>CM077115.1:218113790-218713790 GCA_039619475.1 Icerya purchasi
AATTGTTGGGAATTATGTCTTGTTTGTCGCTACAATTTATGGTGCCTTCGAGACCGTTCGTTCGATGGCGAATCTATTAAAACCTAAACGTTACTGGTCGGCTGCCAATTCCAGTTTTCCTTCAAGTCCTGAGCTAAGTAAATATTCTAATTCGCGCCTGTAAAAAACTTATCCATTACGTGTGAATATATATATATATATATATATATATATGTATGTATGTAGGTAATTATAAATCTACTCGTAATGTTTTTCTACGAGAAACGCTGTGTATTAACGTTCTGTTTGGTTAGCGGTATTGAATTTGTTAAACATACTCCGAATAAACCCCCTGGGGTCGACTACGATAAGACCGTCGGCATAGAAATGATTTTAAAGTAGATAACGATGCTTTCTTACGTGAATTTTCAACTCCGTTTATTCTCGTAATAAACGATAAGGACATATTCAGCGAAGACGAAAGAAACAAGGACATATTCAGAAATATTCAAATTTTCATCGATTGCTCCCCGCTTCCAGGATAATTCGAGATGATTCCGTTTAAAAGATCTCCTATTATTAAACTCAGAACTTCGTAACGGTCGGGATATTTTCAATGCGTTCGATGAAAATACGCAGTAAGGAAATAGTCATTTCACACGACGAATAGAGTCACTTTCTTCGATTTCTATTTTTTCGTAAGCGTTTCACCGCTACACACTTTCATTGTAAACTTTTGATACGCAAAAAAGGAGTGTAACGAGCGGATTATGTTCTTTTATAAACACTTGCACGATGGGGGGGGGGGGTACGCTGCTGATGATATTCAAATCTACGAGTGAGGTTGAGAAAGGCGCGTAAATGCTTTGAGAATGGAAAAATTCACCGAAAACAAGAAAAAAATACTTCGACTGTACGATGTAATTCCCTAACGAGCATTTTCCCCGCCAATAATCTATATATACCTGTAAGAGATGAGTTACGCGAAATTAACGAGTGTCGACGCAACAATTGTAGAGAATCCTTTGCAGTTCCGCAACGCGGCATTAGTTTGTAAAAAATAATCATCTGGGTAAAAAGAATCTTCGGTTTCATAATAATCGGTAAACTGCAAAATCGCAATAATTAGGAGCTGCAAATGAACTGGAGATGGTATTTTTTGAGAAAGCTTCAACGAATCAACGAAAAAGCAATTCTTTAACTCGGTAATATCGGTTAATGAAAGTGTTTCACACAACGGCTATTTCACTTTGCTCACAACATTTCCGGAATATATTTAATCAATTGAGAAATTGAAAGTGAAGAAGAGCAAATCTCAACGTAATGTACAAATGTCCGGATAGAGAGAAAATTGAAAGAGCGCGGTTAATTAATTGCAAAAAAGCGGGGCTAGCTTGCTTTTTTATGTGGACCGTGTAAATAACTGCCTTGTAACATTCAAAATTAAAGTGTAAGAAAAAATTCTTGGAGGTCGAATAATTAAGACCACGTCAGAAATAACAGAGTGAACAGTTAAAAAGAAAAATGTAAGAGATCATAATGTTCGGGGGTTAGATCTCAAGTTCTGCTTAAACTGGTCAAAGAGGGTGCCTCTATGTCTATGTCTAAAGCTATCCGATTTCTACGCTCGATATTGGATATTTAATAATCTAATATTTATATTTAAATTCTAATAATTTTAGTGACGGAATATCGATGGTTTAAATAAAATGAAATAAACGAAAAAGTTTAAAATTACGTAAAGAAAATTATATTTATTTCATTTTTTTATGCCCGTGTACACTGTTATCACCGTAAAACTAGCAATGAGGGTTTACAAACTTTACTGTCATCACCTTTTAAAAATAATAGTACTGCAGCTTCTATTAATGAACAGATTTATATTTGTGTCTGATATGGTAGACAGTGGCGTATATGAACCACTTTTTCGCGGGAAGGTGGGAGCAAAAAGTCAAAAAAGTTGAGCGAAGAAACAACAAGAATATTAAAAGATAGTTGTTATGTTTTTTTTAAAATCTAGTACAGCTTTTTTTACGATATGGCAAACTGCAAGAACTAACAAAATCTAAATTATGTCTGATTTTCATTTTTTTTTTTCAATCTTTTTTTTTTTTTGTTTTTTACAATAACGGTGGGCCCTAATATCAAATCTCTCCAAAATTTCGAGGGACCCCTCCCCAAATACCAGATCTCGCAATTTCCCAATTTCTATCTATTTTCAACCAAAGTTTCTTTGCCTACAAAATGGAAAACCGTTGAGGTCATACCTACCTTCAAAAATCAAACATGAATCCTCTTTATGCGCCAAACTACCGATCCATCTCTTTAACTTCAGTTAGTTGCAAGATTTTAGAAAGAGTAATAAATAACCCTGTTTGCTGTGGATAACAGAAACCGATCAATTTCTGTCAGATACTCGGTGAAGCTTCTGAATCGGAAGATCTACCATCGATCATTTAATAGATATATATTTAAGAAATAACACGAAAAAAACGTCGTTTTTAAAGGAATACCATTTTCCGAATGTTTTTTTGTTTTTCCGATTTTACAAAACCGTCTAACCGGATTCGGTGATACAATTTATAGAATTTCGTGCAAAATTTCCTTATATCCCGCGTTCGAATTGACAGTACTATTTTCTCATTAAGGAGCTTCATAAATGGCGCACCGCCTTAATTGCCATCAGTGGAATGTAAATCGTAAATCGGATATCGGCGCACCAGTAAAAAGTACATTATTCGCTGATGATTTAATAATCTTCCTCTCTTACCCGCAAATATTCATAAGAGAAGAGATTCAACAGAACCCTATATATGGGCAAGTTCTGCGACTATTTCAGCTACTAAATTAACCTTCATTCACTTGAGCCATATCCAAGGATATCTGCTAACATAAAACGTTCCGTGAACAATTCTCTTGAAGTGTCGTCAAACACAATGAAATATCCAGAGTAAGTTTGCGTTGAAAAACTGGTGCATTAATTTAAATTGCGCAAACAAATTAAATACCATCAAAAAGCTTTCAAACGTTGCTTGTGACTTTAATCGGTCGTCACTTTCAAATATATACTATTCATCGATCAAATCGAAAATAGATTACAGCATCGCCGCAAATATTTTTTCTGCTAATCCGATACGATCTTTAAACTCCATTCACCGTTCGGCCGTCAGACTTATAATAGAAACTTTTCGCACTTCTTCAATTTGCAGCATCCTATGCAGGGCTGACGAAATACCGTTGGAATTATACAGATATCGTTCTTTACATACTGCACTTCTCCCGCTATAACAAGCTTTGCATTTTCTCCTTCAAATTGATTTTTTCATCATCAAACACAAAACATCCTTTCTTTCATGCAAATAAACTCTCCTCCGCCTTGTCCATTCTTTCCTTCGGTTATTCCTCCTTGGTCCAATCTTAAAAATTTGCACTGACTTATCAATATGTTTAAAAAAAAATACTCCTCAACAACGAAAATGCTATCTCATTCCTCCTCCTACGTCGACAGGCGATCTGAAAATACTCATAAAACTAGCAACGGTTAAAGCATAGGACAACCAATGGTTTTTCAGTACTATATTCCACCCAATTACAATCAGTACGCGTTTAGTCCGTATCTAGGCAACCTCTACGTCTGAATTCTGCCAAAAGGAAGTCACGATTGCCTGTTTGCATCTAGGTCCCAATGAAATTGTACTGTCATCTGCACAATCACCAAATGTTCGTTTTGTAACGCACTCATCTCTGCTCATATTCTGTGCATATTTTGAATCCCACAGAAATATTCTCGGTCTTCCTTTCACCCTTGGTAATGTTCTTTTGTGATTCTGAAAGTAACATCCAAAGTCTTCTAACACATTCCTTAGAGCAACTAACTTGTCGTCACAGATCTAACCCTTTGCTAAAAATTCATGCTTCTGACTTCGGTTGCAGCACATGGCACGTAAAATAACAGGTAACACGGCAGGTAAACTTTTATTGAAAAAGCGAAAGATTAATCAACATTTAATATTCTTTTTCCTTCGCCCTAGAAAAACGCATAGACCTGGTGTACCGATTTTGCTCGTTCGCGTAAATTTGTCAGAATAGCGAAGTAATTTTAGCACATTTACATATTCTTTGCTTAAACAGGACTATAAAGTTGTTTTTTCCCCTTTCTTGATTATTTCCGTTAATAGTTTGGATGTTTCCGATATTCGATAAAATCGGGTAAAATTGCAGAAAAAAAATATACATATACTATATGTGTATATATATATATTTGGAAATAGTTCGTTAAATTAACAATTTCGTTATAATCCGTATTTGTTGTTATTCACCAGTTCGATTAAGGAAAATATCATCTTCTCGCTAGGCCCGAATTCTAAACCTTTTTTTTTTTTTTGACAAAAACAAAATTGAGTAAACACAATAATCAGTTTTTTTGTTTGCCTTTTATTAAAAACACTTTAAAATCCACGTATTTTTCTTTTTTCTTTTTGTATCGGCGTTTGCCTAGAAAACGGTAAATATGCCTCCTAAATTGAAATATTGCGCGAGTAGTAGAGTAGTCAAATATTTTGAAATCGGAAGAAAGTGTTTTTTTCTTTTTGTTTTTCTTCCGGAATACTACATTAAATTTTCAAAAAAAAAAAAAAATACGTATAGAATTTTCGAAATTTAATTTTTTATGGGGACAGAAAAGTCCTCGAAAAACTTCTGATATTATAACGAAAAATTTGCAGTTTTTTTTATTTAAACCCGGATATCTCCAAGTAATTGCCCAAGCTGTGTATTTCTGAAGATAAACTTTCAAGTAAATTGTTTTCGAAATATTCAATAAATTTACTCTATTATATAAAAACTACTGTAATTATTTAAAATTAAGCATGTGTTGATGTTCGAAACGCGTCGGTGTTTAATTTTAAATAATTACAATTGTTTCTATATGGAGTGAATTTACTTGAAATTTCATAAACAAGTAAAACAACGAGCGCGTTAAGCACCAATATAGTAATAATAATAAATTGTTTAATATTCGATTCGGTTACGTATCAGCTAGTTGAGTAATTCTTCTAAGAAAAACACGATTAAGGTTTTAAAGTTTTAAATTCACTAAAGTGGAAATTATCGTTAAAAAAAGTTCAGTCAACTAGGTGATATTCTTTTTTTTTTTTGTTTTATTTAAAAATTCGTAATTTATTTGAATGTTAATTAGATAGCCCAGCTCTGATAATTAAAAAGGTGAGAACGCTCGAATACTACTTGAAAATCCCTCTGGTCGCTTTTTTCGCGTCGCAGCGACGTCAGCTGATAATTATGGAAACCGTGCAATAATTTACTTTAATTAAATTAATTAAAAACTGCAAATTTCTCTTTTTCTTCTTTTCCTCTTTCTTTCTACAATCTGCAAGTATTGCGATCAGTAGAAGAGTGACCTAGGCAAAATAGCATGAAGCAAATAAATTCAAGTATTATATAAAATATTACGCGGCCACAGCCTTTTTAATCGTAATCGACGAGTTGAAGGATCAAGTATATTTTGATCTGCGAGATCAGTAACCAGCACATTTGTATTAGCCGCCAGCCTATCAAAGAGAAGGCCTTGTATTTCGATTTTACTACTTCACTAACAGAAGGAATCCGGAGATCTCTTCTTATCGATGTATTCGACACAAACCACGGTGGTGCACCGACTATCTTATGCAAGATCTTAGATTCAATTGATTGAAGACGACGTATATGTGATTTTTTAGCAGTTCCCTAAAGTTCGACATGTCCAGATCGGCTTAATTGAAGCTTTTGTATATTAGTGTTTCATTATCTAATGATAATCTGGATCGAGTATCCAACAACCGTGAGAGCAGTGTCCATATAGCCTTCTTATTTCGCCAATTTTTACGACAATATGTCGACCCCACGTAAGGCGTTTATCTAGGTACAAGCCTAAGTTGTACCTTACATTACTTACCTGCGGGATAAGGTTCCCATTTAGATAAACTGGAGGTGCGATGCTTCTCCGTAATGTGAAGGTGATATGACTGATTCTCCCTTTCGTGACTCTTATCCTCCAGTCTGTCAACCATGATTCTAAACGGGTGAGTTGTTGCTGCAAGTAATTTGTTGCTTTCGTCACATCACAATCAGAAGCAATTATGCATGTATCATCAGCAAAGGTGCACAGCGTTGTGTTAGTGGTACTGCGCATATCAGATATGAATAATGTGAAAAACACCGGCCCAAGAATACTTCCCTGGGGAACCCTGGACAAAACCGGATAAATAGAAGAGTAAGTGTTACCGTCTTTAACACTGAAAAATCTCTCGACAAGATACGATTTAATAATGTGGAAATATTGTAATGGTAAGACATCTTTAGCTTATATAAAATTCCCGGATGACACACCCTATCAAATGCCTGAGACACATCCAAGAGCACCGCAGAACAATGCACTTTACTCTCAAATGCAGTAGTTATATTGTCAACAACCGTATAGCATTGGTGCACAGAAGAATGCATTTCCCTGAAACCAAACACTGGTGAGGTGGAATCATTTGAGAGCATCGAACATCAGAAAGGAAATTTTTCTATAGAGAAATAATTGTATACGATTATCGGTTCATTTTTCTCTCAAATCACAATTTACAGGAGTCCTATAGTGTGTAGGAATAAACACTTAATCATTTTAATAGTTTAAGAATTAACAGTTCAGCGGGATGCAATCGAAATTAACAAAAGGAAAAGTTTTCTGGGGGGTTGGTGAACGAAGCAGTCCTTTCAAAAATAGACACTGCAAATATTAGGATATATTCTCATATTTTAGGGGATGTAAAATTTAAAAGAAAAAACAATTAAATAAAAATCTACTGACGTGTGCGCATGTATATATGTAGGTGGGTATGCTCACGCATGCTTGTGTATGTTTGTATGTGAGTCGTAGTTAAAATTTTGTAATACGTTTAAATGCTACTTCCTTTTTAATCTGCTCGTTCAAAGAAAGAATGATTTACCTTTTCTTGACAATTTAAGTTCAGTTTGATTCACCATTTCCGTCAATGAGTGCAGATTCTCCATAGACGTATTTAATGTGACTATTTTCAGCCCCTAATACTTTCATGCTTCACTTCACCGTAATATACGGTACACAATGATAATGTACGTTCGAAGCTGGTGGTGCTTATTTTAATTATTTTTTACATTTTAACATTCTATTTATTTATGTTCATTTATCATACTTTATAGTATGAGCAAAATATATATATATATATTATATATATATGTAACTAGGTTCTTGAAAACGATTCGGACGATTTTGATGAAATTCACAAATTAGTGGTTTTTAAAGCCTGAAAATAAATTGTTTCGGGAAGTGGAGGCCAATAAGGTTCATGTCAGTGATTAAACTTATATATATATATATTATTATTTTTCCTATTTTAAAATAAGTTGTAGGTCTCACAGGGCAAGTATGCCCGTTGTGTGGACACCCGACACTCTCTTTATCGTTTATTCAAAACAACAAAATTACAATCTATTCTTGATTATTATATAAATGATGATTTAGGATTTATTAAAAAACAAGTGAATCGTTTATTTAAATAAAAAATCAAAATTTCGCTATGACATAAATATGTTGGAAATGCAAAATTAATTCAAAAAATGAATAAACTAACAATGAGGATTATTAAATCACATAATTTTAAAACCGTAAAGTGAAATACATCACCTTCGTCTTATAAGCAGAACTATTTACGTATATAATATTTCTTCCTGTATTAAATTCTGTAAAATATTTCACTTATTAAAGCCGGAATAAAAACATTCAAAATTCATGAGCCGAAAATATTACCACGAATCAACACGACTTGTGGTAGTCTTATTAAACTTTTATTTCGGCAAAATTTAAAAGAAGGTGATTAGTGCCCCAAAAATAAAATAATTTATAATAATATTTCTGGCTCACTAATTTCCGATTTGCTTTTATTTATCGCTTAAATACTGGTCGGTCGCCTTCCTTTTTTAATTGCTCGTATCGTAGAATTTTCTCGACGATAAAACCTCGGCCGATAGACTTGAATTTCATCAAAATCATTTTAGCCGTTTCCGAGAACCCAGTTACATATACACGTAGTATCCAATTATTTTAGGCTGGGTAAACTTTGGAGCGACTTAGATCCGGGACGAGACAAGTCTTGAACCCGTGACCTCCGATTTGGTAGCCAAGCACCTTAACCACTAGGCTACCACGCTGCCTTTATATATATATATATATATATATATATATATATATATATGTGGTGGGGGGTGTATGTATATACGTATGTATGTATGTGTGTATCTATGTGTATGTATATACGAGGGAGGATCAATAAGTAAGTTACACTCGCGCGTAGTTTCTACTTAAATTAACGTATAAACCCCCACTCCAGCTTAAACGAAACCGGTTTTATTCCCCATCCCCTCATGAAAGAATGAAATCGGTATCTTCTTTAGTTCGTTTACAGTGCCTGTTTGAAATAGAACGTCGTGTGGATCGGTCGTCCAACATTGAGAGGTGAAGTGTAGTGCGGTTTTTGTGAGCAAAAATCATAACCTTACTGAAATTCATCGACAAATATGTGAAGTGTACGGTGATAAAACAATGCCGAGACCCATGGTGTCCAAATGGTGCCGTATGTTCGAGGAAGGAGGAGATTATGTGGAAGATGAAGCGCGCAGCGGTCGGCCGTCAACTTTGCATACAAATGCAAACATTAAGCTCATCGAAGCTCTGATTCTTTCGCATCACCCATGTGTTCGGTCCATTGAAAGCAACCCTGGGAGGAGAACGTTTCGTGAATGACGAAGAAGTGAAGAATTTCGTCATGAATCGATTAGCCAAAGTTAGACGGACGTTTTTCAAATAAGGCATCGAAAAATTTATACCACGTTACGACAAGTGCTTGAATATTTTAGGTGAATACGTCGAAAAATAGAGAAAGGATTGTAGATTTCAAAAATATATTTACATATTTTTTACGATTTTTTGTTGTTTTTTTTATCGCGAAGTGTAGCTTACTTATTGTTTGTCCCTCGTATATATATATATATATATATATATATATATATATATATATTTATAATTCTTACTCGTATTATAAAATATACGTATACGTACTATGTTAAATCGATTTTAATTCATTCTAAACGTGTAAATATGGATGTGATTACAATCAGCGGTGCCGAAAGTTAAGTTGTATAAAAAATTCACAATCCATTCGGTCAAAAAATTTCCAGGCTTCGACCGATATTTCGCGGAAAACAACGACGGGGTTATCGGATAAATGAATTAAAATCACGTCGTTTTGCAAGTGACAATAGTGAAAAAGCGAATATCATCGAGTTAAAAAAAAGGCTATTACAACGAAAAGGCTATTATTATCTTTACGGCAGAACTAACAAGCAGAGAGTGGATGCGAATTAATAATAACAAGGAACTGAAGGGTTTGTCATTTGGTAAGTGACGCGTTCATTGGGGCGAAGTAGCGTACATATAGCCGGGACATTTCGAATTCATTTAAACAGCAGCCCCACAATCGAAAATGAAGCGCTTCCTTCCGTGCGTATATTTCCCCTTTGTCTAGAACGTTGGAGCACAACAGTCGTCATTTTAGCCCGGATATTCCGGAATTCCAGTAAGAATTCCCGTTTTTCATTAACTGCCTTTTCTCATTTTGGTTTCAGCAGCGCTAACGTATCGTGTTCCGAATGCGCTGGACGATGAACACTGCCTAAATTGTTATATTTCATATTAAAAATCTGAAAAGCTCTTATTTTGACCGTAACGTTTTGTCGGATTTTTTCTTCGTCGACTGCTCGAGTCGGAGATAATCTTTCTGTCTTCGTCTGGACCGTTTTAAAGGGATTTTTTTATTTTCGAAGTTTCTGATTATTTCTCGCTCACGTTCCCCCACCGTCGCCCGATATCTAATGTAAAAACACGTTTACATTTTTTTATTTAAAACCAATTTTCGAATATTCAACAAATATGCTCTAATTTCTATAGATTTCGTTTTAGTTATAAAGTCATTTTGTAAATCATCTTCGAGTGTTCAAATATTTTCAACATAAATTCAATTTAGTTCGAGTGAAATGATTGTTTTTCCGATAATACGACCCATTCCATCGTAATGATAGCTGTTCAATTTTTGCTTAGTTTCAGACTCTCGCCTACTTCTACGTCACCCTATATACACATGCATAACGCTGAATTTTGCCTTCGGAAATCTCGCGCTATAGACAAATCTACGCGCGATCGTTGAAACTAGCTATTAAAAAATGTCACCGATTGTGTTTCGACTGTCGCTATCTTGTGAAAGCAGATTATTTTTTTCCCCGAACAAAAATATTAAAGCGAGTAAGGATGTGTTTCTGCGCGTCTATACCGCACAACGGAGTTGATGCAATCCTAATTGCAATATCGCAGATAACTGCGACCTTCAACATTATTCGAACGGCTCCAGCTGTGGAGGTTAATAAAATCTCGAACAGAAAAGAACACAGTTTATCCAGGGATCTGGTCTGTCTTTGTTTATAAATTATTACAGTCAGTGAGCACGTCTGGGACGTGTGTAATTGGCTAGTAAAGTGGAAAGCGAGATATTCAATGTATCTCCAAAATGAAATTTAAATACTCATCGCTTTAATCCGTAACATTATTCATGCAACTCTTACTCGTTGGTATGTACAGTTTCCTTTTGCTGTTCATCTAACGTATCGTTTCTTCCTTTTTCTTTTTCGATTTACTCATTGTTTTACTACTTCTTTATTCTTATTACGACGTTTACATATGCTTATCAGCGATGAATCCTCGGGTATTTCTAGTTATGCGGCGAAGTACCAAGGTAAATTGAAAAAGAACGAAAATGCCAGTACTTCTCTAGCAGCTGAGATCAATTTGACTATAGAGACAATTTCCAAGCTTGCCAGTAGAAATATAAAAGAAGTCGATGCGAAGAACAATGCCGAGCAATAGTTGAATTCCGATTTGATGATCTGTTCGAATTTGTGTTTTGTTCGCCAATCGCTATGAGTGCTTCCCAAGCGCTAGCGAATCACTAGGAGTACATTAAAAGGTATACACACACACGCACACAGTAGTATACACAAGGAAAACAGATTGAATCGTTTAACTAGGTACTTGGCTACTTTGCTACATGCGCGCTGTACATTGCACGCCGAAATTTAAATATCAGCTTTCTTAACTTTTACATAAATTTTATTTTTTATTTGTTAATGTTCAAAAAAAAAGAAGAAATTAGCTTCTTGACTTCTTTTTGTTTGTCTAGTAGTGCGTGCGATTTTGTGTCGAGTTAATTCCATTTCAACATTTACCCATTTCAGAGAAGTACCGGGAAAAAAATCAGAATCTGTCGTTCATCCCTCAACATATATATGTTTATATAGGCAAAGACAAAACAGTTCAGTACCTTTTTTTTTTCTCCCCTGTTTATTAACCGGTTTTTTATTTATTTTTTTTTGTCTAGTAGCCGTTGACGATCTTTAATGTGTTATCAATAAAAAATTTTGGAAACAGTTTTTTTCTTTCTTATTTAAATAAAAAATTAATACAAACATTGAAAAATGAAATCGCCATAGTCAATAAATCCGTTTTTATTAAAAATACTTTTTTGCAAAAAATAAATACCAACTTCAAGATTTATTATAAAAACTTAAAAATGCACTAAAAAGTAAAAAATAATTACTCCCGATTAGAAAATATATATCAAAGTGATTTAAGGTGATATCGTAATTCTTATACAACATTAGTACCTTAATTAAATCGGCATCAAACTCATATTACAATATCTAGGAGAACAATTTAATGAACATTTAATGCAGTTTTTAATTATTATTTTAATATGAATTTGATACCGACTCTAATTAAGGTACTAATGTTGTATAAGAATTACGATATTACCTTTAAGGGTATATCACTCTGATATATATTTTTTATCGGGAGTAATTATTTTTTACTTTTTAGTGCATTTTTAAATTTTTATAATAAACCTTCAAGTACCGGTATTTATTTTTTGTAAAAAAGCATTTTATTTTACAATTTTTAGCGTTATACTTGAATTTTATTCTTGTTAAAAATCAATTTTTTTTCACATCATTCTCCATACTTTATACTTAAAAAAAATCGATTTCTTTATTTTGAACTGCATTTCCACGATAAAAACATCAAAAACTATATTTCCATGGTAATTTGGCAAATTTATAGTATTTTAAGTTAATAAATCAAACCCGACGGTGAAACCAATCATAAATGAAAAGCATCCAAAAAACTTCAATCTCCCGCATTATTAAGGGTAACTCAAAAACTACCGGTCAGATCTTGATCAAATTTAAATGGGACCATATGAGAAGCACTACCTTTCAGATAAAAGAAGAATCATCAAAATCAGGTCACCTAGAAGAAAGTTATGAGGTAACACACATAAAAAAATTAATAAAAATACAGTCGAATTGAATACCTCCTTTTTTTTTTTGAAGTCGGTTAAAAAGGGGGAAGTATTCAATTCGACTGTATTTTTTTTTTTTTTAATTCGCTTAAACACCGTTACGAGCTTAGGCAATAGCCTAACATCGTGATATAAGACTTGTTTAGTTTGCATAATTCATATAAAAAAGAAAAGCTGGTAAAATTATAAATTTTATTAAAGAAAAGTGACCTCGTTCGTGTGCTCCGACGGTACGCTGGTTATTGTCACTAGAGTCTCAAATTTTCTAGCTAGAGCTCAACTAGTTCCATCATTAATAAGCGAAACAATGACAACACGCCAAAGAACGTTGCAAGTTCACATCGTGCAGGACGGTAGAGCGTTTCTTCTGTAAATGTGGAAAAAAAGAAAACAACTTGTCAGTGAAAAGAAGGAACGTCGTAAGCCAAATGTATCTTACAAGAGCGTACAGGCTACCAATAGCTCATTCACGAGCCGGCCCAGGCAGGATAAGAATGTTGTTACACGAACTGCTTGACGGAATTATCTTGGAACTAGTTTCCAACACCTTAAACCCGAACACATCGTCAAAGAAAGTAAACGCTGACAGACAATCCTGCGGTAGACAACGAGAAACCACCACAGTGAAAATCCCAAAACCCCGACATAAATACAAACACAACAATATCAAGAACCCCAAGTCCCCGTCAGGCTAGTTATGTGATGTATTCGTACATACTAGCCGGGATGCTGAGAATATGCGGAGACGAAACATCTGAGCGTTAGCGTGTGTCGAGTTTCTGAGCATCGGAATTGATCGGTAAAAGGTAGCGACAGAAGTAAAGCGGGGTTAAATATTGACGCTTTTTAAGAATCAGCCGAGTAAGATGTATTGGATGTGATCGTGTAATTCTCTAGAAAAATATGATTTTATACACCCGTACAAAGAGATCTGCGAAACTATCGGATTGAAATATTACCGAAAAATGGATCTAGTTAAATGCAGAGTAAAATATCGCCGATGTCTGCCGAAAAATATTGCAGTAAATATGTACGTCCGCTTTTATAATAGCGAAAAAGGTGAGATGGAAGAGTTCTATTGGACGTTTAAACACGCTGAATGAAATAAATTATTAAATTTCGACTTTTATACGAGGCAATTTCAACTCAAAAGTGGGAGCTTGGCAATTTAGTCCCGGAAATGGGAACAAGAAAAGTGGCAACGAATTCGCCGAATTTGCCCAAAGGCGCATTCAATACTCACTTTTAACAGCACACCCGGATTGTACATGTAGAGAAAAGTGTTACCAACAGACTAATCGGTCGTATCTCGTAGCAAAGCGAGGAGTCCGGCTAAAGAAGTGTAGACCTAACCGACCGGAATATCCTATTCAGTAAAAGGATTTTGAAGAATCGGTTGAAAAAACAGGGTGGCAAATCAACAATATAAAGATGATGCACTGATAATCTGGAAAAGCCTCCCCCGGATGTCAGTAATAAATAGCGTGCCACATGAAAGTCAAAGAAATAAAAGGCTAAAGTTAAAAATAGCCGAATGAAGGAAAACGTATTACAAAACGATAGACGAGCGGGAAGAAATTAAAAATAGAGATGGGCGAGAGTGTAAAAAGAAGTACATGAAATAATCATAAAGGCGACCGAAAAAGGTGTTATAAATTCGCAAAGATTAAATCAGGAGTGAAAGAATATAGAGCCTAATCTTAGCAATCGTTCAGAAGTTAGTGGGAGAGATGATGCGGCTGAATCTATTTCACATATTCGGAAAATGGTTAAAACCTTTAAATTCCCATCCTCTGAACGTCCTTCCAATTTCAACGTTCTTGCGCATTAATACCCTTTATCGAGAATTTCTTCTTCCCACTTCTTAACTTTCGCTTTCAATTTTAATGAGTTAAAGCTGTTCTGTCAAAATTGTCCGGTCCCACTCCAGGCCTTGACGGCGTACCTTATTTCGCTCTGAAAAACTCTCTCAGAAATCAACAGTCCGAATTTCCTGTGCCGCAGAATCCTGCAACGTAGAAAAAGCCACCCGTCGTCGGGAATTCTCTCATCAAGACTGTTTTTAACCCGTTTGCGAAGAGATATAACGAGCAATCAAAAATATCAACAGCGGTCGCAGATTACACCGTGTTACTTATGCGGACAATAAAGTGTTCCGATTGCAGAAATCAAACAATTATAACAACGGCTGCTAATCAACAAAGAAGGGAAACAATGCGGCACGTAGATAAATGTTTCTGGTAATAGCTATCGAAGAAGAAAGGTAAAAATGAATTATAGAAAGTTAGCTGGTATAAATATTTAGGAGCGGTGATTTTCTCAGACGGTAATGACGCCGAGATAAAAAATATCAGCATTAGGTTACATTGATGGGATCTTTAAGGATCGAAATTTGTCACTACGATTGCACACAATAATACAATCATGGACGATTACCGAAGCACAGAGTTAAGTTTTTTTTTTTTTTTTTTTTTTTTTAATATAAAATAGTAATATTATTTTATATCCACAGAAATTAAGGAAAAGGTTAAATAGAGCGACGATTAGAAATAGAGCTTAGGAAAGATTAAAGTACATGGATTATATCTGCAGATGGAAAGGAAAAGACAAAGGAAGAATTATAAAGGGCAGGAAGACCCAGTGCTAAGATTTTAGAGTAAAAAACAGAGCGCTCGGAATCAAGGGCAAGGCATTCAAAGCAGATGTGGTTTGCAACAAAGAAGCCATGCATTATTTTTATTTTTATTTTTTTTTAAATTTTTTGGGCTCGTCAGACCTTTACTCAGAAACAATTAGAAAAGGAAGGAGTCAATTATATCTTCATACGATATCAAATGTTGTTAGGACAAAGGAACAAATAATAGGAACAATGTGTGAAGAGGGAAAAGAGATAGGAGACATAAGAGGCGCATTATGGAGTAGGAAGACTGAGTGTATCAATAAAATGGAATAGAAAGCAGAACACTCAGCAGAAAGAGATGAGCACACTTAATAAACACATGATGATCAGCATCGCAAACACGCTCTTCATTAGAGTGGAGAATACGGAGAGGCAACTAACGAAAAACGAAAACGGGAGGAAGATAATAAAGTATGGCTTAAAAGCGTAGACGAGTAACGGAGACAAAAAGAGAACGACACGAAGTGAAGGAAACAAAGAGAACCATAGGTTAACAGAAAGACTAGGTTGAACAGAGAGATAAAAAGAACAACTGTTGGAGAAAGAAGGAACGTACAATATCCGATACCGCAATCTAAGATGAATTACACAGCGGCAGGAGATTAGACGATGGGACTTTTTTAAAAAATAAAGTGTGAAGAGGCAACAACCGGAGCCAAGGAGTCCGCCGCTGCATTACCGAGGATGCCCGAATGGCTAGGAACCCACCGCACATCAATTTGAATGGAATAAAGGGAAGAAAGAACGTGGATAAGCGAGCGCATCGGAGTATGATAAAATCACAGGAGTGATCGAAAATGAATTGAAGGGTGGTCATGAAGTGAGATATAATGAAGAATTTAGAGGAAAGGTGATTGGAGGGAATGAAAATAATCGGACGTAGGATAAAATCGTGTATGGATATCGAACAGAAAGGAGGCAGATGAAAAGACTCTGAAAAGCGAGTATCTCGGAGGATAAAAGAGGCACCGCGAAGCATCTTCGAACTATCTGTAAACGCGGTTGCATACGAAGGAAATTGAGAATTGATGGTACTATGGAATTGCTGTCTAATTAGGGCGTACAGAAGAAATTTAGAGAAAGCGTAGGTACAGGAAACATATTTGGGGGATGGCAGAGATCGGCGAAATTAAAAGAGAAATAAGGGAGATTGACAAAATACACTACATATGCCGGAATACGGTGGAAGACGGCGATTTATTCGAATGACTATCGCGGGGGATAAAATAGTTCCGCAAAACAGTCAGAGTGAGGAATCATGACTTAAGCATATGTGTTTCATAGCTTGTCTGTCAAGCGAGAGCCACTCTGACGGGGAGGTGCAAATTAAAAAGAAAGAAACAACAACAACTGTGAATGTGATTTCCTAAGGAAATTCTAAAAAAGTCACCTTTTTAAGATGCTTCGCAATTTGTATACTAATTAAGATAAAATTGCGATTTTCAGACTGGTGCTGCGTTATAAGCAGAAAATTAACTGATACGTTTTAAAGCTATATCTAATTATCTCTAAATTGAATATTTTTTAAATTTAAAAGTAAACAGAAAGAGCAGGTCGGGTTGTCCAGGTGTAATCTGTCTAATCAAACTTACCCATCTTTGGCCGACCGCTGACGGAAACTGTATTAACTCGACTACACGAACTGACTGCGAATACGGTTATTCTAACTGCGAATAACGGTTATTCTAACTGCGAATAACGGTTATTCTAACTACGGTTATTCTAACTGCGAATAACGGTTATTCTAACTACGGTTATTCTAACTGCGAATACACGGTTATTCTAACTGCGCGCTTGAATAGCTCACGTTTCCGGTTGAAGCAACTTCCGAAATTACGTTAATATCGAACGAAGAGTAACGAGATTCATTTCCATCGGTCGAATCCTTCGCTGATAATTTTAATTATAAAACGGTTTAAATAAAACAGACGTCAGTCGTCCAAGAGCAATACTTTCGTTGCAGCGCCATATCGCCTTGTTACTTATGGCGTCATATTTTATTGCAGCAACGATGCATTTTGCTGGAAGGGCAATAATAGTGAATAATGTGAGAGCAAACGTGCTCGCGGAAAAATAAGAAAGAAAACCGAACAACAATTCGCATTTACTAACAGAAAGAGTACACACATTGTTCACGGATGATAATATGAAATACTGAATGATTTCTAAAAACGCTCCATTCAGCTCGTCCAATGGAACATATATCGCTTGTCGACAGTGTGACATTCGGAAAAATGTCCGGTACGCAGACACTAATTTTCTTCTTTGCAATCCTGTCTGGAACTCGCATGCGCATCATTTATTACCATTATTCCGTGTCCTCTCTCTGCCTCGTTCCACCAACTTCTTAAAACGGTTCTTCTCACAAACAGTTGTCCGATCACTGCGACCGCTTCAAACCGATTACCGTACTTCCGATTTTGTTTCCCTGTTATTTTCATGTTTGCCATAAGAAAGACTCTCTATCCGTCATTTTAGTCGATTAACCCATTCGGGACGGTAGCCGGGTAGCCGTACATGTATGTTTTCTATTCTCCACTTAGCCGGCTTTTGCATTTTTCACTAAACGGACGCATGCCGTACTTTTACATCAACAGTTTCTTTTGAATGCATGATTTATTTATTCAAAAATATAAATATATAACACGTAATATACATAAATGTATTATAATATTATTATATATTTTCCTTATTGATTTATAATATAAATAATTGAAAACATAAAATGCTTTTTTACAAAAAATAAATACCGACTTCAAGGTTTATTATAAAAATTTAAAAATGCACTAAAAAGTAAAAAATAATTACTCCCGATAAAATATATATATCAGAGTGATATAACTTAAGGTGATATCGTAATTCTTATACAACATTAACTTTTTGGAGTTGGAATTAAATTCATGTTAGGAACAATTTAATCAACATTTAATGCAGTTTTTAATTATTCTTTTAATATGAATTTGATGCCAACTCCAAAAAATTAATGTTGTATAAGAATTACGATATCACCTTAAGTTATATCACTCTGATATATATATTTTATCGGGAGTAATTATTTTTTACTTTTTAGTGCATTTTTAAATTTTTATAATAAACCTTGAAGTCGGTATTTATTTTTTGTAAAAAAGCATTTTATTTTTTACTTTTTAGTGTATTTTTATTCAATTAAATTAAAACATTTTAATAAGAACAGATATTTCCACGGTAAAAACACCAAAAGTTACATTTCCATGGTAATTTGGCAAATTTATAGTATTTTAAGTCAAAAATCTAATCCGACGGTGAAAACAATCATGAATGAAAAGCATCCAAAAAGCTTCAATCTCCCGCATTATTAAGGATAACTCAAAAACTATCGGTCAGACCTTGATCAAATTTAAATGGGACCACATGACAAACACCACCTTTCAAATAAAAGAAGAATCATCAAAATCGGTTCATCTAGAAGAAAGTTCTGTGGTAACACACATAAAAAAAAAAAAAAAAAAAAAAAATACAGTCGAATTGAATACCTCCTCCTTTTTTGAAGTCGGTTAAATATGATATAAATGACTTTATTTTCATTAGTAAATAAAACGGTCAGTATTTTTTTTCTTTGTGTGGAAATTCCCGAAACATGGGTAAACACTTAGAGCAATGTTGCAATCTTTGCACATAAATCTCACTTCTTTTCTTTGACGCTTCCCTAGCTTTGTAGAGCTGCAAACATAACATCGTCGGTTGCGTTCTATTACCCTTTGTTTTTCTGTTTGAAGCACGGGTGATGGAAAATGCCTTTGTGTGAGCTGGAGGTTTTGAAGATCTTCTGTCCGAAAACCGCGCGCGTCCAGAATAGTGTTAACACGTGCAGTGACCGGGCGGTGACTGACACGACGCCAGTGGTGAGAAAGTGGAAACAATCCCGCTTACGGCTGAGCGGCGAGTTGTTTGAAAACCGCGCTCGTCCCGAATAGGTTAATAGGCAACTGCGTAAAACGGATAAATGCGGGAAAGAGTTATTGCATAATTTTATTATACGGTTTTTGTTTTATTCTGCCTTTACCGTCCTCGATTAATTCTCTAACCGCGCGTCATCGATGGTTTCATTCAGGTAGTAATTTACCTTAATCACGACATCTCAGGGTTTTTTTTTATTGATTTTAGTCATTTCAGCATTAGTAAATGAATAATTCTTCACTTCGAATGCAACGCGAATCGCCGAAAGTCAAACTGGTTTCTTATTGGTTGTTCCGGCGACGCAACCACAACCAATCAGGCTATAGGGCGAGCCGCCCGGTCATATTTATAGCTCCAGATTTTCCCATCTCGAGTCAGTGACGTTCTGAATTTGATGCGCATTCTTCGTGTTTTAGCGCGACACCAGTCGGCGGTTATCCACAGTTCCAATAGAGTTGGACGTGCCGGTTACCAGTTCACCTGGTCACCACTACAGTGTTACAGAGAAGCTCTTTTCAGAATTACACGCCGTTCTAACCAGTGCGAATTACATATTCTGCGACGTAAACATCAGTAGCAGGTCCATCAACCATTCCTCATTTCGAGTAGTGCAAAAGTACTATATATTACCCCGTTCATGCTGGTCATTCGTTTCCTGTCCGGTAGCTCTATCCTTGCCCCGGGTCTTATTGGTATATTCGGCTTTTAAAATTCCTGTTATTCATTATTACACATCAATCCTTCTCAGCATTCAGCGTGTCTAATTAATTTCTGCGGCTTCACCTTGATCGGCCCTTTGCAGCAGCGGCATTACGAATAGAGTAGTATTTCTCTGTATTCACGGTACAAAAATCATATTTCTGTATACGAATTACGAGATATATTTCTTTTCAAATTTAATGTGTACACGTGGTTCTCTAGGATCAGTACACTCATCAAGTTGGTAATTCAGAGTACGGACTGCTGCTACAGTCAAGTCCGTGTATCGAACCCCGAATAGTTTAAGCGTAGAGACACTTAACAGTTATCGATACATAGAGTTTGCTCCAGAATTATCTTGTGAATATCGATATTTTTTTTTTTATATTTAATATTGCCTTTCTTTAAAATAGTGTTGCAATTAACTTTAGATAGAGTAATTATAATTTTTACCAAAAGTTGGTAAGTACACATACTGTGTGAACAGCCGGCGATAAGGGAACAGCGATGAAATTTGTGATATTATAAACGTCTTGATTATTATTATTATTATTATTATTATTAGCAATTTTTCTCTGTTTTCTACAGGGCAGGTCTTTTTATTATTATTATGTTACATTCATACGGACTGATTCGCTAAGTACAGCATAACTCCATTAAGTTTTAACCGCATCTTTTCTTAGTACTTTCCTGACGATGGCACGTGTATGCAGATTACCGATTTCTGCATCTCTTCGTGTAAATTTTTTTATCGATTCCTATTCTAAGCGTGGCATCGTGCAATTGTTTCGGTATCATACCAGTTGCTATTATTATTATTATTATTATTACCTTGCGCATTGATGGAATTTATGTAATAATAATAATAATAATAATAAAGCTATTTGATTTGATTTGATTATTGTGATTATTATTATTATTATTACTATTAGTATTATAAGAGAAGAGGAGACAAGGGAGGAGAGAAAAGAAGAGAAAAGAAGAAGGAAAAAAAGGTCGTCAAATTTTGGTTTGTTTTATTTTATTTTCCTTCTACTATTTACTATGATGGCAAGTGTTGTTTTTATATTTCTATATTTTTTATATACTTAATCAACGAGTGTGTGTATGTGAGCCTGACTGTATATTTGTGCATGAGTGTTACATATGTATCTGGAGTTGTCCGGATATTTAATTACTTTTTAATTAACACGATGTGTGCGCATGTACGTGTGTAGGAGAATATTTATTTTCTTCTGTTTATTGATTATGCATAGTTTTAGAAGTTTATTTGCTTAATTTGTAGTTTTCTAATATTGTTTTGTTCGAGAAACTTGTATTGTTTGTAATAGCCATCGCTCGCACAAATTTACGCATAGATGGAATATGTATAATAATTTGATTTGATTATTATTATTATTTTCGGGCTCGTCGGATGAAATTTTTGTGTGTTTTCGCGATACGGCAGCAGAATATCATACCCGAACGAAAGACAATTAACTAATCAAGCTTGACGTAGCAGCTGGCTGATTAGACGTGAAATCCGGTTCAATTTATCGCTGGAGCGAAAATCGTTCGCGTTGATGGGTAAAGCAGAACTTTCGCCGAGTGCGGTTCTTCTTCTGTTTTATTAGAAATAAACAGATCTAACAACGCTAAAACCGTTTCTCGTTTTCCCCCTTCAGAAACAATAATGAAAGAAAAGCAAAAGAACTAGAAATAACTGATTTTTTCTAGAATACCATTTGGCAGAAGCGCAAATTGCTGACAAAGTAAATCTTTTATTGGAGCCAACTTTTTTTCGCTAAGATTTATTCTTAAACGTTATTCGCAACGTAAATTATGTGCCGCGAAGAAACTAATGTACCTTAAAGTAAACGATAAATAAACAATTCACGGAAAAATGTCCGACTTGCAGCGGTTTTTCATTTTATTTATTTTTCTCCTTACCAGTCAGTTTTTTTTCATTGCCATTTTTTTTTCTTTTTTTTTTCTTTTTTTTTTCTTTTTTTCTAATATTTTATAGCGGAAGGAAATCGAAAATTTTGCATCAGAATTGCTAAACATTCTACGTCCGAGCTGTAATGTGCATAGTTCTACTATGTAAAAACACCTTTTTTTAATATAATAAAATAGCGCAAATGTTAAAAAGGTAATAAAAAGTACCGGAAAATCCAGAGAGAATTTTCTATCGTGCTCAAAAAAATCTGCAAAAACTTTTCAAACTGAAAAACAATCTGAAATATAAAACATTTTTTCACCACTCCTACCACGATTATAAAGCGGAACAATTTAAAAAAAAAAAAAAAAAAATGAATTGGCGTGTGTAATCGTTACATACGATTGAAATAAAACTTCTTACGCGTACATTTAAACGCGAAAAATAAATAAGACACGTTAGAATTTGATTAGTTAAATATACCGATTAATTTAGTTCTTGTGAGCGGCGGAAAGAAGTCATACGCTTTATAATTACACCTAATTATACTAAACATTATAAAAACGTTAAACATTATTATATTTGAACTGTGATAAACTTAGCCGAAGTCAGAAAAATATAAATTCTGGATTTTTCGAAATATCAATTGAACTTAAATTTAATTTCTCATTTGAATATTTGTTGCTTTTTCGTTCATAATTTTGTGCGTAAAAATGCTACCCCCGATGATTCTACCATTTTCCGGTAGCAATGTGTAGCAAAAATCGAGGATGGTCGATTGCTTTGAGATAGTATTTTTTCATTTCGCATAGACTTACACATATTTGTACGTGAATGTACGAGTCGAAAAAAAGCATTGTTCAAAAGTCGACGGTTTTATTCGAATTTTTCACCGAGTGAATTATTGTTCACCTATTCTGTCGAATCTTCATCAAAGATTTTCACATACACACACGTAATATACATGTATAACTCGATTGAGTGTAGTTCACTGATGCACATAGGAAGGACGACTTCGAGTTCATATTACATTCAGTGTTGCAGTTGTTAAAGAATTCTAGATCTTCAGAGAGGCTTCGTCGAGCACTTAAAGATGATAATGGAAAACAAAGAAAAAAAAAATATTTTATATAATTTTGTTACTAAATCGATCGGTTCGTCATAGAGATGCGCGGGAGTGTTAAAATTCCTTAGAATGACTCGACGAAAACTAATAGGAAAAGTCAAAGAGAATCATTCTGTATAGAACGTAATCATATAAATCTCAATGTAAGCAAAGCTGCAATTAGCACGCACGGCGTAAAGTACCAACTATCTGCGTAGGGAAGTGTCTCATTTTAAATTTCGATGTTTATAATAAGTCTTCGCGCTAAGTAATAGACACCGGTATAGGATAAATTTTCCGATCGTGAATTGTGTGCCGACAATATGTTAAGCTAACAAAGCTGGAGCAGGTTTCACCTATATCGAATACCTTTAGGCACGATTTCCCCTCTTTTTCCGGAGTCTATTCTCCAGAATTTTTTGAAACGACCAAAACCCCCAAAAAAATTTTTCCCCAGAATCCATTCTTCGGAATATTGAAATTGTTGGTTTTGCGTGAATTCTCATCGATAGCAGGTCATACTGCGGTGGGACGACAGTCCCTCTTCTTTACACTGTACGCTTACCCGCTACATACACTTCTCCGAAATATATTTGAAAACTGTTTCGAGCTCATCCTCAGCTTCGTCCCCGTTTATTGCCAACATTTTAGCTTCCATTTCACTTTACGTTTATTGAAAATTGATTAGAAAAATTGCGAAAGTTTCACGGCCTAAGTATTAATTATTATTTCCCTGACAACTAGAATTACATTTGTTTTTTTTTTTTTAAATTCCGCAAAATATTCTTTCGGCAAATCCGGAACGCGCTGTTCTGGATAATAGATTCCGAAAAAAAAGTTTCGGGGTTTTGGTCGTTCCGGAAAATGTCCGTTTCAGAGAATAGATTGCGGAAAGTGTACGGGAATCCTAGGAACTATTCTCGGTGACACCTTAAGGAAAGAAATGCGATTAAGGTCGGAGAAGGCAAGACCAACGGTCGCAAAAATCAAGAACACTAGACAGGAACTTAATTTTGATCTACGATTAAGAATTGCGAAATGTTCCTTCCGGTTTTGTTGCGTGGCTCTTAAAGCTCGACGTCGGATGCTTGAGTTAAAGCTTTCGAAACGTACAGCGTACGTTCAAAATTCTTCGAGCAGAAAAAAGTCGCTACCGCCGAAGCTTAGTAGAACACTAAATACCCAAAATTACTAAATAGTATCAAAGAAAGTAATACCTCATTGTCCTAAATACGAGATATTGCGGAATGTCGTAGAAAGTAAAATTGCTGACGGCCCGTCCTCAAAATTCATGGATGAAGGACTCTTAGGCTCCGGCTACAATAGAATAATTTATATATTTACACAAAATTAGAGATGGTTGCGCATTTTCGGTGGCTGCGATAGTCGTAAGTGGTGAACAGTGATAATAAAGGAAGGTAAATTTACGAGCAAAATGGAGGGTATATATAAGCCCGTTGGCACAAAATTATCAATAAGTACATGTGTGACATGTTGTTTTTGTTAGTTGCTGTACTTACCATTAACCTACTATTGCTGTTACTTATTTCTGTTAATTATTATTATTACTATTGTTGTTGTTATTATTATTATCATTATTATCATTATCATTATCATTATTATTATTATTATTATCATTATTATTATTATTATTATTATTATTATTATTATTATTATTATTATTATTTCTGTTATTATATTTTAGTATTTTTATGAATAGGCTTTTAAATCTGGTGAAGGCGAGTATTTTTTTTTTTTTTCTTGTTTGGGTTTTTCCCTGGGCTTGTCAATAATAGACAATTACCCATCAACACGTGTACATAGCAGCAATTAGGAGTAACAAGGAATGGAATCTGACAAATAATGCTATAAAAAAGATGGAGAAACAATAACAATCAACGTCGAAAAATGCCAAACGTATGCATACTGAAAAGAAAAGGAATGACGAAGGTAAGAGCAAAAGGAGTTAGCTGTCCCATACCATGGCCACATCTGCAATTACAGAGCCCACAGTACAAACGGACACGAAGGAATCTGGCTATAAATAATTAAGGAAAAAGAAACACGGGATATTTAAAAAGCAGTTAGATCCATCAAGCACGAAACCTATATAGAGCACAGCGCTTAGCGTCCGTAAACAATTATGCGAAAGTTCAATGACTTTCTCCATCACTATAAAGCAAAGTTTATAGTTTTTAATTGTGAAACATTAATCATAATTTTACATGAAACCGTTGGGTTTAGTCATATAGCTAGTTTTATTTATAATATTACGTATGTTATATAAGAATTGTAAGCATGTATTAACCAGAAAGTATTTATAATCGCTCAGGTAAGTGATTTATTTTCTTTTCTTAAAAAAAAAAAAATAGCAAAGTATATGCACATGAACTACTGGGTTAATAAATGTAAATAATTAATTGTAAATATAATATTGCAAATGTTTAAACTTTTTGTAATTTTCTCTAAGAATACGTCCGTTTTATATTTGTATTTTCAACCGATAAATTCATTTAAATTTAACCTTATCCACTACTCGCGCTTTGCAGCGCATTTATGGATTTTTTTTTTTTTACAGTAGTAATAATAATAAATAAATAAATCGAAATTGAAAATTGAAATTGAATGAATCCAGGCATATATTGTTTACTGCCGCTCAAGCGTCAGTTGTTTGGTATAGAAATTATTATTAAATCATTTCGGATTAAAACGACAGAATAATGACTAGTAAAAAAGAAATTTAAGCGATACAGGAACCGAACTACTAAAATATCAAGCATTCTTCAGGTGTAACTTTCAAAGCAATTCTCTTTTTCCCTAAACGATTTCTTATTCTATTCAGAAAATATTTAAATTCTGGTGTAATCGAAAAATCTTCTTCCTCGATCTTGCTTTTTAATTTACGAAATAAGTGGTGACATTCACACCGTATTTTTGTATCATTCTCTATTTACCGTATGTACATTATATTTATCTTTTTTGTTTTAAACGATTTGCGTGTAATCGAAATGCTGCTTTTTTTTCGAAAGAAAGCGATTATAGTTTTAAGTCATCGGAGGACGACGTAATAACAAATAAACGTTAACTATTTTCCACTATTGTTATAAACACCGTCTCATTAATCTGTTAATTGCCATTCTACCAGTCTTACGGCGCTGGTTTAGTTGTTCGTCAATTGAATTATTTCGGTCAGCCGCTCCAAGAGAAGCGTAGTTAAGTGGATCGCCAACCTTCGCAACGGAGATGGTGGACGAAGAAGAAAAAAAGTAAATTTTTGAAATGGGCCGATATTAAAACGTGGGACGAAAATGTATATTCGTATTCATTTCAAATCTTATAGGAAGATTAATTCGACTGATCAAAATACTTTCCTAGTTCGAATCCGAAAAAATAATACGCTGAAAATTGCGGTCGAAATAAAGAGCGACTGGTACGGGGTTGAACAAGAATCACCTCTCCGGAATGGTTAACAACTCAACAGGCCAAGTCTGTTCATTAAATGTCGCGTAAACTATGCGTAAACGATGAAAAAAAATTTAATTACTCGAATTACAACACTCGGCCGTTAATTATTCCCCCTATTTAATTTCCTCTTCGATGTCGTTTGAACTCCACAAACACCGCGCGAACGAAATGAAATTAATTTTTGTCTAATTATTCTATAATTAATTTAAACATCCTTGCTTTATGTTTTTCTTATGTGCGTATATACATATATATATATATATATATATATATATATATATATGTATGTATGTATGTATCTGTGTGTGTGTTGTACGTACATTTTATAAGGATTGCAAAAATAAAAAAATAATATGAAAAGTATAAAAAACAAAAACTCTGATTTCATATTGCCTGTCGCTTGAAAATGTTCAAAGACAATTAACCTGTTCATCGGCGGTGCGAAATGTTGCCTAAAATTAACTTCAACGGTCGAGTGTTCCCTTTGCTACCGAACCGAATCACGTCTTCAGTGTACTTAGTTTAATTAAAGGCGTGTCTTTGAGATTCTCTTTACGCTACATCTCAGTAGTGGCGGAAATGGGGACTACGCTTTAATGTGAAGTAACACTCCGTTTTTAAAAACACGTAGAAAGGCGCTGCGTTTCCCTAAGAGAAATGCCGAGAAATCTGGAACAATGGAAAATGAAAATATTACGCGTCAAAGTTTAAGCGGCAGCTGAATTTCGCTAGGCTACAATTTTGAGAACAGACCGGTAGATTCGGAAAAATTTAATTACAGACCCTGTAAAAGGATATTTCAAAACCATGCTATATTCAGTTTTGAAATCGGGGAATAAAGAGGTAAAGAATACCCGCTCCCACCGTCGAAAAGCAAGAAATATTTCTTATCGCTGGCTGAGTTGTATCGTTAAAAAAAATAGTTTCTATCTATCTTTCTTTCCTTTTTTTTCCCCGATGACTATACCGCCGACATGCGTTCTCCATCACCATTACAGTTAAAAAAAAAACTTTAAAATAAAGCTTAAAAATATATATTCGGAGAAATATTTATGTTCTTTTATATTTTTCTTGCGGCGTAAAAAGTTTTCATTTTCACTCTAATTAAAGGTCTAGTTAACGAAAGAAAAAGAGGCTATTCTGTTAAAAATATAATCATCGGTTTATTATTAATTTTCCCGAAAATTTCTCTTTACCGGCAGTTATTTAATTTTAAAAAATAACGTCTACTTAATATACGAATACAAAAATAAAAGAAAAAAAAAAGATTTTAACAAGACATTTAAAACTTTATTGCTAGATGTAATTAGGAAAACAATTTATGGTAGACACACCATGTTTAAAAAATTAATCTTAAAACCTTAACGTTTCGGAAAGCTTATACTCTTACTATCATCAAAAATCAACTCAGATGATGTAGGACTTTCCGAAACGTTAAGGTTTTAAGATTAATTTTTTAAACGTGGTGTGTCTACCATAAATTGTTTTCGTAATAAAAGGACTCTATTTCAACTGATTTTTCACTATGCTACAAAAAAGAAAACAACAAGTGATTGTTATATAACAGAAAATTCGTTCGGCTACAAAATTAAAAGGGCAAAAATGCAAATTTTCAAGAAGAAATGAAGATCGGTGACCAATAAAGAAATCACTGACAAATTAATAAAAAATTTTGATACAGTACAATGATCGAACGTAAAAGATGATAATAAAGTTAAGTGAATTTGTTTTATTTTTATTTATTTTTTTTTAATTTTAAATTTTAAAATAAGTTTGTGGGTCTCACTGGGCAAGTATGCCCGTTGTGTGGGTGCCCGACATTCTTATTATCGTTTATTCGATTTCGGTACAAACTTATACATACTTATTAGAACATCGAAATTATATATACTTTAATTAATATATGTCTTAGTAAATATATATGTATATGTATAACTCATATATAGGTGAAAAGAAAAAAGAAAAACCATACACATACCTGTATTCACTCAAGTCATATATACAATTTACAATTAAAAATGACTAATTGTAGGGAGGGGGAAACTTTTTTTACTTTATTACACATTAAATGTTGTTCATGCGATATTAATTACGAGTATGTAGTAGTATTTTACATTTTTTTTTTTTTCATCGCCGAACGTGTCCATCCATCATTAACAGAACTTCGGACGAAAAATTCTCTTACCATTTCGAAGATTTTGCGCACATATCATTTCCGGATTATCTTCATTTTCCTCGGATATTCGGTAAAATTTCGGTGCCCGGATAAAAATTGCGTAAAAATCAAAAAAAAAACAAACTTTTTCTCTATTATAATACACTTTGTAACAATTTAAACCTCGCCTATTGTAATTCATATTTTTGTCAGACTCCCGTATATTCACGTTTTATTTGAATAATTGGATGGCTCGAAGGGACCCAATGGTGTTGGTGCAACTTTCTTTTATCCTTCTCTTAATTACTTCGAGTCCTTTAAACTTCCCTCCTTTTGTTCAGTCTTTTACGCTGAGTCTTCTGCTATTCTGCGTGCCCTTCTTTTCATTAAATCTTCACCGGCCTATCGCAATCTCCTTATCCTGTCGGATGCTCAAAACGTGCTGCAGACTATCACATCTCCTCTCCCTTCTCACTTAATCGACTACGTCATTCTTCTTATTCGTTCCTTGATTCATGATCTCTTCAGTTCCTAATTAATCCTAATGGATTTCCTTTGGATTCCTGGCCATGCCGGAATCGAGGGAAATGAGTAGGTTGACTCGTTCGATATCGATTATTTTCCTCTTCTGGTAGGTTTTTTCCTGCCTTCTCAGCTTCCAATATTACCCTTCTGTCTGCAGTTGCTCATTCCAGACTATGGGGTTTAACTCCTACGTCTCCCCTCAAACGCGAACTCCTTTTTCTTGTCTATTCAACCTTCCCTTCCACGCTTCCCTGGGTTTGTAAACTTTCCTTCTATGTGCCGTTCCAACCTCTCGGCGTTTGGGGCATCCGTTATTCTCCCGTGCCTTCTCCTTATTGGCACCCTCACACCGATCATATAATGTTTTCATTTGTTCGTAATTATCAACTGAACAAGCTTCTTTTTATTCCTTCCTCTTACAAACCGGTATTCCCGCTCCATTCTGTGCTTCATTCCTTCTCCCCCTTCCTTCTCCTTTGGTTATTCTAACTCTTGATTCCTTTCTGTCGGCTATCTCTGATCATGTAAACATCTGAGTCTTTCTTACCCCTCTGTTCCGCTGTTGTTGAGCCAACGTCCATGTTGACGAACCCATTAAGAAAAAAAAAATTCAAATTTCTCCGAGCTGTTCACTGTAGGTGCGCTGCCACTTTTACCTTGTTTATCATGCTTGTAAATCTGCCGACATTATCGCGATAAGCAAATCCGGTCTATAATAGAATTTTTCTTTGTTCTATACCTGTTGTTTTTTGTTTTTTTTTTGTTTTTCTTCGATGATATGAGGGAAGAATGCGAGAAAACAGTATTCCGTCTGAGAGCGGCTGCGTATAACATTTTCTTTTCGCTGATCCGAAATTATTATGTCCGCACAAAGCGATTAATTTCGCATAACATTTCTTGATTTTTGCTGTGGCGTAATCTACGTGTTCACGAAAATTTCGGTTTCCGACTATAGACTAAGCTATATGTATTTTCAGAGTGTAATTAGGTTCTACATTTTCCTGTAGTTAGGACTGTGTTCGTTTTTTCATACTTGGCCTGAGTTGTTTTGATTATTATTGTTTATCGGTCATAATTTTTATTCGTTCCGTTTCTTCTATTTCAATTATATCTCGGTGTGTCGTGTCGACTGCGTGAAATTTCTGGGACACATTACATCCACTTACTGTGATCAAACTCTATATTATCGTAATATTTAGTTTACGCGATATCCGCGTAATATTTTGAAAGAAGATTGAAAAAAAAAAATGCCTTTCCCTTGTATGGGAATTCGCGATAGGAAGATAATAACGGTGTCTGGCACGGTAGCGGTAGCATTTTTACTAACCACACTTGTACACTTGTTGGACCGATATATAGAGATAGTAGCCGTAATAATAATAGATAATAACGGCTGCTGCTTCTTAAAGTTGATTGCTATACGAACCGCTGTAAATTGCTTTTTATCAAAGAAACTAAAATGCTTTTTAACACGGGAGCCGGAAAAATTTTTCCACGAACGGCGCAAGATTGAAAAAGTATAGAAAACAGTTCACTGTAGTAAAACTGGCGAGTTAGCTTTTTAATTAATTCCGGATTAGTTTTTAAAGAATAACATTTTTTAATAAAAATGTATTAAAAACTGCAATAGCACTGTTTTGCGAATAATACTGAAAATCGTTTGCGTTTTTTTTTGTTTTTTTTTTTGTTTTTATAAAGAAGTAATGAAGAAAATTTAGCGCTATTTTCTTGAAATTTCCGCGTTGTGCAGCCCTCCTTCATTAAACGGAATCAATCAGTTTTTCGATTTGATTTTTTTATTTTGTCTCTACTAGCCTCCGCTGCAGGCGAATTTCGGAAAATAGTTTAGATTTAAAATTGTTAGAAATTTTAAAAATTCTTAAAAACCCATGTTTCGGAATCACTCTCCATAGTCGCCGATACTTGAACAAAATTAAACACTTTATTCTTGTAACCGCGATTATGAAGTATAAATGATTTAAAATAGTATTTAAAGTGCAATAAATCAATTTTGTCTTAATTAAATTACCAAATGATGTTTATATTTAATCCAAATATTAGGATTTTTCCCTTGTGATAGTCATTCGAATAAATCGCCGTCTTCCACCGTATTCCGGCATATGTAGTGTATTTTGTCAATCTCCCTTATTTCTCTTTTAATTTCGCCGATCTCTGCCATCCCCCAAATATGTTTCCTGTACCTACGCTTTCTCTAAATTTCTTCTGTACGCCCTAATTAGACAGCAATTCCATAGTACCATCAATTCTCAATTTCCTTCGTATGCAACCGCGTTTACAGATAGTTCGAAGATGCTTCGCGGTGCCTCTTTTATCCTCCGAGATACTCGCTTTTCAGAGTCTTTTCATCTGCCTCCTTTCTGTTCGATATCCATACACGATTTTATCCTACGTCCGATTATTTTCATTCCCTCCAATCACCTTTCCTCTAAATTCTTCATTACATCTCACTCCATGACCACCCTTCAATTCATTTTCGATCATTCCTGTGATTTTATCATACTCCGATGCGCTCGCTTATCCACGTTCTTTCTTCCCTTTATTCCATTCAAATTGATGTGCGGTGGGTTCCTAGCCATTCGGGCATCCTCGGTAATGCAGCGGCGGACTCCTTGGCTCCGGTTGTTGCCTCTTCACACTTTATTTTTTAAAAAAGTCCCATCGTCTAATCTCCTGCCGCTGTGTAATTCATCTTAGGTTGCGGTATCGGATATTGTACGTTCCTTCTTTCTCCAACAGTTGTTCTTTTTATCTTTCTGTTCAACCTAGTCTTTCTGTTAACCTATGGTTCTCTTTGTTTCCTTCACTTCGTGTCGTTCTCTTTTTGTCTCCGTTACTCGTCTACGCTTTTAAGCCATACTTTATTATCTTCCTCCCGTTTTCGTTTTTCGTTAGTTGCCTCTCCGTATTCTCCACTCTAATGAAGAGCGTGTTTGCGATGCTGATCATCATGTGTTTATTAAGTGTGCTCATCTCTTTCTGCTGAGTGTTCTGCTTTCTATTCCATTTTATTGATACACTCAGTCTTCCTACTCCATATTGCGCCTCTTATGTCTCCTATCTCTTTTCCCTCTTCACACATTGTTCCCTTTCTCCTAGCAATATATAAATGTCATCCTTTTATTTACGAAATCAAATATAAATGTGCAAATCTACTCACCAAGGATGTACAAGTAAGTTTCTACTGGGTGCCTGGTCATTGTGGTGTTGGAATGAATGAGGCTGTCGATGGCGCAGCAAAGGTTGCTGCATTGGAGGGTGAGTTATCACCATTTATTCCTTCATCAGACCTTTATTCTAAGGTTAAAGTTGATAGTCGGGCGGAATGGATTGAGTTTATTTTTTTTTTTTTTTTTTTTTAACTTTTTTATTGGGCTTGTCAGCTACGGACGATTACCCATCAAGAAGGAAGAACGTAGGACAAAGGAAGTTGAGGACACTAAGAAAGTTATTTGGGGAAGGTGGAAACGGCCAGAACTACTATGAAGAGATAGCAAGGGAGTCACAAAAAGATCGGTACTAGAACTCGTGCAATTAGCAGTCCGAAGGGAAATAAATGTGTAAACAAAAAATTATACAGGATATCTTAAAGGAAAGGAAAGCTCTCATGTCCTATCAGCCGTTATACCTCATTATCATATATTATCTATATTTAAACGTGTGACCAGCATAAAAAGAAAAGTATTTTTATCTATGTCTGCGATTGTTGGGCTGCGCCCACAAAAAGATCATCATCAACAATATGGCCGCAACTGCAATGCAGTGCCCACAGTGCCCGATGAGGCATGAGACAAGACAGGAGTTTATTAATAGTCAGAACCAAGGCAAATACTACCACATGGTTCAGTCAGAGCTCTCCTCTAACCCTTGGTATTATTCCATTTCGGAATCTATGTCCGATCGACTCATTCGTAAATATCCGGTTACTATTTGCCGACTGCGTATGGGTCATTCGCGAATAGTCCTGAATTTTTCTGACCAAGGTGACGGTGTACTATGCAATGATCATCACGCATCAAATTTCTTGGAAGGCATTAATCATTTGCTGTTTAATTGTAATAAATACGAACATTACCGTAGATCGTTTTGTGAACAATTAATGTTTCTTGGGTTCTTTCCTCCGTATACCATTTATAGTCTTCTGTGCCAGAACAACCAGGTCCTGTATATTTTGTTTAAATTTATTTTATTAAACGATATCCAAATTTAACAGCATACACTTATTTATTTTATTATCTAATTATTCTATGCAACTCTTGATGATACGTGATCCATTATCCTAATTCTTGATGCCCTGTCATGTTCGGGAAACCCAACGCTTCTCGAACTCGACTTGGGCAGTTTTTCCTTTGTTATGATTTTGTGCAGACATTCGTGGACTATGCTGAAGCATTTGTGGCCATGATTGTTTGTTATAATTATTGTGTATGATGATTGTAATTCCTGTTTTATTAATTTTCTGGTTAGGCAAGTTCAGGTAATGTACCTTGGACTCAATCTGGCCAATTTCTCCTTCCTAAAGATTTTATTCACACTCCGTGGGTAGTGTTGAACATTTACGGCCATGCTTGTCTGTTTATAACCTTTTTCCTAATTAAATATTATGTATCCTTCATTAGTTGGCAGTATTCTTATATTAAATGATTGGTGGCTAAATGGCTTGATAGTTAACTAAAGCTGGGCCATAAAAAAAAAAAAAACAAAAAACATTTGATATTGTATGAAGATATAATTGACTCCTTCCTTTTCTAATTGTTTCTGAGTAAAGGTCTCCGGTCGACGAGCCCAAAAATAAAAAAAAAAAAAAAATAAAAAAAGCGGTTATATATTTTGATGATATTTTCGTTGATTTTCTTTTAAGCATAAAATATGGGGAATAATGTGACAAAAAAGTTGGTTCTTCTGTAAGCAAAAAAAAATTCAAGTGCTGAAAATTGTAAAATAAAATGTTAAAAAAAAAAAAAAAATATCGATTTCAAGATTTATTATAAAAATTTAATAAAAACGCACTAAAAAGTAAAAAATTCAATTTTAGTTTTACAATATCATATTTCAAATTTTTTTTTTTTTTTTTTTTATATGAAATACCGTTTTTAACTACTAAGGTTATCACGGAATTAAAATTTTTTTTTGATAATTTTATATTATTTAAATATTTTTAATCAAATCTGTAGAGAAATAAACGGAACATTAAGTATTAATTTTACCGAAAACCCTATCATACAACGCATCCACCTAAAATTGGACCAGCTCCAATCAAAGCATACACAGGTCAGCCTTGTGTGGACACCGGCGCATACAGGAATCCAAGGAAATGAATTGGCGGACCAAGCTGCAAGAACCGCGACGACACAAGATTTCCCGCCTGAAGTACTTATGACACCTCATGAAGCTAAAATGGTGATAAGCAACATAGTCAAAAACTACTGGAACACCCTTTGGCTCCAAACGCCGAGCAAACTCCACGAGTTTAGAAAAGATACCTACGAAAACATGCCAACTCTCAGTAGACACGAGCAGTGTGTCCTAACTCGTATCCGCATTGGACACACAAACTTGACCCATTCGTTCCTCATATCTAAAAAACCGCCCAACCTGTGTCAACGCTGCAACGTGCCTATATCGGTGAGGCATCTTTTGATCGAGTGTAATCACTACCAGCAGGCCAGACAACAAGCGGGTATTACCAACGGCCTTCCAGAGATGTTTTCGGACGCCGGGAAGTGTAAAAAAATCGTAGCCTTCCTCAAAGACATCTCTGTATTCCAACTGATCTAACTTCCCCAGCCTTCAGCTATTTTTTTGATTATTTTTTGTCTCGCTCATTTTCAAATATTCAATATAAAATTTTATAATTATCTGTAAAACCGTAGTCGCTAATGACCTTGTAGTCCAAAAGCGACTTGTAAATATAATAAATAAATAAATAAATAACATATTAATTACGGGTCTTATTGAAACATGTATAAAAATATGGGGAATAATCTGACAAAAATTTTATTTTTACCAAAAAAAAGAATTATGTCCAACGCTAAATATTTTAAAAGAAAATGTTCTTTTTTTTTTTTTTTTTTTTTCAATACTTCAAAATTTATTATAAAAATTTAATAAAAGCGAAGTAAAAAGTAAAAAATAATAATTTAATAAAAAATGTGCTAAAAAGTAAAAAATAATTGATAAAAAATATATATTTCAGACTGATGTACCTTATAAGGTAATATTATGGTACTTGTTATAACAACACTGATACCTTAATTAGAGTAGGGGTCATATTACATATTAAAATATTAATTAAAAACTGCTTTAAATGTATTCATTAAATTGTTTCTAGATATTGCAATGTGAATTTGATGCCGACTCTAATTAAGATATCAATGTTGCGCAAGAATTGCGATAATATCACCCTAGGTTGTTATATCACTCTGAAATACATTTTCTTCTAATTTTTTTTATTTTTTAGTGCGTTTTTATTAAATTTTTATAATAATTTTAAAGTCGGCATTTAAAAAAAAAAAAAAAAAAAAAAAAAATCATTTTATAGTTTCTGATGACGGTGATGAGTTTTTTTTTTTTTTTTTTTTTTTTTTTTTATTATTAAAATTTTCAAACCGTGGTTAGACCCCGGGCCGTGTATAATATCTAGACTATTACGGCCCGAGAGTCTCCGGTTACAGGAATGCCCCTAATCCATTGTCCCTGACGAACTGGAAGACTGCACTTTGGTTCGCTTCTGAGTTTGAGAGAACATGGCTGAGGTTATCAAATCCGTGTCTCGTTCTGGAGGATTGGAATGCAGGGCAGTTTATGAGAATGTGCTCAACCGCCGGTGGCTCTTGTGCGCGACAGAAAGGACACGTGGTTGGAGGGTGAGCGCCTTCCAACAGGTAGTCGTGAGATAGTCGCGTGTGGCCCAGGCGTAAACGGTTGAGCGCGCGATGATAAACTCGTAAGGTCCCCTGGGGGGGCCACCATGGCTCTACGGATTTCTTTATATTCTGGAGGTGGGATGGGGTGGAGATGTGTTCTTGTTTCCACTGTTCCATTATTTGTATTTTTACAGCTTCTGATATTTGAGGGGGCCCAAGTATGCTTTGCGGACTGGGAGCTGTAATGGTTGATTGAGCTGCTGTGAACCCTTTCATTTCCTGGGATTCCCGCGTGACTTGGGACCCACAACACTACTAGCTTATACCCCTTCGATTGTAGCCCCATGATGAGTGCCAAGACGTGGTTTATTAACCCCCTCCCCGGGGCTCCCCCTCCTAACATCTTAGTTTTTGGTTTCCCGAAACGTTTAGATTTTAAGATTAAATTTTAAGTTTGAAAATTATTTTTTTTAAACTTAATGTCTACCGCAAATTGTTTTCCTAACTCTATATCCATTATGGACACCTTAATAAATTACTTAAAACCGTCCGTCATTTATTTTTTCATCCATAAGTAACTAATTATAATTTCGGTTACTCGTGATTAATAATTAATTTTTTATCAATTTAAGTGCATGAACTATTAATAAATTTTCGAGAAACATTTTCATTTTTCCTTAATGTGTTATAAAACTTTCGACTCTCGGAAAAGAGGAAATTGTTAACGTTGTATTCCAAATGTATAACAATTCATATATACATGTATACATATTTAATGTACTGACTAATTTATTGGGTTTAGAACATATTCTCTTTTAACTTTTTTTTAATAATATTCGAGTTGTTTCATAATTCCCCGTTGGCTCGTTACTACCATTAGATTGCCAGCCTACTGGCGATAAAAGTTTCGAAAACAAGCCACCAATGTGTTAAAGAACTGCGATGCAAGCTAGTACGTTCACTGCGCATAAAAAAGGAAAACGACTGAGAATATAGGCCGTTTATTGGTCCGAAACGAAATACACAAAACGACTTTTGAGTTCGCCGCGGCTACGCACGGAACGATATAACAGCCATAAACATTTTCGTGTTCACGCACCCTCATTTTATCTCTAATGTAGTGCAATATTTTTAAAAGAGAAATATTTCTTAGCGGTTTTTTAAAAACAAATATCGCTTTTTTTTTCTTTTTTTTTCTTTTTTTTTTCTTTTTTTTTCTTTTTTTTTCTTTTTTTTTCTTTTTTTTTTTTAATTGTTCGCGAGGTCAAAAGCCATTGCAGCAGAAAGAGTCTTTGCTCCGAACGAAAATTTTTACCTTAAAATTCCCGATTTGTACGAGGTAATTGTAAATTTTCGGAACACTAAGACGGGCCAGTGTAAATTATTAATCAGCTTGAAACTGTTTTTATGAAACTGTTTGCAGTTGTCATTGTCAAGATTCGCATCAGTCGTTCACGACACGGCGCATTTGGTTCGAATTCGGCGGCGATACCGAAGTACCCTATCCGTTGCAGAATAGAAGTCTTATTTCAGTTTCATCGATATCATTTCCTGCTTTAGTATTTACAGGAAGCAAGATTTTTATCGTGAAATAAATATGAGTACGTGCATTTAAATTATAAGCAACTATGAAGCTGAAGAGAATTAATTTCAATATAGTTTCCTGTTGGAGAAACTGAATACTGATGGCTATCTGGTAACGAATAATGAATCCAATGTTGTCCTGCTTCAGAACTGTCGTTTAAATTATTCACTTTTATAAAATTTGTTGGCGATCTTGATGGTCGGCTATCAATTACCAGTTGGTCAGTATCGTCGGTTGGGTTTTATCAGTTGGCCAATTACTCCGAGGCGCATACGTACTCTAAAATAGTTACTAGTTGGCGTCCGTACAGTTAATTAGTTTTGAGTGATTCAAGGTGTAATAATTAATTTTCATTAAACTAAGTCCCGTACCCTTGACAGGGTGTCGGGGATTGTGAAGTTAAGGTTTACAATGTACTAAGCCCAACGGCACTAATAAGGGTAGGAAGGCCAGTTCCTTTCTCTCGGAGTTTTCATTTTCAGGTTTAAAAATTCCGGAATCTGCTAAACTGTGTACAAGATTGTAGTCCGCACAATTAGGAAGCATGCGGTTAACTATTTGAACGTGGTGCATGAGTGTACATGAACGGGTGGCTCGAATTTAGTCGTGAAAAAATTATTATGTGTAAGACGAAAGTTACACAGCGCGGGGAAAAACTTTTTCTCAGCCTAGTGGATTTATCGGTAGGTCATGTTTTATGTGATGCTGCGGAAGAATAGATGATCTAGAAGATGCTTTGTCGACAGCGTTAAGATAATCCGAGGCTAGCAGAGATGACTATTGTCTAGCGGCTAGATCTGTGCTTCTCTGTTTTTTCCAATTTTGATGTGACCCGGAATCGATAACATGTCGATCTGCATTCCAAGATCATCGGAGTCTGCCGTAATTGCATGACGATTTTCCATTTTTCTTTTACAAATTTTCAATATTAAATCGGTAAAAATGGTTATTTTTTTCAAATTTTTTTCTTCTTTTTTTGGCTTGGTTTTCCCTTTTAACCTTTTAGCCAGTTTATATGTTAAACTTGTCGTATAGTATTCAAATCTCAAACTTCAATATTGTATTTTTTGAGGAACTGATAAAGCTGTTTACAAGTCTGGCCTAATGGATTTATAAGAATAGTTACTGTATTTATCGGCAGCGTGTGATATTCCTGAGTTAATTTACTAGAACTACTTGTAAAAGAATATACCGAAAAGTTCACATACGCTAAAGTACGTTGGTAACAGTAATATACCGTCGTCGTAAACAACTGCAGGGCGACAACCATTTTTGAAATTTTCCTAATCTACTTGTTTGTTTCATTAGTTCACTGATGTTTCGTTGTAAGGCGATGTCTCTGAGTTAATGTAGTACACAAGAAAAATTGAACGTGTCCGTCAGAAGGGAAGATTATAGAAATTAAATGAAGTTATTTTAAGAAAGTATGTGATTTGAAGAGTTTTTTACATCGTCAGCGAGGTTTCGATTAATTATTCTTGTACTTTATATGGAAGTAAATAAAGAAAAATTTAAATAATATTTTATGTCGAAGTCGAAATAGTTGCGTGTTGTTAATCGGGTTTAAAAGCTCCGAGTGCTGATGGAAGAGCTTTATGGTATACAGCATTTAAAGATTCTTCACAAAGCTTGGTTGAATAGTATATTCCAGAAAAGTGGACCTAAAACGCTACCCTGTGGGCAGCCTTTATTGGTTTCAGTGTTTGCACTATGATTACCTATTTGAAGAGTTACACGTCTGTTTTTAAGATACCACTATATTGTACTTAGCAATGGTATGTCTTTGATCAGAATAGATTTTAAAATGTCAAACAAAGCAGGGTGCCAGCAGTTATCAAAGGCTCCTTTGATATCCACTCCTATGACAAGAACGCTCGATTTTTTCTTAAGGCTGCTGCTAATCTTGCTGATCGCATAATTCACAGCATGTTCTGTGGACAGACCTTGTCTGAATCCAAATTGTCCTTTTTTTTTTTAAAAAAAAGTTTGTTAAGTTCAGATGGCAAGTTATTCTATTTTTTAATAGTTTTTCGTAAATTTTGCTTACAGTATTTAGAAGACATACTGGGCGATAGGAGCTTATGCGATTTGCATCTTTGTTTGATGTATGAAGTAGGATTACATTTGCTTCACGCCAGGTTTTAGGGAAATAGTTTAAGGAGATTTTTTTTTGTATAGGAGTGAAAGGATTTCTGGATAGACCTTTTGGATTAATTTTAGTGTCTTATTTGTAATATTGTCAGGTCCAGCAGCTTTCTTATTTCTGAATTTTTTATAATTCTAATTCATGCGGAAGTATCAAGAGGAGTCCGTTGAGAGTGAGCAACGTTTTCCTGTATGGAAAGTTTAAAGTTTTCTCTTAGTATTTTCTGTTTTTTGCTGTCTTTGTCAGTGCTGTCTAACGGAAAAAAAAGAAGATAGGGAGTAGTTTAGATTCTCTGTCACATTGATGATTTTATCGCCGTTATTTTTTGTGAAAAGTGGAATATTGTTTGGTCTGTTTATTTTCGGAAACGTTAATTTGGAGCTTAAGCCCCATGGTTTGAAGAAATTGGGGAGTTATATAATTATGTAATATCTTCTGTGGTAGGCAGTAGATTTGAGAAATACGTTGTTTCATAACGAAAATAAAATAGCGACCTTTATAGAAATTTAAAAATGTTTTAAAAATACATAATTATTACAATTCAATTTAAATTTAGTTTTATGTTTGGGTAAAAAATAAAACGAAATTATAAAATTCTAGCTAAAATGGTAGTTTAGAATTTGAATAGTAAGAAAGATAGTATTAATCCGATCCTAATTCTTTCTTTGTGAGCAAGTTCGAAAAATATATATATTTATCTTTGATCTATTTTCATTTACATTACAAAATAAAAATTAAAAATAAATAAAAAAGGCAAAAAATCGATGACAATCGGGTTTAAAATAAAATAAAAACGTAACATTAATAGTTTTACTAGAGAACAGTATTAAATATTAGTTATAATTAAATCCATAGGTAACATTTATACAAATCTTTTATATAAATTAAGTTTCTTTGTTATAACAAATTTTTTCACAGAGGCTTTGGTTCTTTGGGGGGGGGATGTCCCCTATCATCCCCCCGTGGATTCGCCACTGTTAATACGGTTGACAAACTTGCATCTACAATAGTGGGCAGGTACCCTAACGTCCGTCGCCGCATTTCACTCCTTCTTGGATTTTTGTTCCGCCGTCCCTCCGGTCTGTATGGTTTCTTCTTCTGTTTGGATTTTCATCAATTTGCGCCGTTTGGTTTTGTTTCCCTTGGTCCGGGTGTCCGGTGGCTACGTCTTCTGGTAAATCTTCCGGGTAGGTTCCTAGTCAGTCCTCAGGTGAGGTTTCCATTCTATTTTCAAGCGGGGTTCCAGCCAATTGCACTCTTCCGGCAAGGTGACCAGTTATTCCTTAGGCGAGGGTTCCAGTCAAGTTTCAAGTAGGTTCCAATCCATCTTCAGCTAATTTTTTTAGGATTTTTCGACAGTTTTTGGTTTCCCCCTCGGGGGAATTTCGCGGCACTTACCGATTACGTTTGTTGTGTTTTTATTGTTTCGTTTTTATACATTTATCCATCGGTGTTATAATTTTATTTTTTGTTCCGGGTTGAGTTTTTTTTTGTGTTTGTCGCTTACGAATTTTCGGCGGTTTTTTTGTTTTTTAGGGGATTTCTTTTCTTTAATTGTTCCGATTAATTTTGGCGTTCTCTTTCATCGTTGTTTATTATTATTTTTATTCCGTTTTATTATTATTTGTAAGTGCGTTGATGTTTTTCGTTTTCTTAATCCTTTCGGATTTTCAATTCTTTAATTTTTGGATTTTTTTAATAAAAGCACGACAAAAATCCAATTTTAGGGGAAAAGGAAATAGACAAGAAAAAGGGTGATAGTAGGAAAATAAATAGCGATAAATTCTAATCCACGAAAGAAATTACGCAAACAACAACCCGAAAACCTCGGGGCGGCCATCTTTTATATCAGTGTGCTGTGCGGGTGAAATGACGGTCGCCGCAGATATTGGAGGTAACGTATATATATATATGGAGTGAGCTAATTATGTTATCGCTTTTAAACGGCGATAGTAATTAAAATTAACTAATTTCAATTTTATTCCGGAATCCAAATTGACCACGATTCATCACGCAGTAAATTAAGGAAAACGTACCTAGTACGTGTATATACTTTTCCGTTTTGTCTTTATCAGCTTGTGAACATTTCATGATTTTAAACTGTTCAATAAAGAAATGCAGGGAACAAAACTGAAAATTAAATTAATTCTTGCGAAAAACACGTGTAGTATTTCAATATATGGGAATAAGATCGGACGAATCAGCCTGAAAGGAAAATAAATTGATTTTAATTCGCCCAACTCGGATTAAACCAACGGGGGAATTAGTCGGCGCCGTTGTTCTCACGAGCACTCTAGTATGTACGTTTTTTTAAAAAATATTCGGTCAACCGATTTCACTGTAACCAAGGTTTAATCCGATTGTAGTTATGGGGGGGCAGTATTTGAACTAGCTGAAGCGTGGATTGCTTTGACAATATTCGGTTCGAGATCATGTAGATGAGCGGGTTCTGGTTGCGGAGCGTCGCTATCCTAAGAGTAAACTCACTGTTTAATCGTCTAATAATGATGGAATTAGCTTTTAAATTCCCAATAGCGCCCTTCTCAGATACGAACGTGCAACCATCTCCCCCACTAATGGCGAAATTCTTTTCGATTGTGTCAGTACAATAATGCTTAGTGAGAAAGGAAATGAAATTTGTTGAAATCCACGCCATCTTACTTGCAGCGAGAAAATTGCGAATGTAGAGCTAAAATGCGCACCACAGCACCTTCATAAAACCTAATCTTCACCACTATCACCAAATACCGAATGCCACTTTCTCTTTACCTGCCGTTTTTAATTTGAAAATCGTGTAAAAGGTTTTCCTCGGGAAACTTAATTTTCTTCTGCATGTTGCTCAGATTATCCGCCAGTCCGTTACATGAAGCGATTCGGCGCCGGCGTTATCTTCAACTCTTTTCAACATGTTCGTCTTAAACACATTCGACACGAATCATTAATTAAGTCCGCCACATTTCGGCACTCTGTTTTCCCAGTCCCTCTCCTCTTTTCTTACAGTTGCCTTTTTTGCCGCCAATTGAAGCGACGACACTTTTATCCGGTGTTAATTTACGGCTTTGTCTCTGATTAATAATTTTCCGCGAATTACTCAGTTGAATCGGTTTTTGCACCAATGTAAAATTTTTAATAACTTTCCGGCTCTTTCACGCTACCATTGCCATCATTCCATTCTTCTTCAAGTGACCAGTAATGAATGTAAAAGACTCCGTTCTCTTCGAGAGATTTTCCACTTTTACATCGTCTCGTCTTCATTCTTCTCCGCGTAATAATATGCTCGTAATCACACGCGCGATACATTTCTTAAACCGCTGCCCTTTGCGAAATTTTCAGGCACCAGACACAATTAAATACCCGTTTCATAAATTTGCACTTTTCGTTATCTCGCACCTAATGAGAAAAAATCACCTCTCTCTTTTTTCCCGATGTTGACGTGTAATATCAATGAACTTTTTCCACATCCAACGCACTATAATCTGCGCAACTAGCGACGTCTAATAATTGACGACAGCTAAAGTCACGCGTCTCCGAGCATATTTACAACATTAGTTACATATGAAACAATCTTTATGCAAAGCACCATTGGTTAAAGACTTTTTCAAATCTAATTCTATTCATGATAAGCTAAAATTTTCGAAACATTTACGACTCCTATGCAGCTGGACCCAAAATTGATTAATACAAAGAAAAAAACTGTTACCCTCTTGCCCATCCTTTCTTATATCCAGTCTTAGAAAACGTTTCTAATGTTAAACGATAAAACCTAACAATCCGTTTCTTTTTTCGGTTTCCTTGGTTACATTGATGGCAGCGATCTTATTCAATTTTTTAAGCTGTATTACCCGTGTTTGTCACGCTCTCGATTAGTATCTATCAATATTCGGCACTTTTCTCGCGTATTTTTATTTTCCTACACTCTTGCTGAAGAGTCAGTCAGTTTCTGCCCTAATTCTACATTCTTTTTAGTATTTGTTCTCTTAGCACCGGCTCTCACTTCCCTTGGTTCGCTATTTCCTTTGCTAGTACCATACCAGCGCCTGCTGCTCAGGTCAATATCTATTGATGCGCAGCTAATACCGCTTAACTCTCCTTGTTTTTTGTTTTTTTTTGTTAATGGCGAGGGCGTGCCAACAAGGAACTCATAAAACGAGGGAAAAGAATGTAGACAAAAAGTATCAAAATCTTTAATTATCTGAAATATTGTAAATATTAGATGAGAGAAACGAAAATTCTGAGATAGGCACACTCATTAATATATTGAAACGAACGAAATGAAACTAAAACATTGATTTTAAAAGAAAGCTACAAAGATTGTTTCATAAAGACAAAGACCAACACTACCGCATCGACTTGGTGGATATATTGACATCTAGATCAATCTTTTGGTTACAAAATCAGACCAATTTGAAATCTGTAACTTAAAAATTGTCTAAGTCATGGGCATTTTACGCGACCTACTTTGCTGTGACCCTATAGGGTTTTTGACTTTTTTTTTTTTGTTATTTTATGGCGAATTTAATTGGCTACAAAATGGGCGCTTGGTGAATTCTGTAGGTCGAAAATTGAATGAGTTATGAAGATTTTACTGAAGTAAAATGAAGATAAAAACTTGATTTTTTTACACCCTTATTATTTCAAGAAGTACAAAAAAAAAAAAAAAAAAAAAGTACAAAATCACACAAAATCGGGAAAAAATCAATCGCTACCGCTTTTATCATTACGTAAACCTAAACCGCGTTCGAAATAACCTCGTTCGTTCTTGATACATCGGCGCATTCGATCCTACCACTTCGCAGTTATTGTTTTTCTGAATTCTTCTTCAGGCGTTGCTCTCTTAAAGGAAGTGCTTATGCCACCTCAAAATTGTACTCCGGCCTAGAATATCATCTTTAAACGTTCTCGGAGAGTTTCCCATACCGGACAAACCACGCCGAACACAATACTTGATCGCGTAACGCTGCTCCATTTCAACACTCGCGTTACTCTCATATTCACATATGTAAAAAACCTGTAGGGTTAGCGCGTATACATCTTCTTTAAACTCGCACTGCGCGACCACTACTGAACGGATTCTGTTACTTCTTGTTGCTGTAGTGAGAGAAATGTGAATGCTCTACACGATGGCATAGTTGCCAAGTCGATTTGATGCGCGACGCCAGCGTTGGTCTTTGTTTTTTTGTATAAATGCAGAAAAACATGACAACAACTACAATTAAGTTTCGTCCACTCTGCCTTGGACTATAGTCGAACTATTAAACAGAAACTACACTAAAGCAATGTGAAACAATATGAGCCTATTATCGGCCGGAGTAAGGATTGAGCTGTCAGGTGATGAAGAAGATGAAAGGTTAGAAAATTATAGAGTATTATAGTGAGATGGCCAACTAGGCTCAAGCATCGTGCTGAGGTACATTAAAATATCGTTTAAACTCTCGATTATGTATAGTATAGAACGATTAAAACCCTAAATCACAGTGTTAAAGCAATATGACCACAGGAACACTTAAATAGAGAAGAGACCACGTAGTCCGGGTAAAGGGATTAAATAGTAGGATGTTAGAATTTCAAAGGCAAATAAATAATACGACGTGCACAGTTCATAGGGAGAAATAAGGAAGACCGGTAGTAGGAATAGGTACCATGGTCACATTCACTGTGTAGCAGCAACACTTGTAATATGTAATTCGTCAAATATGACAGCGATTTCTACGGCCCCGCCATAAAATTAATGTGGCTACAGTAGAGCGGCGCAACAAACTTAGTCCAGGGAAAGGGAATGATGAAGCAAATATTTACAGTAGCGGTTGTGTTTTGACGAAGGAGAGAAGAAAAAGTCTCTATATCCTGACATAAAACTAATGAAAGGAAGTAAGAGATTATAACTGAAGGAGAGGAGAAAGTGAGAATAAAGGAAGCATTATGTGAAATGGGATTCGAAAAAAATGTAATCTCACTCGAAGGTGGATGAGAAAAAAAAAGAACAAAACAAAGAGGATACAATGAAGAAACGGTAACAGGAAGTAACGGGACCAAGCGGCTGTTTAAAAAGATAATATGAATTGGCGCTCGAAAAGGAGAGGCTATCTCAGTTTGAGAATTTAATCTTTTTGGTCGTGCTTAATGATTCGATAGCAAGAAATGGACTAAAAATGGTCCCTGAAAGTCATCATGAGAAAATTAATCGGATTGTCCGTTTACACTTGCGTAAGCAGACAACAGTATAAGAAACCTATGTCAAAAACTGAGTGTACAGAAGTAGGAATAGCAGAATCGTCATTTAGATGTATTCCGATAAATGAAATAGATACTCGAGGGAGCTTTCAGAATTAGATGCGATCTTTAATATGTGGTGCAAAACTTAGTGGCACACAAGAGAACAGTTGGAAAAAAATTCGGATAGGGGAATGATATCTGGGGGGGGGAAGCAAAGGTGTGAGAAGAAAATAATGAATTAATCGCAAAAGTTAAATTCGCTATTTATAGACGATTGCAGTTACCCGGTAACAGGGGTTAAGGAGGACGGTTGATGTCGGTAAAGCTGAATAAAAAATAAGGTACAACCTTGTGCGAAATACTATAACATAGGTCGAGAATTAGATAAGGTGGAAAGTTATAAGAAAAAAATAAGAGACCTGTTGGGAGGGAAAGGCCAATTCTGGCGCAACAGAAATATTTTTGAATAATTACACGAGATGAAATGATTTGTCTTTATTTTATTCTTTTTATTTTTATTTTTATTTTTATTTTTTTTTTGAAGAAATTACTGTGGTGAATTTGTTCCAATTATCAATTATTACGGGAATTTTAAGATTTAATCTCGCCTTTGTAATACTTTTGCATTCCGTTATTAATTTCCTTTTATAATTTTGTTTTTCCCTTAATTTCAATTTATTCATTTCTATTTATTTCATTTTTATTTTTTTTCTTCTCTTCTTAAATATCTACAGCGGGACGAGAAAGTCTTTCGATTTTCAGATACATTAAGTACTCGGTGATGTCCCGCACCACCCTTTTTTTTTTTTTTTTCGTGAAATACAATCTTCCTTCAGCGTTCTCCGTCGAATTATCGTATTCATTCGAATAAAAAAGCTTTAGAAAACCCGTTTGACATGTTATCGATATAGCCCTCCTTTCATTCCGATCGGGTTGATTTCAGTTTGACACTAATTTTACAACTCATAAATTATCTCTTTTTCAACATAAAATAATACTTAACCGCGTTTATATTTCTATTATTTCTACTAAATAATATCGATTTCCTAAAAGTTTGTATCTGCATATGTATTCCTTCAAATTTCGATTTAAGCGACCTTCGACTATCCTCAGATTCGGACGCTTGCTCTCCTGCTTGGGAGTGTTTCAAAGTGAACAGGATAGCTCAATTCTGCAACATATATTATAATTAATCATAACGCAGTCAAATCGTTCACATTCCTCAATCTTCGCTTCTTCCGATATTAAATTTTGCCTGAAGTACTCTTGATAAAACGTTGTTCGGCAGTGACCGTGATCAAAGTGCTTCTCGGCTATGTTAATCATGCTAATTTAGACCTATTTCTAAAACTGGCCAGAACAAATTCTGTTCAATTATCGTTCAATTCATCGAATCAGCAATCAGATCCTATCTCTGCTTATTACAATTTTGCCTATCCGGTTTCATCTGCACTATCTTTAACTTCACATTCTTTCACAATCTCATCAACGCAAAACAAGCGGCTCCTACGCTTCTACCTCATGATGAAATTATAGCTGCAGCACTGCCTTCCAAAATTGTTTACTTTTAAAGTATTCTACGTTCCGATTCTTTTTGACACGGATATGTCTTCTTTTTCTACTTTTTTCGGTAACAACCACGTCACAATTTCATTTTCGTTAACGTTTCGAATAGCAGTGCTTTCTATTCATCATCAGAACCAGACTCACAATGAATTAAACACGGGCTTAAATAGATACGCCAACAATCACAGATTGACCTTCTGATTGGTCAATACCACTTCCATTTTTTAATTAATCGATAACAATCTTCCAATTTGAATCGATTTTTACACCGTCCTCTCTATTGAAATTTTTATATTTTTCCATTTCAATAGCCTCTCTAATTAAACGTTTGCTCGTGTTTTCAATTTTCGCTAGTATTTCCGCATGTTCGGCTACCGTGGATTTCTAAAATCGTTTGTGTCGACAATCTGCTTCAAGCTCTTTAATTCGTACATGTATATAGTCTTTCCAGTTTTCCCAACGGAACTTAGAGCACATGAACACAGAGCACCACATTATACGACCGAGTTTATAGGGAAGTTAAAAACGGTAACACTTGAAGAGAATGGTTGTTACCCTATTTACGAATGTACCAGTTACGGAAACGATTCAGTTAATAAAGCAAATGGAAGTGGATAAACTAACTATGACATTGATCGAAACTGTAGTAGATGCGAATATGTTGGAAAATGTACAAACAAAATAAATGGTATGACGATAGGCTCACGCCTAGCACCGATTTTCGAAAAAATTCGAATGGAGGATTTAGAAAAGAAAATTGTTAAAAAGCGGTCACCTAAGTTGTGGGTACGATATGTGGATGGTACGTTGGTGGTTTGGCAGTATGGGAAAGGTCAAAACATCGGAATTTCTCGCTGATTTAAATAACTTTTATCAGAATATTAAATTCACTGTGGAAGATGAAAAGAAGGGCACATTAACATGTTTGAACTATGTGCTCATTTTTCTAGTGACGTATCTAATTTTATAGGCTTTTATTTAACTCGCTTTGTCATTTTGTCTGTCATTCTATCTGTCTGGGGGATATCTTGCGAACGATTTTTCACCTACTTCCCGATGATTTTAAAAAAAGTGTCCTTTTGCAGAAATGCTTGTTACAGATGACGATACAACATTATGCAACATCCGGGTTTCCAGCTTTAAAATTAGACCTCCGGGGCGCCGAAAGATCGAAATTTTGGAAAAAAATATATACTTTTTTTTTTTTCCGGGCATGTGATATATCGTTGGAAAGATCGTTATTTATCGAAAACAAAGCCATATTTTTTTTTTTTATATATATATAGGGGAAGAATAACAGGAGAAGGTGGGAAATATTGAAATACGCGTCAAACGTTAATACGTGCCCTGTTCCTAGTATACTACTTTGAAGCATCATACTCGGCAACGAAACTCGAACAGACTTCATTCGCTTGACAGACTGTATACGCTGTACAGCAGAGATGTAGATATACGAATGAAAGAGTGGGGGAAGGAGAAAAAATAAACTTCTGTAAATGTTCTATAATTAAGATATTGAATAAAATAAAGCAAAATAAAATACAATTCTAAATTTATTATTTTTTATCAAAATATATAAGAAATAAAAAAAATATATTTTTTTTTAAATACACTTTTATTTATGCACTAAAAAGTACAACTTTATTATTATGCGACTACCAGATACGCGTATCTTAACATTAAAATCTGAAACTACAAAATATTCTGAAAAATATAAGTGGGGCCCGCAGATTAATAATTAAATATTAATATTATAATACGTCCTAAGCCAAAACTATAATCACCATTACGTTGTTCTATTGCTGTGCATTAAAATACCGCGCACACACCGAATATTTTTGTAACTGCGGCCCTGTTTTTATTTTTCAGAATATTTTATAGTTTCAGATTTTAATGTTAAGATACGCGTATCTCTGGTAGTCGCATACTAATAAAGTTATTTTGTACACTTTTTTTATTTTATTTTTTTTTATTTTAATTTAACGTGCCGTATACAGCGACTAGGCTAGAGGCACGGTAAAGATGTATTATAGTAAGTGTAGCAGATGTGATTCTTTAAGGAATCCGAAAAGCCTGGAAATTATCCTTTCATCGTCACCAAGAAGTTCGGTAAGTGATGAAGGCAGAGCGAATTTTTCTCGTGCCGTTTTGAATTTCGTACAATCGATAAGCAGGTGTTGAACGGTCAGCGGAACGGTGCAGTAATCACATTGAGGAGGAACATGCTTATTTAGAAGGAATGAATGTGTGATAGCAGTATGGCCAATGCGAACCCGACAAAGGGCCGTTTCCTCTCTTCGGCTGCATCTAGTTGAGCTTAACCATGGCACTGAACGATGTTTAATTCTTTTTAATTCATTTGTTGATGGAACTTCCAGCCACGTGTCATGGAATTTTTTATCTAGACAACGAGTAACATGTTTCTTAAAATCCGCCGTCGATATTGGAATGTCGGGAACAGGGTTGAAATAGGTTGCTTCTTTGGCAGCTTGGTCAACTGATTCGTTGCCTGGCATTCCTCTATGACTTGGAGTCCATACGAAGACTATTTGGAAGCGAGTTTTTTGCAGGGCCGAGATAATTTCTTTTGCTATGGGATGTTGTTGACGATCATGGTACTTAAGTAAGCTTTGTAGTGCTCCTAAGGAATCTGTACAAATTGAATTTTTGTCTGAAGAAATATTAAGCACAGCCATGAGAATAGCATAAAGCTCAGCCGACTGGATGGAATAGAGTGCAGGTAGCGAGCATCGTATTGTATCGAGCTGATCTGATATTATTGCGCAGCCGGTGCGATTTTCAATTTTGGATCCATCAGTGAACATTATTTTGTAATCTGGATATTTTGAAACTAGTTGCTGGAAGGCGCATGCAGCATTCTTGGTGAGATCTTTTCCTAATTCTAGTAAGGTTAAATCACATTGGATTTGAGGATCTGACCAAGGTGGTAGCACTTGTTTTAGGTTGCTGAATAAATTTGGTTGAACTATATTAAGCGAGTGGAGCAGTTTCGATATCTGAGTCAAGAAATGCATATCTGTAAGCGAAGATCTGGCAACTATAATAGTTCCGTGGGCTGGAGAGTAAAATGGAAGCCTTAATATGTGTATACAGATTCAGCAGGAGTTGTTCTCTACGCAAGGAGAGTGGTTTTTTGTTGGACTCGTATAACATGCTGATTATTGGTGAGGTACGAAAAGCGCCGAGTGCCAGCCGGACGGCTGAATTTTGGATCGTGTTTAGTCTGTTTAAAATATGGTTTTTAGCGGAAAAGTAGATTCCTGCGCCATAATCCCATTTTGAACGAATTAGAGTGCGGTAGATTCTTAATAATGACGTTCTATCTGAACCATAGCAAGTATGGGCAAGCTTCTTCATCAAATTAAGTTTTTTTTAATCCAGATCTTTTAAGAGTGTTGATGTGGGAAGACCACGTCAGTTTATTATCAAAAATTAGACCGAGGTATTTGACTTCATCTACTTTCGAAATCCTTTTTCCATTTAGTTGAATACAGATGTCGTGTTGGCAATTTCTGATTTTACAAAAATGGATACTGGTCGTTTTAGAGTCAGAAAATTTCAGTCCTTTGTGCAATGCCCATGTTTGTAATTTGTCCACTGTTTTTTGTAAAATTTGTTGACCTATTGCTAGGTCTGTGCAAGATGTGAATATCGTGAAGTCATCCGCAAACAGGGTACAGTTGACTGGTGCTTCAATTTCTTTAACTATATCGTTTATAATTAAGTTGAAAAGTGTGGGACTAAGTACCGATCCCTGAGGAACACCGTTCTGTAATTCGAATCTTTTTGAAGTTGCTCCACCAATTTGGACAGTAAAGTATCGTTTAGTGAGAAATTCCCGAATAATTTTAGGTAAATTTCCTCGGAAATTGAAGCCATGTAGAGTCTGAAAGATTTTATTGCGCCATACTGTATCGAATGCCTTTGGCATATCGAAAAATATAGCCAGTAAATGTCTTTTTGTGACAAAAGCGTTGATAATGGAATTTTGAAGTAGTAGCAATTGATCTTGCGTGGATCTTCCAGCTCGAAAACCACACTATTTACAAGTTAGAAGGTTGTTGGATTCGAGCTCCCAACAGAGCCGATTTTTCACTATTCGTTCAAATACTTCGCAGAGAACTGATGTTAGTGATATTGGGCGATAGCTGTCCACAAGAGTGGGGTTTTTGTTTGGTTTTAGCACAGGGATAATGATTGCAGATCTCCATTTGTCTGGAAAAGCATTGGTAGCCCAGATATAGTTGAAGATTTGTAATAACTGAATTATGACTTTGTCTGGCGCTTTTTGCAGTAGAAAAATGTGGAAATGGTCAGATCCTACTGTGGCCGGTTTTGTGGTTCTTATGGCATTTTCTAGTTCCTGAAGTGAAATGTTTTGATTATATGTCTCTGAATTTAGGCTTTCAAAGTCGAAATCCGATAGGTATTTATTCTCTTTTATGGCGATAATGGGTTACAGTTTGAATCACTAGACATGTTCGCAAAATGGAAAGTGAAACAACTGAGGATTTTGTCTTGATCGGTTGTTATTTGATCTCTGGTTAGAATGGCCGTTGGAACATTTAAAGCTGAGGATTTTTCTATCGATCTGATTGTTCGTCATACTTGTTTTGTTGGCGTATCAGCATTGATCGAAGAAATATACTTCAACCAAGATTGACGCTTTGATTGTTTTAGGATCCACTTAGCTTTGGCTCGTTTTTTCCTGTAGTCGAGATGGTTTTCCATAGAAGGAAATGCTTTCAAATTTTTTAGGGCCTTGCGTCTGTTTCTAATTGCTTTAGAGCATTCATCCGTCCACCAGGGGACGTGACGGAGTTTGAAATTAGTGTTGTTAGTTATTTTTGTAGGCGGTGAAAATTTTTCAGCCGTAGAAGTGAGTAATTCAGTAAATGAGTTCACTGTCTCATTTATATGACCGAAAATTTTGCTTTCGAAATATCTATCACAGTATAATTTATACGAGTTCCAATCGGTTTTTTATAGTTTATCTTTTTTTGAGATGAAGGATATTTCTGAGTGTGAAATTGGTGTTGAATAATTACTGGGGAATGATCACTGCCGGCCAGATCTGTGTGGGTGTGTACTAAGGTGGAACTGCTAAGGTGAGGAGAAGTGATTACCAAATCTAAGTTCGACCATTTTCGGTAAGAAAAGTTATAGTGTGTGACTATGTTACAGTTTAAAATGGTCAAGTTCTGATTCGCAATGACCGATTCGATGATCTTGCCATTTTTATTGTACACTTTTTAGTGCATAAATAAAAGCGCATTTTTAAAAAAAAAAATTATTTTTTTTATTTATAGAATCATTTAATAAGTAATTTGTTAAATACAAATATAGCGAATAAAATACAAATATAACAAACAAATTTAAAATGTAAGCGTATTTTTAAAAAAAGAAATTATTTTTTAAATTTATAGAATCATTTAATAAGTAATTTGTTAAATACAAATATAGCGAATACGTATATTACCTTTTCCGAGCATAGCCCATCATCAGTTAGAAGCTGATGATTTGTTTTTCTAGAACTTAAAGCTTTTGATAGTTCGTTTCCGCTGCTTTTCAAAATGCCGCGCAGATGCATACATTTCCAGTTTTTATTCCGAAAAAAATTTTTTTTTTCCATTGATAAATTTTTTCGGCCGACATCTGAGTTACGTGATAAATACGAAATTACGACGCACGCGCGCACACACACACACACATACACGTTTAGTGAACATTGATTTTAGGCGGTTAAGACCGCTCTCTCAAAGAGGCACAATAAAATCAGCGGAAAATTTTGGTACGTACATATGTGTATTCTAGTTGCTGCTTTACTGCGCAATAAATTTATAAATACGCTGTGCGTCTGTACGGAACTAGCGAAGAAAAGCATTCGACGGAGTCCGGCGGTATTTTCATTTCTCTCTCTAACCGGTCCAAGTAATTTCCAGCGATTACAGTCCTAGCTGACACTAGGCTATGGCCAAAAATGTTTCCTTAGACATTTTAAATTTCTTTGTTACATTGTATATTTTATTCGAAATTAAATTTATTGTTAAATTACTTGCACCCGGCGGATGGTAAATTTTATTTCGGCAATTTTTAAAACGATCGCGTCTATTGAAAATGACTAGTTAGATGATTTTTCAACTCTGAAAGTTCTGCGAGATTGGCGAAAATCCACAGTAGAAACTGAGCAAGACCATAATAGCTGGAAAGTACTTGGATAGGTCAAAAAGAGAACTGAAAATTCGGTCAGACGTCGTCGAAGGAGATCTTTTTTCGCCAATTACGTGCACGCGCATAGCGTATTTATATTTATTACGCAGTAAAGTAACAAGAAGTGTACACCGTTGGTACCAAAATTTTCCGCCGATTTTATTGTGTCCCTTTAGGAGGGCGGTCTTACTGGCCTAGAAGCAGTTCACTAAACGTGTGCGTGTGTGCGCATGTGTCGTAAATTTCGCATTTACCATGTAACACAGATGATGTCGACCGAATTGGGTGAACTAGAAAATTTATCGACGGAAAAAAACTCTATTTTCGTTATAAAAACTGGATGTGTGTGCACGGTACTTTGAACTAAATAAGCGGCGGGAATACGGATCCAACTATCAAAAGCTTTGAGTTCCAGGAAAACAACTTATCTTTATTTTTCGGTCGTTAATCATAGCCGAGGCGTAAACGAACCGAGCTAGCTGGCTTAAATGTCACCACACTGTCTAGCGTAAATGTCTGAAATACAACAGTGCAAAAGACAAGCACCGACAACGGCGCGACTGTATTACGGTTTAATCTCCGCATCGTATTACGCGCATACAGCTACTTACCAGAACTACTACTTTAATTTCAAGACAACTTAATCATTCATTTTTCGATGCTTTTTTTCTTTCTCCCGAGCCGATATTGCGTTAATAATAGCGATGAGCCTCAATTAAGCGTTAAATTCGGCAAAGAACATAAATGTATGTGGCTGGAAATTTTTTCAGCGGGAAATGCTGGTTCATTGCAACGAAATTACTTCAGAAATGCACGAGTGGAACTATACAATTAGATCGCCGGCATTGTCGTAATTTTTCGAATCTCAACGGTTTCGGAGTACCTATTTTATACGGAATTCTTAATTGCATTTCAGCGATGCCTGCGTTTATTTTATTATCATTACTATTTTTAACATATATTTTTCAAGTGGCCTACACATGATGCAAAAATATGACACGTAGAATTAAGAGCCCTCAGGGATGCCTCCACGGCCTCTTTATTGCCGTGGACGGAAAAAAAAAGTTCATTAATTTATTATTATTATTAAAATGATATTAATTTAGATTCTATGACGTACATTAATGAAAATTTTACCTACATCTTTCTTTGTTGGACGGTCGACCGCTAAAAACACAATAATTATAAACAAATAAATATGGTAATAATATAAATGAACAATTGTATGTATCACTTTTTGTCAGTGGTAACACAACGGTGGTGATGGCTGCCGGAAATGTGTATTGCGGTGGTGATTCGTTTGGTGATGGTACGAGAAGTGATTTACTTTCGCGAAAGGAACTTAACCGACCTGACGGGTGATTCGACGATTGCGCGCTGCAGTGGTTATTCTTTTTTTTCGAACGTGATTTCTTCTATACGAGGACCGTCTGTCAAAAACGACTGTTTTCTTCCCTCCCTGATGGTAGAGATTGAACTTCCTTTTTCGCCATCTTTTCGTTCATGTCCTAAAGAGCGCCTTTCTTCTTTTGTCTTCGCTTCATTTAATTTACGGTTGCGCATTTCTCTAGTGACCGCGTAACGATACGTTCACCCTCCGACCAACAACCAGGATTTCAATCACGAGCACATTCACCCTCCGTTTTCGATAATTTCTTAAGTTGATTTTATTTTTTATTTTATTATTTCATTATTTTTGAATTTTATCTTTAAACCATGGTAATGGGCACATTACAATATACCTAAGTAGCGCGATGGCTTACTGTCAGACTTACGGTGTTGTCGAGCCTTGACTCGTTCCGGATCCAAATTGCTCCCTCGTTTATATCCAGCTTGAAATAATTTAGTACCAGAGTAATCTGGGAAAAATAGACAGTCGAAGGGAGAAAGTAACTGGCCCCCAATATTCTCTTCGGTTCGCAACCTTGATGTGTACATCTAACGATTCTTAAACGATGAAGAATTTCCGAAATATTTACAATTAACTAAATGCAAATTTAACGCAAATAAAAACTTAATTTTATGAAAAAACAGCTTCATTTTTTTAAACCGCTTTTATAGTAAATTTGCATATCTTATATATTTATACATTAAAAGAAATTATCAAACTTTTAGATAGTTTCTCAGGATTTCCGAATAAACTGATTTTGATCACTTCAACCTAGATTTTTCGATACACGAATGTGTGTTATCAAGTAACCGCACCTCCCTTTGTCAATCGTGAGCTGAGTTGTTTTGGTTGTAATTTTTGGCGATAGTACTGAAGATGCGATAAAAATTCGTGGGTTTTGTTTAATTTACTATTTCCATAGGCTCTTTAAAAAATCGTAAAAACCCATTAAATTATTTGTAAGGGGCTTAAGGATACAAATGAACATGCCCCAATTTAGAACATTTCCTTACACTGTAATACTTGCAGCGTTTTTATTGATTTTTTTTTGGGGGGGGGGGGGGGGGGTATTTTAAGTGGACGTTGGGAGAAAATTCGATTTCCGAGTTAAAATAACGGGGAAAAACTATGGACGCTATAAATGTTAGCGAGGAAATGTGAAATTTTAATCATCTTTTAATTAAAAAAAAAAAAAAAAACGATCATTAAATGTTTGTCTATGCGTACACGTGTTTGGTGCCCGCGCGTCGCGCCATTACGGTGGTGGGTGTAGTTCAATTTTTATTTTTCGCTCTAAATCTGCGAAATGTATAAGACGCTGCGATAAACAAAATACCTGTAATTTATATTTTGAATTAAACTATAATCAATACGTCTCTTTTTTCCAAAAACTGATACGTATTTTCGTTTTTCAAGGACAATATTTGTGAAATATTTCTACGGGAAAAAAAGTTCTTTGCTGCCCTGAGTGGTTAAAATATTAGACTAACACACTGACACAGACGACAAGCAGAGGACACAGAAAAGCATTAATAGATAGACTCGAGAAATCGCAGAGAAAAGCTGAAAAGAAAAATTAAGATATCGAAAGCATAAATGATTACCGAAAGGAGATACGAAACCTTTAAAGAGCCGAGGGTGACCAATGGTTGAAGAAGTAGAAAGAATCGTGCACAAAACTAAAGAAGAATAGTAATGTGGAAGTATTGAAAATTTGGAAAAAGACTTCCAGTGCACGCAAGAAGCGATTGAAAAAAATTCTGGATTATGAAAAGTTGTTTACTTTAAACAGAGCAAAATGACCGGACGTAGTCATTCGGTAAATACATAATTCGACGTCGTCTAAGATTTTTATAAACGTAGCAGTCAAAACACGCTGTAATATTTTCGGAATATCTGTGTTCATTGATACTTATCGATATACTTATATAGTCCCACCACTAAAACCGGTGCACCGAACAACGGGGATCGTTATCAGCCTAAATAATCGGAAGTTGTGCGCGAACAAATATAAAAAAATATGATCAAACGGAATTATTCCATAAAGAACATCTTATTTTTTCAGAAATTTATCGATGAAATGGAAGCCACTTCATTAAGATCGATTTAAACAAGTAAAGCTATGGTATGAATAATGAAATTTGCCAGCTTTACTTTAAGCCGGGCCATAAAAGAAAAGAAAAAAAAAAAAAAATCTAGTACCGACCATTGGTGGCCACCGCCGCTCCCTATCTCATTCAGAGAATTCTCAATTCTAGCTAGATTGCGGTCGGGACATACAGCATTGTCTCACAACTAGGTCTTTGAGCGAACTTCTCCTCCATCTTCTTGACTCCTATGTGGGCTCACCGCTTTGCACCCTGTAGAGCATCTGCTTAAACCAGCCAGCATACTCTCACTGCTTCAAGCCATGCCCCACTGTTTGTTGTCCGACCATCCGAACTGCTGTGTTGTTCGGGCGGTTTGGAATTTTACAGCATCTAATAGACCCCGTATCGCCTACTGTGTAATTTTCACTATAATTTAAAAAAAAATAATTGTTTCCCATTTCGTAATAATAAACAGAAATTTTCAATTTTCATTTATATTTATAATTTTTATCATTTTTACAAAGTTTGATTATATAAATTTAGTTAATGTTTAAAATGTTTAACTTCGTAATATTTTCAATATGTTGTTTTTATGGAATGCGAATTTTTCTGAAGTGCGAATTTTAATTCATGCGACAAAAAATAATATTACCTAGCTGCAATGCACGGGGTATATTTGGTTTCATGTCTTCATTTAATTTACTTCACTATAATACCATGAATTTATCTATTTACTACATTTCGATTTTTTTTTTTTTTTTAAATATAAGAAAATAAAAACGGACTTTGATGTAAATTTAAAAAAAAAAACCTACTAACAATTTAACGCCAGCTAGAGGAAAAGAATAGAATGCCATTTTGTTTTTTCTTCAATTGCATAGTCGACTGCGACTGAATAGGGAAGTTAGCCTGCTCAACCGTGACAAAATGACAGAAAAATGAGACAGTTTTTATTCGCGAATTTACTTTTTACTTCAAATGACGTGCATTCGACTGCGACGAATTTGAAAAATTTTACACCTCTAACGTCGTAATAAAGTTAAATCATTTCGAAAATGACATAGCGTGAAAACTACAAACGATTAAAAAAACCAAATCAAATCTGAGACGAGCATAAAAACCCTGCCCATCAACTGCTAAAAATACGCGTTATATATTATTGTATGTAAGCGTACTTTTTCAAGCTTCCGGCAGCAACAAGATCGCTTCTCCCCGACAGCCGGGGTAATATGTGAGAAATAAAAATGGGCAAAAGTTTTTACCGAAGCAACAAGTCTTCGAAAGATATTCAAGCATGTTCAGAATCTGTCAGTTTCTGACTGCATGAAAAGTTGCTTACTCTTCGAACTATGTTTCCTTTTTATTTCCCGTTTTTTTCGAGCGAAAAGGAAATAAAGAAACGACAAATAAAGTACGTAAAACGATTTAACGGAATTAAAATTCACACGTAAAACTTAATCAAAAACCTGTGTAGTAATAGGTTACCATGATGATAAATGCTTTTCGTAAGAAAAATCCATCTTAAAAAGAACAGATTCCAGTTGGAGATTTTACGCATGACAAAGGCTCTTAATTCGGTTACGTAATGAAGCGTTGAATGAAATTAACTTTGAATAATATAAAAAATGCGTAATACATTTCAATTGCGAGCTAATACATACACAGCGCCTTTGCAATTTTTTTTCATCAAAGCAAATTTCTTTTTCGAATTTATACCAAATTTGAAAAGCGAGTTGTTCTGGAACTCATTTTAAAAAGACTAAAATGAATTATTTAGGCTTGTGGTAAAAATTTTAATAAAAGCAATTAATAAATAAAAACTCTATCAGCTTTTTAGAGCTTTTACCGGGCTCTTTTGTTATTTATACGCTACGCGTTTCGATTTTCGTTCCGCTATCGTTTTTTTCCAATAACACTGATTTATTTTGGTCACGTTTATACACGTTCTTTCGGAACGTCTTTCTTCCAGTTATTCGATTATTTCCGATTTAATAATTTCCAGGGCATGATTTTTTCTGCAACTTAATCATTCTTGGTATATATGCTCCTTAATTTTCGTATTTTCGTCTTCTGCTTTATTTATTCCTTGTTCGCCTCTATCTCTCTCTTTTTTTTTCTCGTTTCTCCTTGGTATCCTTTTCTGTCTTTTATACGAATGCCGTTTACGTCGTTGATCACTTGACCGTTGCTCCCTTTCTACCGAACGTTATCTTTTTTATTTCGGTTAGTTGGAATTTATCCTCTCAATCCTCTATCTTGTTTTATTTCTTCTCCTATCTACCTCCATAATTTCTGCTATTAGCTCTTTTATACTTCTACATCTGATCGAATTAAAATCCGATTAACCCCAACGTTCCAAGTAGAAGTCCTAACGAGGTAAAAAAAAAAAAATCTAAAATTTTGATATCTACTCTTATTCTCTTTATTTAACTTTTTACTTAGTTTTCTCATCTATCAGTTCATTCGTTTTGTTATTAGTTTTACAATCAATAAATTTTTATTTTTTAGCAACATAAGGCAGAGACATGGGAAATTATGTAGTCGGCTCACACATCATGGCTGCGATCCGTTAAGGTGAGCACTGAGCCTTGGTTGCCACCGATATCCATGTCCCGCAGAGAGTTTGCAGCATTAACTAGACTCCGCATAGGGCACACAGCAATATCCCACAACTATTTGCTGGAAGGAACATCTCCTCCCTCTGCCTGTTCCATATGCAACTCCCCAATTTCACCAACCGCTGAACACGTTCTGGAACATTGCCTGCCTGCAGGGACCTCCAACTTACCGACGGTTGCGTTGTCAAACGAACCAAAACAGGTACAGAATATGCTATACCATATTAGAGCGGCTAACCTATTAAAACACTTCTGATCCTGCACTGATTCATGCGCTGTAATAATCCCGGAAATTACACACAGCACATGGACCATATAAATTTAAGGGAAAAAAAAATAAAAAAAAATTCTTTTTTAATATATATATTTTTTTTTTCCGTTCTTTCCGTTATTTTATTCTTTGTAACTTGCAATGGTCCTTTTCGACGCACGTACCGTGGAATTAAATTAATCGATTCGTAATGTAATTGATTATTAGGCGTTTGCATTCGCGGTATGGGATTTTAATACTTTATTACTATTAATAAAAATTAGAACATACAGTCCACTATTTTTTAAGGGGCAATAAGCATATTTATTATAAACAAAAAATCGAAATAAAATATTTTAACGACACCTATTAATTCATACACGAGAAATGCGAAACCGTAACCTAAGAAAATAAATATATTTTTATATCGCGTGTTCATGCATCTCCGATAAAATTTTTTTAGCTAACCCCATCAACCGTTCACAGCTCGGGAAATATACTGAATTGAACGAATCAATTAATCTCTCTACCGGCGACATTCCCCAAGCTTTTTATTTTCCATTCCTAATTCTCAAAACTTTTTCATCGTCTGTTTTTTCTGCTTTAGTTTCTAAAAATTTAATTAATATGTATCACTTACCTAATTTGAGTTCGCCTCTTCCTATCGGGTTTTTGTTATTCCTAAAAAAAAAACAACAATAAAAATCCATCCATTTAATATAATAATATACGCATGTATATATATATATATACAGTGACTCCCATAAAGATCCGTACAAGTAAGAAATTTTCTTTTTTTACACTGTAGAGACAATAAAAACGCAATGAAAATAAAAAAAAAACTTTTATTAATAGTATAACATCACAGTCATACAGATCACATAATAAGAAAAAAAGATAATGAGAAAAATACCAAAAAAATAAGTTATATAAAAAAAAATGAAATAAATCATCTCTCAAAAAGAACCGCACAAAATTGAAAACGCGAGGGAAAAAAACGAAACGCACTAGAAATTTAAGTTAAAAAACTAACTTAATATTTCGTTGAGTATCCTTTTTGGTCAATGACGCATTGTAACCTATTTGGCATACTCTACTCACAAGTTTACCTAAGTATTCTTTGTCCAGTTTTATCCACTCCTCGTCAGTTCTTTTCGTCAGCTCTGCTTTAGAAATAACCGGCGTCTGATGAACTCGACAGTCCAATTAATCCCACAAATTTTCAATAATATTTAGATGCGGTGATTGAGTAAGAGGATGGATCACTTTTGGGCACCGGTAGAGCTGCCATTCCTGCACAATGCGAGCTCGATGTTTAGGATCATTGTCCTCATAATATTTAAACGAGTGCAAGATACCCATTGTCGCGGCACTTTTGTGCAAATTGGCTTACAAAAGCTCCAAATATCGACGCGAATCTAGAGTTCCATCGATAAATACTAATTCACCTAAACCATGGGCTGATACACCCCCCAAACCATCACTCCGCCACCACCGTGCTTTATTGTAGGTTTCAGATTGCAGGGATTCATTTCTTCATTTGGCCTACGCCAGACCATACAATGTCCATTTGAACTAAAAACATTGAATTTACTTTCGTCAGCGAAAATGACGTCCTCAAAATAAGTTCCAGGCTTTGAAACATATTCCTTCGCGAACTGTAAACGTTTGCGCCGATTCATTTCGCTGATAAAATATTTTCGTCGTGCAGCACGTCTTTTGTATCCAGCATTTCTTATAGTTTGTCGCACCGTTTCACATCCGACTTTTTTCTCACATTGACTGGCAATCTTCGGAACACTCAATCTGGCATTTTTCTTTATTTTATGGACGATCAGGCGTTCCTCGTGCAGCGTTAGAATCTTTGAACGACCAGGACTATGCTTTAAGTCCACATTCTATTTTCGTGTTTATATCGCTTTAGAATGTTGTATACGGTTCGACGTTTCATATTTAAGATCGTACATATTTCTCGTACAGACTTACCCTTCGTATGATTCCAAATTACTAATTAGATCTTCTCCGTAGACGTGTATTTGGCCATTTCGGATTCCTACAGAGAGCACTTTAATGGAATGTGCAAACACCACGCGATTTACATACACAAATGCACTGGCACTTGTTTTTTTGCCCAAACGTAGCGCATTTTGATCATTACAAGCTATCTGCGATACACCTATGAGTCACCCCTGTTCCCGTTGCGCTACAGCGCACGGGTTTTCCCATCTAACATCGTAGTGCGGATCTTTTTGAGCGATGATTTTTTTTATTTTTTTTTATGTAACTTATTTTTTTGGTATTTTTCTCATTATCTTTTTTTCTTATTATGTGATCTGTATGACTGTGATGTTATACTATTAATAAAAGTTTCTTCTTTATTTTCATCGCGTTTTTTATTGTCCCTACAGTGTAAAAAAACGAAATTTCTTACTTGTGGGGATCTTTTTGGGAGTCACTGTATATTGAGACGGATTCGGCGGTTGTAGCGTTTTAATTACGTTTTATACGATTTCTGATAATGCTGTCCGAGGTAGAAATTATTATTTCGATTTTAATATCATTTATATTTCGCGTTTTTCTCGGGCAGCAGAGATGACGGTGAATTGCGATCGGAGAAGATATTTCGACCGAGAAGCCTGGTTATCCCGAACGCAGCCGTTCTGTCGGCTGTGTTGCGGGAGCGAACTGGTTTCGCGGGGGAATCGCGGTCGCGTTTACCGTCGAAACGTATAAGTACGGAGCGTGTATATAGCTACGAGAGTCGCAAGAGAATTTATAAAATCCCGGAAAGACAGGGTAGTGGCCGTTTAAGAATACATATTAATATAAGAATGTTCTAGAAAATTCTGCGACGTTCGAATTAATTGATAAGGTACGGGGTAATTTTCAGCGATTCGACTATGTCGGTTGGAATAGTCCATCGTGTACCGAAATCTTCGTGTGTGCATTGCACTATAAATCGATAAGAGTATTAATTAATTGTACACGCGAGAGAGTCGATAATGATCGTTCGTTTAATTTGGTCGTAAGTTCACGTCGTCGCGTGCATATGTTTTTACCCTAGTCATTGTTAATTTCGGCGTGCATTCATCATAGTTTGACCGAAATTTCGTTCTTTTTATGTAATTTTTTTTACTAGTCTATACCACATTTCCTTGTTCGCTTACGCATTTATTACGCGGTTCCTTCGCTTTATTTGTGATTTTTTTTGAATACAGACGTTTTAAAAAAGGTTTCATTTGGACACGTGGTGGGCCCGTGACATCTCCAACGGGGAGACTCTACCGCCTTCGAACGGCGGATTTCGCGAATTTCTTCATGTAAAATTTTTTTTTCTTTCTCCTGGTTAAAAAAGCCTAGTGCTCTGTCGTTAACAGAGCTTTTCCGGTAGTGGCAAACCGTTACTTTGCCACTAGCGCCCGCAAGATCGTTTTTTTTTATTATTTATTTTTTTTAAAATAGTGCTCCAAAAAAGGGACTCATAGTGAAATTCGTATCGTATCAATATATCAATATATCAATATATATATATATATATATTAACACACAGGCATATACATACATATATTGGTAGTTTTATATTTCTCTATTTCAAAACGGATATTGTATAATTATGAAAAAGCGGCGCTGTGTACGCGATTTAATTATAAGGATTTTAAAAATGTTACCTGTTATATAAATGGGTCTACATAGTAATGCACATTACGCATAGAATTTTTACACACATAAACACATTGTGCATAAATTGAAAATTATTGATGTGGCCTTTGATCACAGTACACCAATTTGTTATTCAGGTCAAAATCCTAATAAATGATCCGTTTTTGTTCAGAAGAGTTTTCATTCTCCTGTAATTTTATTATATTAACTTTTCGTACATACATCTAATCTTTGAAGCAGATGTGAAAATTGGAAAAAGGTAATGAACTGGCTGATTCACTAGCTCGATCTGCCGTTCACTCAATTCCTATTCAAATTTTCTTCTTCTAATCTTAATGTTCTTTAGACGATGGCACGATATTTATCCCTTTTTGTTCATCGTAATATTCAAACTCATCCTTATCATCAGTACTACCGCTCATCTTGCGCGCTTTCTTATCTCCTTTTTTTGTTCTTTCCATCCTAATGATTCTGATTTACTCTGCGATAAGAATCACGTCTTCTATAAACCGAGTGTTAAAAAAACATCAGAAATATCTAATGCGGTTTTTTTCAAACTGTTGCAATTTGAATTTGGTGTACCGAGACTCGAGTGTTAATGTTGTTTAAGAACGATCAATATACGTGTATTATCTTTATCGATTATTTTTATTTTTTACCTTTTAATACGCTTTTAATACGCTTTTAATAGGCTTTTAATAGGCTTTTAATACGCTTTTAATACGCTTTTAATACGCTTTTAATACGCTTTTAATACGTTTTTAATACGCTTTTAATACATTTTTAAAATGAATCTTAAAGTTTTTTTTTTTTTCTTAAAACATTTCACTATTTTTAGTGTAAATATTTTTAATCGATAACAGGGATAGACCAACCTAAAATGGCGCTACCTTTGGTACCGTATAAAGATCTGGGTATCATCAGTATTGCCCGTTAGTGGTGAACTGGTAAATCTCACTTTGGGGGTTTTCAATTATCTTTATTCGAAAATATAGTAATTTATAACAAATAAAATTATAACAAACAAATAGAAGTAATTTCGGGTCATGTACCAAGATCATATTTTCCAACTCTATCCACTGTTCAATAAGTTCGCCATCGTGATCCGTGTTGGCATATCCCCAGTTTATCGAACGGCTATTAAAATCTCCAACAATGATTTTATTTTTAGCGATTTTAAAATTGGCTGTCAAAGGTGGAATAAACCGTGTGTTAGGTGGTTTGTACACCGACGTAATATGGCAGTCTTGAAGCTGAATCGTTATTATTTCTGTCCCATCATTCTGTAATTCCACCGGCATTACTTCTATGTATTTGGTTTTGTGAATATCACACTTCCATGTTTTTCATCAGGAATCCTTGAATATTCGGTCGCTTATTCCACGATGCGTTTTTTGAGTACATATCACGTCGCAGTTGTTTGCTAAGAAAAATTCTGCTAAGATTGTTTCCTTGGTATCCGTCAGTCCTTCGATATTAATGCTGACCACTGTCATGGGAGGCCCTAAAAAAGGCCGTTTCTAGGTATTTGCAATACAATGCATAGCAGCTACTATCACCCTTGTTGTAAGAATATTAGCCGATAAAAGTCGTTACCAGAGGCACCGCGCGAAGGTTCCTTACAGTACGCGTGTCTAGTCTGGTATAATTCTGCTCATGCAAAAAAAATGGATATTGCTCTGAATGATAGCTGCCGTACTATCACAGGATGTCTGAAGCCAACTCCTATAGCAAAAATGAGAGCTCTTTCAGGTAGAAAAAATGAAACAGAAAACTGATGATCGACATATGGTATATAAGTATGTACAACAACGAAGAAGATTGAAGTGAAGAGTTTCATGGCTACAACTAAGGCAATTAATGTTAAACCCGAAATCGCACGACTTAACGCTTGGGAAACAGAATGTCAAGGGTGGAAAATGGAGTCATGGATCAAACCATCGGAGAAGATTTCTGTAGGTGCAGACCTAAATTATGCTAGATAGAGGTCTCTGAATAGATTGTGGACACAAGTTGGAAGAACCGGCGACAGTTTGAAAAAAGGGGAAATCTCGGCAAATTCACTAGCTATGTGTAACAAAAAGCATCACCTGTTCTCGAATAAAATGTGCCCGGTTAAGTGCAACTTTGCTGACGTCGTGAAGCTGGAAGGCAATGCAGTTGGTTTCCTGGATTATTGGAAATCCATATTGTAAACTACTTCACCCGACACGACGACGAAGAAGGACAAACAAATTTATGAATAAAATGAAGGCTTACTTGGAAACGTTTTCTGGTATAATTCATCATCAGCTAAGAACATAACTTGCTATATGTGATCAGAAACAAATTCTAAATCGCACTGAGGTCAAATAGGAAATAAAACGGTTTATATATAGTATAAATCAACAATTTAAGGTTGATATATAAAAATTGTTAGAATAAGATGATGTACATAGACTACAATAATGAAATAGAAAAATTAACTTACACTGAACATTTAATAAGAAATAAACATACGCTAAATTCATTAGAAAAAACGGTCACTGTCTTAGCTACATATAACAAAGGTAACATCATAAACATAGCTGAAAATAATTATATAAATAAACACAAAATTAATATATCAAACGACTAAATACCAAATAATAATAACCCACTTCTTAATATAAAACTATAAAAAATCTTTTAATATTTATATTTTATATTTATATTATTTAAATGTTTAATATAATCCTTATATATATATATATATATATATATATATATACTAGCTGTGTCCCACAGTTTTGCCCGTGTATTAATGTCCGTTTAAATCTGTACATGGAAATTCATAAAAATTTTTTTGCTTTATCTGGAATTGTATTTATGTTAAGATTTTTTCTTTCTTTTGGGTGAAACATGTTTATCACCGTCCAACAGAAAATAGTCTTCACGTTCCACGTTTAGCTGAAGATTATCGATCTTTCTTTAACCTGTCGATCTTGATCTAACAAAAAGTTTTGCTCAACTAAACAGCACACACACAGCCATCGGTTTGGAGTTACTCACACGGTGATCTCCCATAATTACACATTTAAGAGAACATCTTCTTCACTCATATCTTCCGAATTTTCCGTATCGAGCATTTTATTAAAATTAATTTATTACCGCAACAACAAACTGCAGTAGTTGAGTAAGAATTTTTATACTCCTGGTAGCAAATTATTAAAAAGAAAGTTAAACAGTTAATTTCAAAAATTTATACAGCGGTTTTTTGGCCCAAAAGTTCGAATATTTGACATATCAGTTGAATACACTCTATTTCTTTTTATATGTTATCCATTAAGTGTCCAATAGTGTATATGGATTAAAACTCTTCCAGTTTTTATAAACATATTGTACAATACATTTTCATATTTCGACTCCTAATCATTCATTATTATACAATAAATAAGATAGAGATGAAAACAAACATGTACCATCCTTATCTATATGTATTTAACATAATGGGCAACTATTGTATCCTTAACACAGATTAATTTTACATTCGTAATTACAGTGAGTATTTATATATCCAAAATATTCACTTCAATACCGCACAGAATTTGCACAAACTGAAAGTAAAATGAAATATTTTTGAATATTAGACACCGCGATCGCTCTCTACCGTTCCAACATCAACAACAACTTTTCTTCCGACCTGCCTGTCTTCAGCATTTTATTAAAATTAATCGATTACCACAACAGCAAACCAATATGCGTAGTTGAGAAAAGATTTCAAATTTGAATATAAATAACGTTCCCCCGGTAGTAAATTCCGTTGCAGGATATTTTAGAAAACACCACTTCTTTTTTTTTAACTCTCCGTAATGAGTATAGCAGCTAGCTAGGAGACTTGAAAGTTTAATGATTTCAATAACGCAAAAAGTGAAGTAACAGAAGCGGCGTATTTACTTACACCAGAAACTAATAAACTAACCATAAATAAAAATGCTTTTTTACAAAAAATAAATACCGACTTCAAGGTTTATTATAAAAATTTAAAAATGCACTAAAAAGTAAAAAATAATTACTCCCGATAAAATATATATATCAGAGTGATATAACTTAAGGTGATATCGTAATTCTTATACAACATTAATTTTTTGGAGTTGGCATCAAATTCATATTAAAAGAATAATTAAAAACTGCATTAAATGTTGATTAAATTGTTCCTAACATGAATTTAATTCCAACTCCAAAGAATTAATGTTGTATAAGAATTACGATATCACCTTAAGTTATATCACTCTGATATATATATTTTATCGGGAGTAATTATTTTTTACTTTTTAGTGCATTTTTAAATTTTTATAATAAACCTTGAAGTCGGTATTTATTTTTTGTAAAAAAGCATTTTATTGATGTAGCCCATGTCATAAAAATTGTTACAACATGGTTACCATTTTGCTCGGTTGATAAAAGAGTAAAAGAATTCATAGTACGTGTTATGGCGCAGATTATTTTATCAACTGATTTTCAGGATTTGAAATATTTATTGTGTTGTCTTTTTTGGTTTATTCATAGTAAAACTGATGGTTTTTTATGTAATGGAAAGGAAACTTTCAGTGAAAAAACTCGTATATACCTTCGCCCAAGAATTTCAAGTAATGATTTAATTCAAGATTACATTAATAACGTTGAAGATCAGTTTTTTTATGAAAATAGTAGCACAAAAAATTGTTTAAATAATCCCGACTTTGAAACAGAATTATCTTCAAATAAAAGCCAAAGAGAAGAGAAAATTAATTCATTTTACCGTGTTGCTGAGGAAGTTTCAAAATGCTTTGAATTTGATACAAAGGATTAAGAAGGTGATCACGACAATATATTTTATTTGCCTGCACTTGTGCCATTGGTATTGAAGTTATGTACTTACTTACCTTTGTGGTCCAGTATTATGTGTCATAATTTTGGTTATGGTGATTTACCGACAACCAGTACATATGTAGAAAACCAATTTTCAGATCTAAAGAACAGAGTTCTTTTGCCGATATACCATTAAGATTAGATGATTTTTTAAAATTACATATTTGATCAATAAATGGCTCTATGAAATTAGTTAACTCTAAATTAAATGCCGAAATTGTAAAAGTAATATCTTGCGATCCAATTATTAATGCATCAGATTCGATATGTACTGTAAACGAAAATTTGAACTTAAAAAATAACACTTTGCCACTTATTCCAAGAAAGAAGGAACTTTTATGCGCATATTCAAAAGCAAATATTGAACATTCTTCAAAAAACGTAAATCAGGAAGTTAATTGTTCTCCAAATTCCTTTAATAAGCGATAAGAAAAAAAGCAGAAGAAAAGTGGGGAAACATTCAACCAAAAAGTCCTAAAGAAAGAAAATCCAAACATTTAACTAAAAAAAGAGGAATCTTGCGTAAGAATATATTTTCATAAGCTGATCGAAGATAATAATAAAAAATGGATCAAAGCCATCTTTTAAATCTATATGGTTGCCAGAAGAGAATTTTATATTGTTCATTTGATTCAGTTATTCAAATTGCAGCGTAAAATGCTTTTTTACAAAAAAATAAATACCGACTTCAAGGTTTATTATAAAAATTTAAAAATGCACTAAAAAGCAAAAAATAATTACTCCCGATAAAATATATATATCAGAGTGATATAACTTAAGGTGATATCGTAATTCTTATACAACATTAATTCTTTGGAGTTGGAATTAAATTCATGTTAGGAACAATTTAATCAACATTTAATGCAGTTTTTAATTATTCTTTTAATATGAATTTGATGCCAACTCCAAAAAATTAATGTTGTATAAGAATTACGATATCACCTTAAGTTATATCACTCTGATATATATATTTTATCGGGAGTAATTATTTTTTACTTTTTAGTGCATTTTTAAATTTTTATAATAAACATTTAAGTATCGGTATTTATTTTTTGTAAAAAAGCATTTTATTTTTTACTTTTTAGTGCATTTTTATTCAATTAAATTAAAACATTTATTTCCACGGTAAAAACACCAAAAGCTACATTTCCATGGTAATTTGGCAAATTTATAGTATTTTAAGTCAAAAATCTAATCCGACGGTGAAAACAATCATGAATGAAAAGCATCCAAAAAGCTTCAATCTCCCGCATTATTAAGGATAACTCAAAAACTATCGGTCGGACCTTGATCAAATTTAAATGGGACCACATGACAAACGCCACCTTTCAAATAAAAGAAGAATCATCAAAATCGGTTCATCTAGAAGAAAGTTCTGTGGTAACACACATAAAAAAAAAAAAAAAAAAAAAAATACAGTCGAATTGAATACCTCCTCCTTTTTTGAAGTCGGTTAATAAAAAATAATTACTCCCGATAAGAAAATATATATATCAGAGTGATATAACACTTAAGTGGTGATATCGTAATTCTTATACAACATTAACTTTTTGGAGTTGGAATTAAATTCATGTTAGGAACAATTTAATCAACATTTAATGCAGTTTTTAATTATTCTTTTAATATGAATTTGATGCCAACTCCAAAAAATTAATGTTGTATAAGAATTACGATATCACCTTAAGTTATATCACTCTGATATATATATTTTATCGGGAGTAATTATTTTTTACTTTTTAGTGCATTTTTAAATTTGTATAATAAACATTTAAGTATCGGTATTTATTTTTTGTAAAAAAGCATTTTATTTTTTACTTTTTAGTGCATTTTTATTCAATTAAATTAAAACATTTTAATAAGAACAGATATTTCCACGGTAAAAACACCAAAAGTTACATTTCCATGGTAATTTGGCAAATTTATAGTATTTTAAATCAAAAATCTAATCCGACGGTGAAAACAATCATGAATGAAAAGCGTCCAAAAAGCTTCAATCTCCCGCATTATTAAGGATAACACAAAAACTATCGGTCAGACCTTGATCAAATTTAAATGGGACCACATGACAAACACCACCTTTCAAATAAAAGAAGAATCATCAAAATCGGTTCATCTAGAAGAAAGTTCTGTGGTAACACACATAAAAAAAAAAAAAAAAAAAAAAAAAAAATACAGTCGAATTGAATACCTCCTCCTTTTTTGAAGTCGGTTAAAAATATTTAAATTTTTAGGTTTAGTTTATTTTTACCGTGGCAATAATTTTATTTAAAAATCGATTTTTTGTTAATTTCTTTTTATTCGTCGCATATACATTTCTGTGCCGCTGGTCTCATCTCAACTATTTAAAACCCTCATATTTCGTGTAGTGGACCGAATTGTGAATCTAAACCATTCTTGAATTCACTTGAACACACACAGAAAATTTTATCAAAATCGGTCCAGCCGTTTAGGAGGAGTTCGGTCACAAACACACGCATAGAAGAATTATATATATATATAAGATAAGATATATATAATTTATTGTAGTCCATGTACATCATCTTATTCTAACAATTTTGATATATCGCCTTTAAATTGTTGATTTATACTACATATAAACCGTTTTATTTCCTATTTGACCTCAGTGTGATTTAGAATTTGTTTCTGATCACACACAGTGAATTGTGTTCTTAGCTGATGATGAGTTGTACTCGAAAACGTTTCCAAGTAAACCTTCATTTTATTCTTAAATTTATTTGTTGTAATTAAATTTGTTATAAATTACTATATATTTTATAATTAACAAACAGGATGTTGAAAGATTATTTCATTATCTTTATTCGAATCTACATAAAAATAAAGTCATTCGCGTTTCCCTCGATATTAAAATTTTGCACGTTCAGATTTTCCGCTTTGTTCTAATGAAAGTTTGTCTAGATAAATTTTGTCCGGTTACATTAAGTCTTAAACGTTTATTTCAATGATCGTTCAATTACCGAATATATATATATATATATATATATATATATATATGTATATATCGATACACACTGACGGACGGACAAAGATTGTCTCTAAATAATGAAAATTTATACGTGGCGAAATAAACAGAATATAAAAATAAATAAGAAAAAAAAAGTTACGCGAGGAAAAAAAGTAATTATTTTGGTAACTTCTTTACACGTAAATAGGCGCGTTTGATAAAGAGTAATTATAAAAAATAAAGTTATTTTAAACAACAGACACACGAACATGTGTATCAATGAAAACAAAAAAAAAAAAAAACTATTGTGAAATTCGAATGGTCATTTTATTCCTCGACAAGGATTAATACGGCCATCATGAATGATGTCATGAACTGCGTGAGAATATTTGTCGTAGTTTTTATCGTTAAATCAACAATTGGAAAAGCGAAAATTTTGCAGACGGTTCGAGAATTCCCGATTCTCTTAGGGATAGCGAGAGGAGATTCGGCCAATTTCGCATACTACTCGTATTATTACAGTTCGTATTTCTCAATAAATCGCCGACCGAAACAGAACCGCGTAATTCCCGCTTGTATTATAGATTTCAATTAAGGAAAATAACCACCCCGCCATTCCGGAAATGCAACATCTTAAACGACTAGAACGGTAAAAGTCGCCGACAAAAGTTATTTCCCCGGGAGAATTTAGAAAAGTTCCGTGAACTTGACGGACTTTAGTCGAAAAGTTGCCTCAACTTCAGCCGGTACATGTGCGACGTGGCCGTTAGGGCAGTTTCGGCTTAATGACGCCTAAATTGTTTCTTTATCGCAGTCGGAAAATTTACGTATCCTTTACCGCTACCTGGCTCATTATAGTGCAAAGTGTCCGCCGGTTAATACGAATGAAATATAGGCGTAAATAATATTTAATGTTGCAACCGGTAGCGGGACACGAGCCTGGCGCAACAGCTCATCGATTCCTCAAGTAAACATTGAAACTATGATGATGATGAGCACCTGTCCGATTTCAGTTTCCTTGTCGAATGTTTCGTTTACACTCTCAAATCGCAGACTTCTATACTGCTCGCCGTAATCATAAGGCTAGTAGGTAAAAAATATCTGCTAATAATTGAACACGTTAAAACATGTTTATTTCTAGTTGGGTTTTTTTTTTTTAAATATTTTTTATATAATTCGCTTAATGATTTCGCTTTCAGCAGTATTTGCTGCTGAAGACACGCTTCCCAGTTTTCTTTTTCTTTTTTACATCTGGCCGGTAATTAAAAAGAAAAGAAAAACGATGGCATGTCAGTCATTTGCGATCGTTTTTTACCTGTTAGTCCGATTTTTGTTGTTGTCTGGGACCGTTTATAGTTTGTTATTCTCCTTGTTAAATTTCTCTATATGTATGCCGTAGTTTAACATTTTTACTTGCGAATTTTTTGATTATTTTGTTAAAAATTTACCTTTCCAGGGCCCGTTTATGATTTTTGTAAGAGTAAACATCGCGTTACGTAGTTATTACCACAAATGTTTTGTTCGACAATATTATTATTTTTATCTCGCGAGCATGAGTTTCTTTATTATCATCTTTTAAAGCTTGCTCTTCCTGCTCCTTTCAACGGCTCTTATGTTCTTTCTCTACCTATTCTCTCTGTTGTTCCTGTCCTAGGGGTGTTCCTTGATTCCATTGTCGACAGAATAAAAATATAATTTCTATTCTATTCCATGTATATCTATTCCGTTTTGCTGGGCTAATGCTCTTTGGTAGCAAACCCAAGGGGGGTAAAAAAAAAAAGTTAAAAAAAAACTAAAATATTATTATTACTTTTTTTTTTTTTTTTTTTTTTGTGGCCCGGCTTTAGTTAACTATCAAGCCATTTGGCCACCAACCAGTTAATATAAGAATACTGCCACAACTAATAAAGGATACATAATATTTCATTTGGAAAAAGGTTACAGACAACCATGGCCGTAAATGTTCAACATTACCCACGGAGGCTGAATAAAATCTTCAGGAAAGACTCCTTCTGTTCAACTTTCTGTGCCGAGTCTATTGCTATCCTCTATGCACTTTTCTTCATCAGATCTTCGAAGGTATTACATAATTTCCTTGGCTGTTGCATCTCCTCTGCCTTCCCACTCTACCGATTATACGTAATCCTTTTTATACGTTCCTTGATCCATGACCTCTTTCTTTTTTGTGCAATCCAGGTTAATTTTCTTTGGATCCCTAGCCGCCCCGGAATAGAGGGAAATGAGTCAATTGACTCATTAGCTCGGCGAGCTTCTACTTCCGGCAGGTTCCTTACTACTTTTCCATCCATCAGTATTAAGTTTTTGTCCTCTGCAGCGCACTACCAATTACGGTTTAACTCCTACTACTCCTCATTCTCAAACCCGGATTCTTTTTACTTGTCCATCCAGCCTTCTCTTCCTCTCTGCTCCTGGTTTCTTGACTTCCCTTTTATGTGTCGCTCCAGCATCTCGGCAATATGCCGCCTCCGCTTTGGGCACAGCTTGCTTCCCTCATCGTTTTTCCGATTCTCTCTCGCGCCATCTCCGTATTTTGCATTCTCCTAACAGCCAACTTGTGTGTGATCCTGATCACATAGTGTTCGAATGTTCATCACTTTCATCTGAGCAATCTTCCTTTTACTCCTCTCTCTTATCGAACAATGTTCCTACTCCCTATTGTGCTGCATTTATTCTTTCCCTTCCTTCTCCTTCTGTCGTCCAGGCGCTTGATACATTCTTGTTGAATGTTTCACGCCGCATAAAAATCTGATTTTTTCTTTACTCCTGTTTCTTGGGCTAATGTCCTCGCTGACAAACCCATAGTAAATATTGAAAAAAAAAAGAAATTGGTCAGACTGAGTCCAAGGTACATTACCGGAACTTGCCTAACCAGAAAATTAATGGAATAGGCTCCCCACAATCATCATATTCAATAATTATAACTATTACTATTATCATTACTATCCGCATAACTGCGTGAGGCTTAGTCATTTATACAACCATAGATACTAAAAAAATTGTATCGTAATAATAGTAATAACCACATATATATTGATAACATTGATATGGGACTCGCTACGATCTCCAGCTTTAAGCTGCTAATGAGAGAGTGCTGGTTTTATAAAAATTATATTGTATCATTGTATATATAAGTTAATATATGTAAGACATTATAATAAGAAGTAACATTACAGATGGTGGTATAATTGTAACATATAATATGATAAATAATGGGAGTGTGGATTTTGTAATATAGTAAGATATAAGCTAACAATTTCTATATTGTAACATAAAGTAGTACATAAGTTGATGTTATATTAAACAAATAAATAATATAATTATGTTGGGAACCCACAGACGAGCTAGTGCCCCCTTGTGGGACCCGCAAATTATTTAAACAAAAAAAAAAAAAAAAAAAAAACCTTTAAAGTAGGAATAACTGAAACAAAGAAGAAAAAAAACAAACAGGCTCGAAATTAAATAAACTAAAATAGAATGAAACACGCTTTTGCGACGCCGATTATGTGTTCTTCCAGTGTTCATCTCTATCTGAGAAGCTTTCTGCTTTGTATTCTTAATTGTTAAAGCTTGGGCTTCCCGCTCCTTATTGTTCTTCCTCTATCCTGTTCTTCCCTTTTCCACTAGTTATTCCTGCTATTTGTTCCCTTTTAGCAAAGATTTCTGATCGAATTAATAAAATATAACCGACTTCTTTCCTTACTATTTGTTTCTTGGTTGACGAGCCCCCCAAAAAAAAAAAAAAAAAAAAAAAAAGCTAAAATTTTTCCCGTCACCTTGGCAAGCACACAAAAAAAGGAACCCCAAAGCAGATGTTTTTTCTGTTTTTTAAATGAATACGGAGCATTTTTCATCTTTTTGTAATAACTGAAAATTGAATTATTATAAAATTTTCCTTTTTTTGATTAATACTCTACTTGTGATATCGAAAAGGTGAAAAAAGGATATTGAATCATTCGGCTTTTAGTTACAACTTACAGCTTTATCACCGTTTACCGAACGTTTAAATCTTCATTAATTTCCCACTTAGCCACTGTCAAAGAGTATTTTATTTCGTGCCCGCACTTGTGTTCATTTATTCGGTTCTACATTTTGCTTTCGACTTCAGATACGCGTGTCTATTTATAAGGGTCTCTATTCAGAAGAAAGCCGACAACGGGGCTATTTGTGACCGAATGAGCAATTCTTTGAAACGGAAAGTTTGTTCCAGAAATAACTGTTGGAAACATTGCCAGTTTTTCCGAGTAAATACGAATGAATGAATACATACTCTAAATATTTAAGTAGCAGAGTTTACATCTTGATTAATGTGTAAAGAAAAAAAATTGTACCGCGTATGTGTGTAATATTAATTTGTCTCCGAAAAATTCGAAAAAAGTTAGAAGTTGATGCGGCCTTAAAAATTTGTTATTTATTAAATATACTCTCGGTAGTCTTAAGTATCGCGTCGGTTTTTTTACTGCGTATGCTAGCGGCCTGTCAACCGTGGGCTTTGTGAGGATGTACTCGCGTCGTCAAACATAAACCAAGCGTGCGTATGTGTTTGTATGTATTTATGTGGAAGAAGGGCACTAAAAAAGTACGAAAAATGTTGAACCGAAAACATTGATCTGACCGAAATGAATAAACACAATCGTAAGAAATAATTCGTCGATAACCATATTTGTATTTATTAAAATTGAGATAGTGTCTTGAGATAAACTTATGCGAACGATCTCTAGCATCTATGGGCCATTACTGAGTAATGTTGTTTCGAAATATTTTTCCAGTCACGTGGTTGAAATTTTAGTCTGCAAAGCTCAGTGTGTCCTATGCGGTAATGCAATCGATTTGGTACGAAAGTTTTATTGAGAGAAAATGTGCTTTTTAAACGTTTTATATTGCACTTTCTTTAAAACTCGAAATACGCAATTATCGAAAATTCGTACTGGAGCATCGTAACATTTTATGCTCGCACGCAAGCAACACATGTTTTCTCTGTGGAATAGCGAACGGAATATTGTTAAAAGAAAATCACTGGATCCAAATATACATGTAATATTGGAAATTTTAGAAATGAAGTCATTTATGGCGATATTGCTTTTCGCCACCACGCTAAAGCAATAACATACAAGTCGCGCGGATAACTAATTTATACTTTTAGTCATCGGGGTGACGCTGTTTATTAATGGAATAGAAAATTCACACAACTTTCCCGTTGCGTCATTTAGTGAGTATTCTTGTGAAATGTAATGAGACCATTAGAGAGATAATAAACAAACTTATTAATCCGAATTGAATTCACATATAACAAGACTAAAAGCTAATTTCCTTCAATCCTTAAAATATAATTAAATTCCTTTTAGAGCCTAGATTAAACACCCATCCAAAATTCGTTTTAAATAAATACAAATCATTTTGGTCCTCGGAAAAATCAGTTATGGATGTGCCAGATATACTCTTCGAAAAGTGATTCTTTACTAAACTACTCAATAATGCTGCTCCTCGTATTAACCTTGGTAGTGCCGATCGCACAAAAAATCCATGTTCCGTAGCATCCTATCATTATCACAAAAAGCAGAAGATTCTTCGTTTATCACGATGTAATTTCAAGGTCTGCAAAGAACCACAATGACACAGTTTTGAAATCTGAATTTTTCAAAGACCGTCTGCCTTAGATTAATACCAATTTCTTACACTGCAATATTTAACTCGTGTCCTAAACTTTCCTTCTACTCGGGATTTCTTTTCAGATAAATTCCATTGCAACCCTCGTTATAAACCGCCGATTAGTTTCGGATATTAAATAATCATGACGCAATATAAACATAAAATTAAAACTATTACTATAATATAGTAAAGATTTCGGTAGCCAAATTAAAACGACTAAATCATTAATATATGGAGATCAAGAAACAAAAAATCGTCAATAAAAAAAGTAATAAAAATAAAAATAAATTTAATTATTAATTATCTATGTAACGACTAAAATGATTGAATATGACTAAAAAATGACTAAATATGACTAAAAATGATTGAAAACGACTAAAAATGATTGAAAATGACTAAAAATGATTGAAAATGATTAAAAATGACAAAATAACTAAACTTTAAATAATAGGTTATTGCTCGATAAGTTGTTGTTAATAATATCATTCAAATTCTTGTAAATATAATAACTTAAGCGAAATTCAGATTTATATTATCTCTAATTATTTTAAGTATCATTAGATTTTTAATTATGTCATTATATGTATATCTCGTGTTTTTCTAAAATTAAGTGTTTGGCAAAGGTTTACTTTTCGATGTATCAATATTTAAAAAGGCATATGAATGTTAACATGAAGGATTTAGTTTAACCTTTGTTACAAGTTTTACATGTTAATTTGTAAATACCTGGATTTATTAAACCTATTACATTCATTAGACAGAGAATTAATATTAATCAATTTATTATATAAATTATTATTGGTGCTGTGAGATATTTTAAGATTATTATGCTTCAAAAACTTAGCTATTTTACAGATGGAAGGGTGAATAAATGTAAACTTAACCCACTTAGCTTTAGATTTAACATTTTGATACTTTAAATTTCTATAGCATTTGTTTAAGAGGACATCAACAGCATTTCCAGTATAATTGTTAGCAGTTGTGCTTTATAATATTTAATTATATATATATATATTTATTTTTATTTTGCGACGCTCGACGTCTTGGTCATTTGCGTCGACTAAACATATTAACAACATCTAGTACATAACATTTTGATAGTAATAAAGGTAAATATTTTTTTTAACAAGTAATCTTATCTCCTTCGAGTGGTTGTCCCATGCATTCAAATCTCTTTCCTTTACGTATCTCGGGCATTCTATAATGATATGTCTCGTTGTTAACACAGTGTTGCAATTGTTGCATTTTGTTACTGTACCCTCTGTTATCAGTGACAAGTGCGTGATCCTGGAATGACCAATTTTCAGTTTTGATAATACAATTTCCTCTCTTCTATTTTCTCCGGTGGATGTGTTCCATCGGCGATATTCTTTTTTAGTTTTTCTCAGTTTATTACTTGTTGCCTCACTCCATTTTGTCTGCATTTTCAAGCTTATTTTATCTTTTTTTTTTTTTGAAGATCAATTTGGTTGTGTTTTATCACGTTGGGTTTTTTCGGTTACATCTTCCAGTCTTCTAATTTCTGCGTCTTCAATCTCATATTTGTTCATTACATCACGACAAAGTTTCCCAAAGGGTGCATATGTCGAATACTGGTTCTCTAGAGGTGAATGGAAGGTTTTATAATGGTTAGAGTGTACGTTATTTGCCGGTATTTTCATGTAATATTTCAAGGCTAGAAAGTCTCTTCTCTGACTCAGCGGCATTACTCCAGTTTCTGCGTGTGTAGGCTATTTATTGGACTACTCGTTTTAAATGCTCCTATGCATAATCGTATCGCTTGGTTTTGAATTGGATTAAGTTTGTTTAGTTGTTTCTTGTTAGCACTCATGTATACAATTGATCCGTAGTCTATGATTGATCTGATGTGGCTATAGTAAATTCGTATCATTGACTTTCTGTCTGTGCCCCAATTGATTATAGTTTTTTCAGGATATTTAATGCTTTGTTACTCCGCTGTTTGACAAGTTGTATATGAGTACTCCATGTTAGTCTTTCTCAAGTACAATTCCCAGAAATTTAGCTTGGCCGGACTGTGTGATTCGTTTATCGTATATTTTGAGCTTTATTGGTTGATATGTTTTTTTTCCCGTGAAAGTTGACAACTTGTGTTTTTTCGGCAGAAAAACGTAATCCTTTATAATAGTTCGTCCATTTTTCCAATACATTTATTGTTGATTGCAGTGCGCGTTGTATTTTATCAATGGATTCACCTCTTAAATATATCATCAGGTCATCAGCGAATAGTGAACAGTTTTTATTGATAGTTTTATCACTGTTCTGGTATTAGCGGAATAATAAACAGAATAGGGCTTAAAACTGAGCCTTGAGGCGTACATATTGTTCTTGTTGTTTAGTAGTTGATAGTTTCGTTACCTATTCTCACGTTGAATGTTCTGTGTTCTAAGAACGTAGCAGCAAATTGAGAAGGTTTTCGTGAATATTTAATTTCTGCAGTTCCTGAAGTATGGGTATTCTTAGCAGTCTATCGAATGCCTTTTCTATGTCGAAGAATACTGCTATCATATGTTGTTTCGTTTTCGGGATGGATGTTGTCAGGACCTGGCTGATGTATTACGGGTTGATTTGATTGTATGTTTAAGTTCTTGAATTGTAAATGGTTCATTATATTATTTATGTTCTCCATCAAATTTGAGATAAATTTTTTGAAGATCATTCTTATGCAGTTCTAGTAATTTTGAAAGGTTGGATTGACAGTATCGAATGAATTGGAAATTTCTTCGCATATTTCTTGTTGTGTCGTTATTACATTACCGTGGTCATTTTTTAATGCTTTAATTTAACTGAAGGATCCACAATTCGTAATCTGTTTAATTTTTTCCCAAAAAACCGGGCGGTAGGAGTATTTCTATTTATTGACGTAATAAAGTTTATTCATGAGTTTGCTTTCGCTTTTCTTATCATTCTTACTATTGCTCTAGCTTTATTGAACAGTAATCGATTTTCAGTTGAAGGCTATCTTTTACTTTTTGCCAATGCTTGATTTTTGATTTTAATTACTTCGGAGCATTTATCATTACACCAAGGCAGATTTCGTTTTCCTGGATTAATTTTCATTTTTGGTATAGTTTTTTCTGCAATTTGAATGATATGGGATGTGATTTGGCTGTTTTATAAATAAATTTCATTGCTTACAGAAATTTTTTCAATGTTGAGTTCTTTCTCGAAATTTACCCAATATGTTTTTTTTTATTATCCACGAGGGGTGTCTGGTGATAATGATTCGAGTACAGTTGTCTAGTGTGATTATTTGAGGATAGTGCTTTGGTACGTAGATTCGCTAATATGCTACCAAAGTATGTTTGAATCGATGAGTTGCTTAATGTGAGGTCTATAGCTGTTCCTGTGCCGTTGTAAGTATTGAATCTGGTGTTTTTTCCGGTATTCAGTAGGCGTATATGAGGTTGTCGTAGGAGCTACTCTATTATTTGTCCTCTGCTATCAGTTTTTAGCGATCCCCACATCGGATTGTTTTATTGAAGTCTCCAGTTATTACGAATGGTTTTGGTAGCAGGTCGATTATTTTGGTTATTTCTCTCAGGTCGAATGAGTCTTCGTGATGTACATAGATATTACATATGATTATCGTAAGGTTGTGTTTTATTTTAATTTTTGTGGCTATCACCTCTATTGAACTATTTACTCTCTTCTGAGTACACTGAGTTCTGTTCTGCGATAAGTAATCCTCCTTTCACATTTCCACCACCCAGCTTGTCTTTTCGATAAATTTCGTAATTTTTTAAGATGAAACCAAACTGATGCCCAATTTTTGTCTCTTACAAGCATAATATTCAGTTGCGATTACCTGGAGTTCTGGATATTTGTTTTTATACTGTTAACGTTCCAAGATACAATTGTTTCGAACTTTTTGTTTGTTGACATTTGTGTTTAAGTTTTTTTGGCTGTACTATGATAGTAATCAGTTAACATGTCAGAGGTTGTATCGGAGTCTGTTTTAGTGTCTTCATCATGTGTAGTTTCTTCTTTCTTTATTTCTTTATTTCTTTATTTCTTTATTCGGGTGTTTTTTATGTATGAAGTCAATGATTTTTTGGTGTTTTGGTTTACCAAAGGTTTAATTTCTTTTATTATCAACAGTAAGCTTTCAAGATCATGAGTGACCTTTTTTTTGTATCTTCTATTTTTGTAGCACTGTTTTTTATTTTCTAGAGTAATTCGATATATTTATTGGGGTTTAACGGGAGTTGCACGATTTTACTTTTTTTTTAACGATGTAATTCTTTTTTTTATGATCTTTATATCTGTTTCATGTATGATAGTTGTTGGTCGTTGAATTTTTGTTTCTTACTCAATGGTTTTGTACTTTTAGTCTTTTCTTCCTTCGTGTTTGATGTTTGTATTACTTCAAATTCTTCTGATGCTGCAATTGTAGACACCTCTGAGGTGGATGAGGACGCCACTCTTTTAGCAGAGGTTTAAATCTTATCTTCTAGTCGGATGGATTCGTTTACAGCTTTACAGTTTTTAGCTGTGTGGCCATTTTCGTTGCATTGGAAGCATTTTATTTTATCTTCGCTGGTTAGAAAGACACAGTAACTTTCGTTTTGAAAGTTACAACTATCAAATCGGGTATATATGTATATACGTTGTCGGCGTCTGTTGTGTAGAAAACGGTACCTTCGAAAGTTGAGAAGATGTTTGAATTCGCTTTGTGTTGAACTCGCTTTGACGAATTGGATAGGTGACGTGAGATTTATATCTAATTTAGATTTTCCAGAGCTTCTTCTACGATGGGGAATGAGGTATTATCGGGCAAACATTCGATAACAATAACCTTTTCGCCGGATTCATTCATTAATGGTCTTGCTGTAAGTGCGTTATCTAATACAGTTATTTGCCATGCGTGGACATGAATAAATTAGCGGCTTCTTTTGAGTCGAAATAGATGCGGTAACGGCCATTTGACATTCTTGAGGCGAATATTACTTGTTGAGGATTTACGACGGTTTTGAGTGCCGCTCTTCTGTTACAGGTAAAACGATAGCCTGCTCTTTTGTGGGAAATTTAACATGAGTGGTCGGGTTTTTCTCAGCTACGGACATCTGAGCATAACTCGGCATTTTGATCGGAGAATGCCCTTTGGCAGTTCTCCGTTATTTAATAAATAGATTTAAACTGAAATTCGATTAGTACGGAAAAACAAATAATAATAGAAATCGAGATAACACGAAAGAACGTTAAAATCAATTATAATCGAAAATGGAACAAACTCACCGACTGCGCTGATAAGACACTAAGGCAACCGCAAACAGAAAACACGACGACACGGCTTAATCATTGAAAAAATATTTAATTCTTTATTATAATCCTCTGTACTTAATAGAGTTCTTATGATTCCATATAAGTATGACAGTATAGGTAAATGATTATGAATTTTCAGATGATTAGAATACTGATTAAGTATAGTGTTAGTTTGCGAATTTTTCCTAAATATGTTATAATTTAATTTCCGATTAATAAAGTAATTCATAAGGATAAGCAGTGACAGACCCACGGGGGCTCATCCCCCCCCCCCAAAAAAAAATCTAAAACCTCGAAGAAAAAATTTGTTGCAACAAAGAAACTCATAATTTATGCAATAAAAGTTTCGTATAATATTTAATCTGGTTTTCTATAAAACTATTAATATCAAGTTTTTATTCCGTTTTAAACGCAACTGTCGTCGAATGATTATAATAATATCTAGAGGAAAATAACGAGAAACGGGTATGAACGGAATACTACGAAAATAATGTAAGAATGCGGAATTTTGTAGTTGACAGCGGAAGACTTCGAAGAGATACGCAGATACTGCAGATGGCAGCGAGTTAAATTTATTTATTGTTCTAGTCATTTGATTCAGAAAAATAATGATGTTCATATTTGAACACGTGAGCTGTGAGCAGATCAAGTGTAGTAGTATAAATTTTTCGGTATAAATTCGATCAATATTGTTAGCACATTAAAGAATGTATTGTGTAAATAGAATTAAGTAGTCGATTTAGGTACCAGTTATAGGCATCCTATTCGCTTCGAAGTAAATAATTGGATCAGAATGTCGAACAGCATAAAACCAAATATATGAAATTAATTTGTTCGTAAACGTAAAAGTCTACTTAATAATTATTTAAATCGTAAAATAATCTTAAGAACATTACGATATCTTTATTTGTTTAAAAATGTTTTTTTTTTTTTTTATCAGCTTCTCCAAAACCAAGAATGTACTGTGCCGTGTACCATCTTGAATAGCCTAGACGCATGACAGGACAGAAGAGTTAAATGCTGGAGAACAAATTGGTTGATTTCATTAGAATGATCGTACAGTATTTCGAAAAGGAAGGAGGGTAATTTATTAAAAGGGAACCCTATTGGGGGAAACAGTAATTAGAACGAGACAGTACGAGCAAATGAGGGGAAGTTGATTGCTGGATAGTGTGGTTTAGGTGCAGTAGAACTAGCTCCCTCCGGTTAAAAGAAAAAAATGTTATCCACGGTTAGTCACTGATCGAACGAACCAAATTTGCTAACAATGAAGAATATGGGGAGGATTGTCCGGAACCGATCTGATTTTAGATTGTACAGAGGTTTTCACATCAGAGAGCGAGCTTCGAATAGCTGAAACCGGGAGTAGTGTGGCATTAGCTGCTCCGTCTACCAATGCGTTGCTTGGAATACGAATATGGGAAGGAATATATACGAATATCACCTGCACATTGAACGCACTATGCGAATTATGTCACTAGATGTTGTTTTAGATTACAAAAGAAGGGAGTAAGCATGACATTTAACGAGTCTGTACATCGTAAGAGAAGGAGAAGAACTTGTTGAAGAGAACAGGTTGACTGTTTATTTTATCATGAAACGTTCTACTGATAAGATGCTGCGACTATAAAAAAAATAAAAAAAAAACAACAACTGGGGAATAATTTATTTTACAAAGCTATCCCGCTCACGAACATTTTCGACTTTGTCACACCATCTGTGTAACGTTAATATGGAAAGCGCGAAATAAATTCCAGACAAGCGGCGAAGAAAACAGAGAATGAGATGGACCATTTTTACAAAGCTGAGTTCAAGGTTGACGTTTAGTTTTTATTAATAGAGGCCATGGAGGAATGAGAGAACTGGTACGCAGAAAGAATAAACAAATTCAGAGATGTTAAAATTTGTTCACGACTGGGATCAGAAAGATCTGACAGAACAACGACTGTTGTAGGAGTTTCCAACGAAAGCTATTGGAAACAGATTATTAGACTTAATAGGGAACGAGGTCCTAGAGCAGCTAATAAACAGTACTCACATTGGAGACTGAGTGGAAGTTGTCCAACGTCACAGAGAGGATGCTCGGATCTGAACGATGAATGGAATTTAACGATCAGAGAAGTTGCATATTTACTGATTTACAAGCTGCCGTTCCGTATTCCAGCTGCTCAGATTTCAGCTTCAGTAAAATGCCTTCTCTTCGCGGATGATCTTAATCCTGCCATGTTCGATAGGTTTGCGCGTTTTGTAAGAAATTGTCGACAATCTCTATTCATAGACATGACGAATTTCAGTGTTTCACACGTCAAATATGCCTAACGGCACCTGCAATTATTGTACTCAAATTTCGCTAAACGCGACACCTGTTAAATCATCCGTTTCGAACAAATATCTTCGAAACATTCTAGATAAAATAAACTTTCCCGAAAAAACAACAAATCAGTAATTACTCAAAAGCTCAATGCTACCAAAAGATTTTTGTCATCCTAACTTTGGCTGAAAATATAGGCGTATTATAAAATTCGCCCAATTATTTCTACCGCCGGAAAGTTGAAAATTCTAGATAACAAATGCGACGTTTTTAGTTTAGTTGGCGTACAGCTAGATATAAATTCCGTTCAGTATATGGCGGGGGTAATAAGTTGATGTACTTTTTCACCTTTTTTATATTTTTCTAATTTCTTCTTTTTCTTTTTTTACTTCCTTCGTCTTATGTGATTCTAGTTTTAACCGAAAAACTTCCATCCGAGATCGCAATAGTAGAGTTACTACTAAATCCACCCCATTGGTTCCAATTACGAAAAATAGCGGCGAGAGTGAACATTTTTGTTGAAATATTTTAACAATCGTGCGAAAAGAGATGGGAAAAGTGCATAACCGATGTGCTTGTGAACCTCTGGATTATACTCGTATTAAAAATCCATCATTTACTATATCAACGTCTAATGTAGTCACTACATACAAAATATTGCTACAAGGAGGTGCTCCCTATATCAGTGTGCAAGTGGGTAATCTGCATCGTTACCGTTCTTGGTTGAGCTGATGATGAAACAGATCCTCACAACAGATATCACGTAGTTCCCATCACTCTGACGTGCGTATATTTCTATCTCATTAGATTTCACATTAATTGCATTTAAACGTAAATTAATAATTTGTCTTTTTAGTGGTCGACCGGTTTAGAAAGATCCGTGTAAAGAACAGAACAAAAATCGGAACAAAAAAAAACAAAAAAAAAAAGTCGGCATTGACTTTAATTAAAAATTAAATTTGTAAATATCACATTTTATTCATATATACACCTATATATGAAAAAATTTGTCTTCATAAAAATTCCACCGAATGAGAGAATTTTAAGCGTTAGTGAAAAAGTGATTTTCTCTCGCATTAATTAAATACATAGCCGATGGTGTAGCATTCGTTTCAGCGGTATTCTGCGTTATGATTTCCTATTTTCAATTCACAGGGTTAGAAGAAATTCTCGATCGTTTTGATTTTTGTACTCTACGATATCGAAGAAGACCGTGGAAATGTGAACACTAGTTTATCGGGCACTACTAATAGCAGCAGCTGGACAACAGTTTTTTCGCAATTGCGATGAAAAATCAGCCGAGACTTCTGGTTAGGATGTGTGACTTTAGGCTATTAGTTCCGGTGGCTGCTGGAAACAACGAAGAACAATGTAAACTAGCGGAACATGCGAAGCAATAAAACGTTTTGCCTTTGTTCGTTTTGACAAAAATAGATTATTCACCGTAACCAGCGGGAAAAGAACGAATACGTTCTCGGGCTTTAATAACAAATGGTTAAAGTTTCGGCCGGTTTACAGAATAGACAGCGACCGCTGAGTTCTGAGTCAATATAAATGATGTACTTATTTCACTTAATGGAATACGAGCTGACTGTCTGCCGTAGTAGCGCATCTGTTCACAAATCACCCGGCAAAAGGCACATTGCTTAATCCCACTTCGAAAGTTACTCTAATTTACTTAAGAATCTAGCGCGCCCTATTCTTCAAAACTTTTACGCCGATTAATCAACGAAATCAATTCGAAAGCGAAAAATACTTAAAACCGCATTGAAATCAGCGTGCGGTACGAATTTCGAAATCAATTAGGCAGTTTCATTTCTGAACCGCTCAAAATCACGACAAACGATTGTCCATAATATTTCCCATAGTTCAACTCTCTTAACACACAACGTGTAACTTTAAGTGTAATTTTTCATTAAACAATTGTGCGAAGCATTCCTTTAAAAAAAAATTGAATGTGGCTCGATGCACAGGGCAAAAGTGAAACTTCAAAGGCTTTTCCCCAAACTTCAATTTAAAGTTATCGTATTAGTACGAAATTTACCAAGAGTAAGAACCAAATAGGGACACTTGCGTTTCTCATAAACACATATCTATAAAGTTTCACTTAAAAATAAAAAAAAAACAAAAACAAATAAAAAATTAATGCATTTGTTTTATTATTGTTTTTTTATTGATTGTTGGATTCTATAAAAGATACAATAGGCTTATTGTAACTAAAATATGAAATATAAGTTTTTGATGTAATTATATCGATCTAGAAAATACTGCATCAATGGTAGTTGCACACTTTGTCGTTGATTCATTTGGATTATTATTAATAATTGAAGTTCGGGTTGGAGAAATTCTATTAACGGCAAAGAATCGTCTGACGCAAATCCTCTGATTTGGAGAAGTATAAGTGGCGATAATAATTATTTCTTTTCCATCTTCCGTCTTACATTGAACGGTACATATGTGATCCCCAACATCTGTTTCACCAAAATCTAAATGCGTTACATTGTGTATTGACATATCAATATTAGAAGTAACAATATTTGACTTATCGTTTCTAATAAGGTTAAACTGCAATCCCGCCTGCTCGAACGTTCTGTCTTTTAAATTTCACGATGCCATCGAAATTTGGTATGCCGATATTATCGTTATTATTCATCCACGTTTCGGTTAAGATTAAAATGCTGCTTGCTTCAGTTTTCCTTTGAGATCATTGACATGCTCTCTCTATATGTACTCGATGCTTTTCTTTTCCAATTCTTTATGTCCGCCTTGAGAATCTTCATTTTCATTTTCATTTTTTTTTCTCTCTCTCTACATGCTCGATGTCTTTCTTTTTCCAATTCTTTTATCCATTTCTTATGTTTAATTAATTTTTGATATTTTAAGTTCCAATAAATTTATTTTCTTTTTTATATACATATATCTAAAAGAAAGTCGTGTTTAATAACTCAAGAACGGCTGGACCGATTTTTATGATTTTTGTGATTTGTTGGATTTGTCTCCGCAACGAATAGCAGAATATAAAATTAAAAAAAAAAAAAAAATTGTGAAGAAATCGGCAAGAAATGGTTTAGCCACGAATTCGCTGTCGTCGGAGGCTGCATCGTCGCCCTGACGTGTCTGAGGAGCCGAACCATTACCGCTTGGCCAATTCATTTTAGCCGGTTGAAGACCCCGGAGATTTATTTCTATGGCTTCTCAGGCGGTTAAAAGTCAATGATCTTTAAGTCAATAACTGATAGTACTTTTTTTTGAATGCATCGAAGTCAAGTCAAAATTTGGCATTTAATTGTAAAAATAGATTGCCGACGTCGAGGACGCGGCATCTGCGGCTACTTCGCTTAGACTTTGGTCACAACGTACTCGATCGAATATTTTTCGGATTGAATACGGATGAAACTGACTATATTTTCGTTAAGGGCTAAGAATTATTTCAAAGATGGTAGTCAAAAGTAGGTTGCTTTAAACTAAAATTCGTTTTAAAACGTTCAGATTTTTACACATTTGATTCTGTAATTATTTAGCTTTCAGCATTAGACTGTACGCCAAAAATACCTTAACGGGTCCTTTCGGCTAAGAGAGCAAATCCTGACAGAAATCCGACTGAAGGCAAGGAGAAAACCACCGCTGTATTCCATCCTCAGGTTAATGGCAGTAAATAATGAAATAATGGCCCCAAGTCCAGTGCGGCCCTTTAGTGGTCATAGAGTGCGAAGAATCCTCCCTTCGTCTGCCGCTACTAAGGATAACATAACGAATTCAATAATTAACCACATGGAATAATGTCCAAGATTTATATCGGCCAGGTAAACGGGAAAATGTTTTACAAGAAATAGAGAGGATGAAAATAAAAATACTAGGAATATCTGAACATCATTGGCCTAGAAATGGAGAAATTAATACCCAACATAGCAAACTATAAATTAGAAAGAAACTTTATCGTATTTCTCTAGACACAACTCTGTATGATTGCTACATGGCTAATTTCCTACTCTCTCTCTTTGCAACACATGTAATCTAACCTAACACACCGATATATGTAGACTACGTCGATAACCAATGCAAACTATTTCCAATTTTTGAGTATACTGTATAGGTAAACACCGTATGATCCATACGAGTCCGATATGAATACATATGCGGGATGCAGTTCTCGAATCTGCGATTTAGTTCGAGATCTGTACCCGGAGAGCTAATGAACTTGCCCATCACTAGTCCGGAGTTACCCATAACTAGTACAGATCTCGTTTTTATCTATTACAGTTTAAGACAGTACTTAAGTGTATTATTAAATGTTATTAATTTCTTTTCCACTTTTCATTCAATTCTATACTCACTAACATTAACCGCAATAACTTATCACCGAGTTGTCTTTATACAGCTCTCTGTTCAATTCATCATTCGAGACAGTGTGAACTCTGTGTAATTGCAACCGTGACCATGCGCTTTTGGTATCATCACGCATTACCTCCTTGTATATAACTCTTCTCCGATCAATATCATAAATTTCTTTCATTTCCGCTTGTGTCAATTCTACTGCTAATGGATTATTTGTTTCGTGTAGAGTGTTTGAACCCCGCATTTCGTACCTAATATTTTAGGTAACACTGTTTTATCAAATTCTTTCTTTTTTTTTTTCGTCCTTTTTTATGAGCCGATGTACCTGCCTCCGGACCCAAAAAGAAAAGAAAAAAGAATTTGATCAAGCTCTTTATTTATTTATTTTTTTTTTTTAATAATAAAACGGAAAGTTTTCTTTTCTTTTTCTTTTTAAATTACAGTTCCTCATTATGTAGGTGAAAACTAGAACTCTAACTGTCAAATAAAAATGTTGTTTTTCAGCTTTTTAAAGGGTCAAAACTTTGTTAAAAAGTACGCTTACGCAAGTTGTCTAGTTCTTAAAGCCAGCGAAGACTAAGAAGGTACTGATTCTAAAATAAGTACGAAAAGAGAAACACGGTACTACCATTTTCGGCAGACTGCTCGTATATTATGTTACGTAAGTCAAGAGCGAGTTATTGCACCGGCAACGTATGCCACTTACTCTATTTCATTTTGCCAAGCAGCATTCTTATTTTTTCCCCGTTCACAGCTCCGTGTTCGCTTGTTTCATCTTGTCCACAGCTGAAAATTCTACGGTTTTTCTTTATCACTAGTGTGCCCATTCGACAACGGTCATCGTATTTCGTTATTTCTCCTGGGTGCTATATTTATGCCTGGACAGAGTATCTTTCGTCACACTGGAAAACGTTATTAAATTTGTTTGGCGAAAAACGGAAATAAAACTAAACCGAGAAAACCGATCGCACATGCTTTCTATGTCGAGGAAAGATGTAACGCATATGCATATATAAATGTGTGTGTGTGTGTGTGTGTGTGTGTGTGTATATGTGACAGAAAAAGTGTAAAAATGTGAATTGAATGGTCAACGTGCATCGTCGCTTTTTGTTTTTACATGTATTGACAAATAAAAAATTTTTGTGTTAATTACTTAATTGTAAAAAAGGTATTTTTATCCATCATCCACTCTTTTTAGCTTTCTACTATTTCATTGCAGTAGTTCCAAATATGCTGCAGGTGACTGTAGAGATTACTACAGCAGTACCAGAAAAAACGGTAAATAATAAACGGAATTATTAACTTGATAACGGTCAAATAGGTTCTTTCTCTACCTATTCTCTCTGTTGTTTCTGTCCTAGGGGTGTTCCTTAATTCCATTGTCGATAGAAGAAAAATATAATTTCTATTCTATTCCATGTATATCTATTCCGTTTTGCTAGGCTAATGCTCTTTGGTAGCAAACCCAAGGGGGGTAACAAAAAAAAAAAAGAAAGAAATAATTAAAAAAAAAAAAAAAGAAACGAAATTAAATCTGTAATGGTCCAAATTATTAATTTTGGAAGAAACTTCTTCCATAGGAATCATCTTAAACGTAATTTAACACCTTTCATCAAACGAAATTCTTGCTGGTAAAATCGATCTTTGAATGTAAACTTTTCGAGATACATACTCAAAATTTCCAAAAACTGAAATTGAAAAAATATAACGCGGTCGGTCCCTCGAAACAAAAACCCTATCTGAAAAAGTAGTTTTTCCACTCAAAGTGTCAGCTATTCAAATAAGTCTTCCAGATTAAGAAAATAGGTATGCGAAAATTGCACGCATTTGTTATAAGCTAAAAATGTTTTACAGTCGCATCCTGTTGACTTGTTAAAGTATGAAGAAAAATCAGAAAGATGCAACATTGACCAAAAGCAACAACTTAATGGCATCAGCGAAATGAGGTTTCAATGTCAATTGAAAAAAAGGTATCGGAACAGAAGATGGTGAAAAATGAAAAATTATTAACTGTTAAAAAATCTAAAATTATGGTGCAGAGAATAGAATAATACGAAAATAATTATAATTGATGGCTGCGTTTCGCCAGCCCCGCCCATTTTGAGTTGGGAAACCAAAATAGGCGTATTCGTTTGTGCTTCATTGTGCCACTAAGTTTTTTGTTTGTGCTCTCCCCCTTCATAGTTTAATTAGAAAAGTCTTTGGGCGGGGCTGGCGAAACGCAGCCCCGCCCATGTAAAATTAAGGGATGAAAATTATATCATTCGTTTGTGCTTCGTTTGTGCTTCTTTGTGCACGACTTTTTTTTGTTTGTGCTCACCCACTCCCTGATTTGGTAAGGGTGGGATCAGCCCCGCCCAAATTAAGGGATGAAAATTATATCATTCGTTTGTGCTTCTTTGTGCACGACTTTTTTTTGTTTGTGCTCACCCCCTCCCTGATTTGGTAAGGGTGGGACTAGCCCTTCCCATGTTGAGATGTGTTACTCATTTGTGCTTTGTTTTGTGCTTCATTGGGCACGGATTGTTTTTATTTGTAGTGAATTTGAATGGGCGAGGCTGGAGAAACAGTATCTTAAGGGTATGAAATGGGATGTTGTAAATACAAATATATACACTTTTGACAGTATGGTGCGTGCTCTAATGAAATTTAACCATCAATCTTCTGTGTAATAGACAATTCGAAATTAGCTCGGATTTTACAAAAAATTGGCTGTATACTGAAAAAGTTGTTGAAATATTTATGTATATATTATTTCGCTACCGTGTGGATTCTACATTAATAAAAGTTTAAGTTAGGTAGGTTAGTGTTATGCAGAATATGTTCAAAAATGTAATGGTGGCCGACAAATGATTAGCTACTAAATATAAATTAACTGACCTCTAAATTTCTCAATTTATTTCAATCACGCAAGCACTGGTGACCAATTTAAAGTGTAACCTTAATGGTGTTCGATATTGCATGCTGTTTGATGAAATCAAACTGATGTCTATTTGATGTGTTTTCATTAAATGTTATTCAAAATTCAAATTTATTTTATTAGTTAATCGAAGTGTAAAATTAAGTAGGAGAATTATGAAGAATCATCTATTTACAAATACACAACCGAACTAACATTACATGTCCTATATTGATCAAAATTAAATAATGCAAGGACGATAGTGGTTTGTTAAGTGAGGAAATGTCATTTTGTAACTATACGATGACGCGTAAAAATGTTTAAAGCCATCGAACATTCAAATGTTCTAAAGCGGCAGTCAGTTTTGAAATCATCGAGTCCAACAAATATCATGGTCCCGGTGCCGTTTTCGTTTGTTTTTTTATATTTCAGAGTGGCGAAGTGCGGTGCGCAATTCGAGTGTTTAGATTACTAGACCTTTTTTAGCCGTCGGCCAGGTAAACGACGGTGCGCAATTCGAGTCTCGCCATAGCATCATATTTATACTTTTCATCCACTGAGCATATTGGTTTGCTGATTTTTGAGGAATTCACACGTATTACTATAACTGACCATCTTGTCAACGATTGCTCGTAACAGTAAATGTACACCGCGTCAATTTACACTAATGTAAATGCACCAAAATATTAAATTCCTTTTTGTTTGTAATCCTTTTCTTCTGTTATTGTTTTCTCTCTCTAATAATAGTAACACAGTCTTTTCCAGATAACTAGTTCTGTTTTGGCTTTATTTCTGTCAGTTTATGTGTTTCTTCTGTGAGTAAATTTTTATGATCATTTATTAATTTTTATTCAACTGAATGCTTACAAATTTTAGATTTTTGTTCTCTTAATACACAGTGGATTATATCGAATTCAGATCTTCTATTTTTGGTATGTTTTTTTTTTTTTTTTACATATTCTTAACAGTCGATAATTAAATACCGTGTTTGGTAACTCGCTTTTTTTTTTTATATCTGAAATTGATTTTAGTAAATAAGTAATATGTTTATTTTATTTTTTATATTCACTTACAGTATTTACTTTTAGTTATAAAAATATGTTGGTTAATATCATATAATTTATTTCTGTAATAACATTATTTATCCAGACGGTCTACTTTTAAAAGACAGCTAGTTTTTGATAACCGACAAAGCGACACGATTCGGAGACAACTAAAATAAAATGTTCACATCCGCAACCGAGCAAGATGCGTTTTACGAACACAACGATTGGCATTTCGTTTTAACAATGATTTTCACACTTTAAAATTCGGTCTCATTTATAAAGACTATGTATGTATAAGATTTTTATCAGTTGTTATATTACTGCTAATGTTTTTGCAAGCATTTCGGCCGCAACATTTGAAGGCATAAATAATTATTCCCAAAAAACTTTCCATCCCTATGTTTCCATCTTCCTTGAAAACAATTTAACCCGCGAGAGGTCGCAAAGAATAAATGACGCGAGAGGACGCACACGGAGGATTTCTCTGGGTCACTAAATTCTATATTTTAACATACGCTACTAACAGTGGCGTAGCGTGAATTTCAGAACTGAGGAAGCGCCAAAATCGAATATTTTTTTTTTACATAAAAATAAACATGTGTAAAATTCAGTTAAATCCGAATAGAAATGAAAATTAATTAAGAGGAACAAAATGTCTCATTTTTTTTGTAAATTAATTCGATTTTCCAGTTCTTGTTTACGAAAGTGTCTTAATTACATCATCACGAAAAGATGGTCGCTTCCCCTAATGTTTGATAATAATTCATTTTCAATACTAAAAATAGCTAATGAAGATAGTCACTCCGGATCTTGTGTATTTCTTAAATACGTTTTATTTGTTTCACTGCTGAGAACGATCTTTCTGCAGATGGAGTGATTGCCACGATTGTGGTTATTAAATAAGAAAGCGTGTATACACTTCTCGAAAAACATCTGTTAGATCTGAAGCAGTCAAGTATAAAAGCGGGTGCATCGGAGTGTCTTTATATATGTTAGAATCTTTAAAGTACATTTTTTAAACTTGCAAGATCGAAAAAGTTTCCGTAATTCAGTTTTAAATTTAAGAAGTCTTCTTCCAGAAAATTTTATTGAGAATTTACAACATTTTTTATATTTAAGAGATTTAAAAAATTTAATTTTGCTACATCGTTAAACCCCCATTATTAGACATATTTGTTTGCATAATATCGATAATTTTTAAAAATATCCTTTTCCATCATAGCTTCCTGTCTTCCCCAAAAACAATCAAATCAAAGCCATTTGTATTTCGTACTTTTTTTTTCTTACTTAAATAGAGGGCAAGCCTAATAGAACAATTTTTTTTATCTTCTCACAACCGCATAACCATAGCATTGTTGTGTATAAATTTGTTTGAAAATGTCGGTTAAATACAATTTTACATACATAGAGAAGTTTGATAAATTATAGAAGAGAATATTTTACATACCTTTTGATTTTGTAATCGAATTTTCTAAACTAGACGTTGGTTTATCATTTTGAATAATATCAATTTTTTCTTCAAAACCGAATGAACTAAAACTAATCAGTGAACGTTTTTTAATAATACAAATGTATGTAGCCCCAATTTCGAAAGTGTTAGCATTTCAACAGACTGAAACATTGGTATTTGTTGGCAGGAATAAGATAAACGGGCCAGTATAACTTTTACTGTAGACTAAAAAGCACGACCATTGACCATCGCTTCCATTTCCGCTGTTAGTAAACGACAGCATATAAAAAACCATCCGAAGAAAATGTACTGCAAATACCTCACTACCCATGGTCGTAGAGACATACACTGGCATGCATAAAAATCGCGAAGTTGATCAGTGGACGTGACTGTAAAGCAATTTGACTCGGCGCTTCCAAACTGTACATGCGCGCGCATTTTTACTTCACTCTTGGTACACATTACTCTGGAATCGCACGGATCAAAATCTACGCAAATGATGTGATCTTGAAGCAACACAACCTGGCGCATTCGAATATGCGTGCGCAACCTTTTTCTATCATCGGTACGCAGCAGATGGTCGTTCAGAGACAACTTTAGGCACTAGTAACGTGAAATAGTACGTGTAGCTATTTCTGTTACTCGCGTTTGCCGAAGCTTTTTCATTTTGCGCTCCTTTTTGCTAGTAATTTTTAATTTTGGCATTTAAATTCAGCAAGTTAAGTTAATTCATCTTATTTCTGGGGCTGGTATTCTTTTCGCAAATACTAAAAAACAATTTCGTACTTATTTGTTGGGGATGCGGCGCTTCCATCGCTTCCATTGACGCTACGCCCCTGGATACTAACGTTTTAAAAGTTATAGAAATATACATACATAAATTATGTAGTTATCCTTCTACATGAAAAACTAAAAATGTTAGCGTATATGTGTATGATAGTATTAGTTTTAAGCATTTCGAAAAATATTGTACACTTTTTAATGCATCATCTTATGTTTCTCTAAAAATACCATGTAAAAACATAAAAATGTCTTCAACGATTATAAAAAAAATTAATTTTAATTTCTATACAAATAAATCAAAACACACCAGTTCATCGACCGCAAAAAGGTGTAGCATTTCATCATTCGTTGCATGTTCCCCAAGATTGAAATTGCTTTTACAGTTCCCCTAACAGATGGTTCAAAAAGGTCTCTTATTGGTGCTAGTTAATCCACTCCTTTTCTTTCTTCCTGAGAATTTAAATTACCAAATCGTATCGCTCGCAGTAAAAAATTTAAACCGGTTTTGTGCCATGCAAATTCTAAAAAATTGTATTCCGGTTCCATCTGTTGTCCATAAGTCTTTTAAATTAATGTGCGAAGATTTATGAACTCCTTCTAAATATAGTAGTCCACAAAGAGCTTTAAACTTTACTGACCGTATTTCAGCTGCAATCACTTTCTCTACTGAATTTATCCTTATTTTTCTGAATCCATATATTCGTGTTTGTTGTGATATTTTCAACAATTTCATTGGTAAAAAATAACTTCCAGATATCTGTGGGTGTGCTAATATCTTGAGCGCTATCAATTACTCGGGGTATACGAATTCGTAAAATATTTTTCTTCGGAATTTTAATATTTTTCGGAGGTGAGTGTATATTCCACAAAGTGTGGCCAACTTTTCCAGTATACACCAATTGCGGTGCATCATTTGGACTCAAATCATTTCCTTCATTATTTTCACATATTTCATTGTTAGAAATTTCCGAATTCGAATCATGATCACTGCATTCCGATACATCAATATTAGATTCATCGGAACAATTGCTGCAATACATTCCGGTTCCTCGTCAATATTGGCTAACAGTCTTAAAATTCTTTCTTCCTCGCGTTCCCCGTTTTAGAAAAATTAGAATAGACGAAACAGTTAATACATATGAAAACGAACTGGCTAAATTGTTTACTATTTACTAAATACGACATGTTTATTCAACGGAAAAGAAACAAAATATAAGTACGCTAGCAATTTCGATTAGAAGAAAAATTTGGCATGGCTCCAGACTAGAATAAATAAAATACAATTTCAATAGATCGTCAGCTGCGACAGTTAGCATAGAAAAATAACATGAATCAGATGAACTGCGATGGCTAGAAATTAAATTCTGAATTGAACGACTTTTACCAAAAAGAATATTAATAATAACTAACAAAAAAACATTTCCGAAACACGACTCGTCACAGTCAAAACTGTCGGGACTGCAAAATTGCTCATTTTTGAGGACAGTTGAAACCTACAGTCATTACGTACATGCGATGTTTAAAAATAAATCAAATTACTTTTTGTGATAATATTTTAATTGAAATTTCAAATTTTAATCTTGAAATATAAAATGTTATATTAAAATATTATTATTTCATTTAAATTATAAATTTTATTGGTATATTTTATCATTATTATTTAGCACTAATTTTATTGTTGTTGAAGAAGATTTTATACTTTACTTTCTAATATTTTTACATAAAGTTTTTAGCACCCGTTTATTCCTTTTTTTTGTTTTATATAACGGCAATTAAATACTTTCATATATGCAAAAAATTCGTTCAATGATAAATACTATTAGAACACTAGATTCAAAAATAAAAAGAAAATAAAAGTGAAATATATATGACATTCATATTGATGAAGATATGTGTAGTAATCTTTAAGGAACTATATTAATTTTTCTGAATATTATAAAACAGTGGCTTTCAAATTAAAAGTGAGACTAAATCTGAATTATTATGTTAGATAAAATCGAATTAAAATCAAAAAAATGTGTTTATAAATGTAAGATTATTAAAAATTTTAATTAAGTTTAAACCAATTTCAATTAAATTAATTGAGTTGAATTCCAAAACTATGGCAATCGCATTATATTAAAACACATTAAATTGAGTAAAATTAATTTTCTTTTTTGTTAATTTAAAATTTAAATAGAGGTACATTTTTTATGGTTTCTAAAAAGTTTTATATTTTCTAAAAATTTTAAAATGATGAAATAATAAAAAAATTTACAAAACATAAAATTTATCTTAAAATAGACTAAAAAAAAATTTTTTTACAGTTTAAAACAAGATATATGAAAAATTGAGAAAACAACATAAAATATAGGAAGTCTGAAAAACTGAAGTTGAAAATTAGAATCAAAATGACTCGTTGTTATACTCTTGTATATTAATGCTTTACCTAGTATGTGTGTAGCATTATTTTCTTAATGTATTGTCCCTGAAAGAAATGAATTTAAAAACGCTAGACGGAAGGAACAAATAATTGAGCTAATTTCGAATTGTCTATTACACAGAAGATTGATGGTTAAATTTCATTAGAGCACGCACCATACTGTCAAAAGCGTATATATTTGTATTTACAACATCCCATTTCATACCCTTAAGGTACTGTTTCTCCAGCCTCGCCCATTCAAATTCACTACAAATAAAAACAATCCGTGCCCAATGAAGCACAAAGCAAAGCACAAATGAGTAACACATCTCAACATGGGAAGGGCTAGTCCCACCCTTACCAAATCAGGAAGGGGGTGAGCACAAACAAAAAAAAGTCGTGCACAAAGAAGCACAAACGAAGCACAAACGAATGACATAATTTTCATCCCTTAATTTTACATGGGCGGGGCTGATCCCGCCCTTACCAAATCAGGGAGGGGGTGAGCACAAACAAAAAAAAGTCGTGCACAAAGAAGCACAAACGAATGATATAATTTTCATCCCTTAATTTAGGCGGGGCTGATCCCACCCTTACCAAATCAGGGAGTGGGTGAGCACAAACAAAAAAAAGTCGTGCACAAAGAAGCACAAACGAATGACATAATTTTCATCCCCTAATTTTACATGGGCGGGGCTGCGTTTCGCCAGCCCCGCCCAAAGACTTTTCTAATTAAACTATGAAGGGGGAGAGCACAAACAAAAAACTTAGTGGCACAAAGAAGCACAAACGAATAAGCCTATTTTGGTTTCCCAACTCAAAATGGGCGGGGCTGGCGAAACGCAGCCATAATTGATAAAACATAATCACAATTAATATGTTTCACCAATTACAACTATTTTAAATATTAACACAAATTGTTTATGTAATTGGCCGACATACATATATAAAATATATGAACTTCAGCATAGTTATTTTACAATACATATATATATACATATATATATATATATATATATATATATATATATATATATACCATGGTACTAATTTATTTCGGTTTTATTTCTATGCGCTGATTTTGTATTGCACATTTTAGTTTTCTTCTGATTAAATTTACAAATTACATGTTGGGAAACATGTACCTTTGATTTCGCCCCAAGGGCAGCACAGCATAATTGATCGTGCACTATTATTTCAAATCAGATAAGAATTGATATTATTTTAAAGATATTTTTCTTAAGTAACCAACCAGAATATATTAATGTTTACACATAAGTAGGTGTGTGTATATATAAAGTTCATCAAATTGTAAAATACTGTTGAAAATTGTTTTAAAATAAGTATTTTTACGCTTTCGACTAAAGTTATACATATACGACGTTTTGCTTTTTCATAAAAAATAAAAGATCGAAAAATTTTTAATTTTTCACTTATCGTCAAGTCTATAAAATTTATCTTCTCAAAAATAACATTTTTACGTTTAAGTTGAATAATTATTATGGTCGATAAAAAAGAACTTCCACATCCAAACATACTGCGGACGAAATCCTAAATGTGTGAAATGTGATGCCAATCACGCTACAAAAGGCTGCCAGAAAAATAAAAATGAAAAAGCAAAATTTTCAAATTGTAACGGAGACCATACTGCAAATTGGAAAGGTCCTGTGTGTAAAGAAAGCGCTGCGACAACCAAGCCAAAAATGACAGCGACCCAACGAGTGTAACAGAAGTCAATCGTAACGGCGCAAGTAACTGCAAGTCAACCTATTATATTAGTTAAACGAAATGTTCAACAACTTTGTAAAGAAGAAATCAACCCTCGGCAATATTTTTAAATAATTACAGAAGCTAGAGAAACGAATTTCTAGGCTAGAAAATACATCAAACCATTCTCAGAAAACTAAGTCAAGGAACAGTAAAAATTCTATTATTGCCGGCTACAGCTCGCGCAATATTACGAATGCTGCAATAATAATAAATTAATTATTTAATTTATTATTATTATTGTTTTTGTACTTTTTAATTTATTATTTGAAAATTTATTCCTTTTTGGTGGAATTCAAGAAAAATTAACGTTTACGTATTTTTGGCTACACCTAGCGCATCACTGTGCATTGTAGCCTTAACATTGTTTGATAATAATAATAATAATAATAATAATAATAATAAAAAGATTTGATTTGATTTGATTATTATTAAATTTTTTCGCCAATCACTTGGGGATAAGGATATATGTATGTGTGCTTAATATTAGAATATTTTTAGCTTAATATATCACTGCTTCTACATACTAGTATATAATTTACCTATTTCCTAAAAATACAAATTAGAACTTGAAAATATGATATTTAGATAAATTATAAATTTAAAAAAAACGTACGCATATATATTATATACAAAAGATTATTTTACGGTTTTTAGTAAATTCTGATTCTACCATAAAGATGGACACTATCGATTTATTTGTACTTCTGCTACTTGCGCTAATTGAGCCCATTTGCAGCTTTTATAAGTTCTAATTTATTTATAAATGTTTTACTGTTCACAGATTTGAAATTGATTTAATTTAATTCGATTTAATTTGATTTAATTATTATTATTACTATTGTTCAGCCTTAATTAAATAGAGGTCACTCACAGATGAGTTTCCAACTATTTGCACTTCCAATGTTTATCATTAAAAATAAGTAAATAAAGTCTGAAATTAAATTGATTACTTGCAATCTTAACTTTACAAAAATATTATAATTACAATGAATAATGTTTAGCGCAACAGGAAGGAAAGTCGAAACATAAAAAAACCCGCTAGTGTCTAACATATACGCTGTAATACTGAAGATATCATTTGAGGCCGACTTTATAGTAGAGCTTTAGAAAACGAACTAGGCAGCTTCACAGTGTAACATTACAGATGAATGCTAAGAATGCCGTTAACCAGCCCGAAGAATTTAATCAATTATAAAATAATCGGCTTCGTTGGCCACATAATTAAATGCAATTTAAACAGCTTCAGTGAAAGTTAAGCGATACATCAATACTATGAGCATTATTAACCAAGAGGCAACAGTGACGAATTTAAGAGAATGTTGAAGAACGTGCTAATCTTGTTGTTGCTGACATACAAACAAAGGAGCGCTCAAAATAGAAATTGTCATTCTCTGTCCGAATAAGTTTTAAGACTAACGAAATAATGTAAACTTTCAATAATTTAAATAACCGTTAAGTTCAGTTATACTGTTATGTATTTTATTACACGAAATGGTAATAAAATACAGAACAGTGTAACTGAACTTAACGGTTATTTAAATTATTAAAAGTTTACATTCAAATAAGTGGTTACAGGAAGAAATCACGTATAACGAAATAATCTTAAATGTTCATTAAGAAGCGATTAAACGCGCGTTTCATTTCACCGAACACGGAAAATGTTACTAACATCTTTAAAAGTACTCAATGAATAAACTTATATGCATTTTTGTAAGATACCGAGAAAAAAAAAAAAAAAAAAAGACTTAAATACCCGCGGTACAAAAGCTTTTTATTAAAATCCTAACAGCAATAAAAACCAACCTCACTCCTTTAAAACGCATTCGAACTCGAAATACAACAGTCAGCATGGAGAATTAAATGTCATCTACTCCTATTAGCACCATTTGAGAAATGTTTATTCCAGAGCCCAAATCTTGAAATAAGAAATAAAAAATCATATCGTACTACTTTAAAATCTGCAGTTGTCCAGCACACAAAACTCCTTCAACATCAAATAACATTTTATCTTCGTTCCGGTTAAATTGTGACATTCAGAAAAATCTGAAGTAAATGAAATTAACGGAATAATATTAATTAGGGAAAATTCGGGCGAATCTAAATTGATATTATACCGAAAACGTTGAGAACACAGCAGCAAGATCGGCTTATCTAATAGTAATTATTTTAAACGTTAAAATAAGAGCAATAAATTATGTCTTCCCGCTGCGAAACTCATCGTCCGATAATTTTGAAATTGATGGCAAATATTGTCACTAACGAGAACAGTCACAATAGTCACTTTTATCGTCGTACATCTGCCGGAGAGTAACAGAAGCCTATTATTGCCCAATAACCATCAATTTTTCGGTTTTCTTTCTGTTTTTTTCCTTTTTTGCTTTAAACAGTCATCCGATAAACAGGAGAAAAAAAAGTTAAATGTCTTTTCACTTCAGAGTATTAAGATTAACTGATGCGATAGTCCATTTACTACATCAGGCTAATTCGCGCAACTAAAAATAAATGCCCCAAAATTCTGATTATTCGATAATATTTTAATCGAACAAAAGTAAAGGTACGTGCGGCCTGAAATTAAAAATTCGACAATAGTGATAAATATGTAAAAAGCAAAAACAAGATTATATATCTAATGTTTTATGCAAGTTCTTTTCGGCTTTTTATAATCTTTCGTGTTATTTTTTTTTTTGAAAATTAGAAGCGGAAATGTGCTAACATGAATATGCAAATATCTTGACTGCACTTCTATCAGGAAAAATCCGCCTAAAAAAAATCCACTCATTTTCTATAAATTCTTTTCCCTCGTGCACAAAAGCTCTCTAAAGGAGTGAGGTTTAGGATTTTAATAAAAAGCATTTGTGCCATGGGTATTTAAGTTTTTTTTTTTTTTTTCGGTATCTTACAAAAGTGCATATAACTTTATTCATTGAGTACTTTTAAAGATGTTGGTAACATTTTCCGTGTTCGCAGAAATGATGTGCGCGTTTAATCGCTTCTTAATGAACATTTAAGATTATTTCGTTGGTCTTAAAACTTATTCGGACAAAGAATGACAATTCCTATTTTGAACGTTCTTTTGTTTGTATGTCAGCAGCATAATTACTTCAACATACTCTTAAATTCGTCACCATTGTCACCTAGTTAATGAAGCTCATAGTGTCGATGTATCGCTTAACTTTCACTAAAATTGTTTAAATTGCATTTAATTATGTATCCAACGAAGCCGGGTTATCTTCTCGTTAGAAAAGTCGAGCTCGTTCGATATTATTTAGTTCGGTCAAGAATGCTGAAGAACAACATAATTTTTGTTCTTTCTTATAATTCAACCACTTCTTCACTACAGAGCTTTCCACATGACGACGTTGGAAAATTTATAAAATCTCTTTACCTTATTTATTTCAGTTCTTTCGGTCATCTAGTTTTCAATTTACTTACTCTGCTCTTTTATATGGCACACAGTTACTTTTTTGTTTCCCGCTATTCAATGGCGGAAGGTATCTCCACATTTGAGTGCCATTCGACAGTTGCGTCTTGAAAATGTCCCTTTTCTTTTTCCTCCGTTAAGCAACTAATGAAGGCATTCATCGCGCAGCGGTCAAATATTGCGTCGTATTTCATCTGGAGATTTAGATAATTAAGGAGCCGAAGAAAAAGCAAAGATAGAACTAATTTATTATATTCGAGAATTGCAAAGGTCGTCGTTTTAACACACTTAGCGGTTCTAGAGATAACAGCTCTGTCACTAACCTCCTGACGTGCTACCGTAAACACGCTACAACTTTTTCGCTTTTCGTATTTGTTTCTATTCTATCAATAAGTTCTTCGTCGCCACAGAAAATCGAAAACGAAGGAACGAAAGAAAAGAAACCATTTTTAATTAAGAAATATTTGCTACGATAGAAGGAGAAAAAATAAGGAAAACCTTGTTACGCGGATTCCATTGAATTTCGTAGTAACATGCAGAGAACGAAGAAATGAATACACCTAGTAACTAGGACTGTGCGAGGTGCGGATAAAGACATATTCTCGTTCGCTCGCGATTCCAGTTTAAAAAATTTGTATACACTCGCAGTTGCGTGAAACCTAAAAGGAAAAAAAAAAAGGAAACTAAAAAATGTACAATGTAGTTATGTTAGAGAACAAATCAGTTGCGAGTCATTTAGATGCGGAAATGTCGAGATCACTTATTTTGCAAATAATTTGACATCTCCGTAAAGTTTTTCAAAATTTTAGAACGTAAAATATCCGTTTCAAATCTGCCGATTTTCAATCTTATCCTAAATTAGAGCGTATGATAAAAATGCGAAATGTACAATCTCATAGAGAAAAAAAATACTTTACAAAATTCTAAAAAAAAAAACGAAAACTGCTCATGCTTCAGCTATTAGTTGCTCTACAAGCTTGCAGAAACTGGACCTAAAACAATGTCTGTCTTTTAATGGGGCTGGGGAGCTAACAAACCTATTTATCAGAAACGTCTATTTTACCTGAATTCTTCGGTTACAGATGGCATGTAACATTTTCAAGCATTGCATTCAAATATACTTTTCAGACAATACATATTTCTTTCTTGTATTAGCGTAGAACCTCGTTTTTTTTTAATACTAAAAGTGTACTAATTCCATTGATGGAGAAAGGTAGCGTATCTAGGAATCAAAGGCAGCTTTATTACGTACGACCGATAGGGAAAAATAGTAAAATATATAACACTAATGAAATAGTCTTAATTAAATTACTGGAACGGAATATAATGAATGGTTAAGAAGGTGAAAATTACAAATTAAGCAGTAATCAATATAAATGGGTGATATATAAGGCAGTTCTAAATTTGAATATGGTCAATAGGCTGGGAATCAATCATATACATATACATATATTGAAATGAATTTCTATTATTTTCTTCTTCTTATTGTTGTTGAAATAATTCTGCTTCTGTGAGAGAACTTGGTCCTCATATGAAGAAAAACACTCAGGAACCTAAGCAAAAATAGTCGCGAATCCGGCCCCGCATCACGGGCGTATTTACTCCCTCTTACGTGACGTCTCACGGTAGTACCGCACCATGCGTTCAATAAAATATAACCTTTTCCAAAACACTTACGTATATTTTACAACCAAAATAATTGAATTTTCACACGGAATTTTTATTACGGACACAAAATAAATACCAACAATTTTTTTCATTCGATCGACTAGAATATTTTAAATACACAACGATAATACACAACAATTTTTTTTTTTAATTCGATCGACCAGAATATTTCAAATACACCACGTTCGCGGACTGACGAGCAAAAATATCCGCGACTGTCGATCTCGATTATTCAACGGTAACTGACTACCTTTATTCCACTAAATCGGCAGTCGTTAATAGTTTAACCAAACTAACGGTACATTGCCGAAATCTTATCAATTAATAGTACATAGCCGTTACAACGGTCATCTCACACGGCTCAAGCGGCCGACAGACGCTATCCTGATGTCGCATACATAGCAGGACACTTATATAACCCTTAACACGTTCCGAAATCCCACGAGACTCGGAAATTACAAATTCGACCGTGTAAATATGCCGGCCGTATTCTCCGCCGACAACTAACAATACGATGATGTCGACAGATCGAAAATTAATGAGTTTAACCAGAGAATAATTTCTAGCTCGACATCATCGTCAGATAGCGCCGTAAATACCGAATTCGTATCAATATATAAATAGTCAGTAAATCTATGTTCTGGAAATTCCGTTAATCCGAACCCCAGAACCGTGTGCAGAGAGCGAAAACTAACCTAAGTTTTATTCAAGAGGCAGAAGTAAACCAATTTCTTGCTCGGACGCTGAAAATTCATCCAAGTTTCCCCAAAATTCTCCCGTGCAGTTCCCTCGCATTTCCGATAAATCGAACCGATTAAAAATTAACACATTTAAGGCCCGAAACTAACTCAAGTCTCCGCTCCCGCGATTTTTCAAAATTCCAAATTATAACCCAAGTCGCCACGAAAGCGCAGTTCGCGCTACTGCGAATTTTTTTTAAATATTTCGAAGCCTAAGTATAAGTAATATGAAATTAACCTAAGTATATATTTTTTTATTCGTACGCTAAGCAAAAATGTTTCCAGATCTTTCGTATTATATTTTTACAAGTATGTCTAGCCATACCACCCCAGCAAAAAATGCTCCGCTCATAACCTTGCATGCATGCAAACAACATCGCGTTATACTATTTTTATTTTATGTAATATATAATTTTATTTTTCTATTAATATATTACTTTTTTTATTATAAATCTTTCAGCTTAATTACCTATATAGATAAGTAGCGGCAAGATAGAAAAAATATCGATAAATCCCATGTGAGCTATTTCACGGAGAAATGAAAAAAAGAAATAAAATAAAAATAAAGCATATCGTAATATACTATATGGAATATACATTTTTATAGAAATACGTGTACGATTCTCGCATTAATTAATACTTTTTTTTCCCATTTTTTTCGCGATATACACGAAACAGTCTATGAATCATAGGGACAGGGAGAAAACGTATTAGTTTTACGACACACATTGTGTTTAACGAAAAAACGTGGTTCCCGAAAATAGATCGGGATGTGAGATAGAGTGATATATTCTCCGGTACAACAACAACATGATGGTAAAGAACGTCGAAGTCGTCTCCTGTTATTTCCGAACAAGCGTCATAGCGAACAAAAATAAAAAAATCTGTTGCCTAAAAGACGAGATCCTTTTTTCTTCATTATGTTCATTGGAACGATACACATCATCCCTTCTCGTCAAGGTCGTTTGCACAAAGCGGACCTAACCGTTAAGGGTCGTAAATACCGAATTAGAAAGTACCTTTTCTGTCCGGTCACGTTGTAAGGCTAACAGTCGTGGATGCACTGCTACAATAGCGATCTTTTTGTGAAATTGGTGAAAGCAGCTTTTGCCGATATATTTACCCCAAAAAAAACCTGTTTTTTAACGATGCAAGCGAAAATTCAAGAGGGTGGTTAGCTGAAGAAAATTTAAACTCGTCGATCATTTGAATTTGAGAATTTGTGCTGTAAACGTCGAAGAAAATCATTTTCAAAAACGTTATAACTTTTTCAAAGATTTCAAAAAAATTTTTCGGATCTATACAACCGATAATGTATAAAATCAAATAGATTATAACGCGATCGATGATAAAGTTTTTTTATCATTTGAAATAAAATGATAGAGTACGAATCATCGTATATTTATCGTACTAATTTATTATATATTTTTAGTTTTAAGCTAGAAAATTTTATAACATTATTAATAGATATAATTTAAATGTATATCACGATAAATATATTTTATCATTAAAAAAAAAAAAAAAAATCAATATTTTAGAACATTTAAATATTATAATTATTGAAAAAAATACAATATATGATATATAAAAATAGATATTATTATTATTGGGGAAGTCTGTTTATTTCATGTGCAATATTATATTATATGTATATGTTTTCTAAACAAAATTACATCCTCGTATAAATAAAAAGAAAAAAAAGAAAAATAGTTATACAATCATTTAGGTTTTTTTTTTCTTGTTTGGGTTTTTCCCTGGGTTTGTCAGCAGCGGACGATTACCCATCAACATGTGTAAATAGCAGCAATTCACAAAGGAATGGAATCTGACAAAAAGAACGTTATACCAATGATGGAAAAACAATGACAATCAACGTTGAAAAATGCCTAACATATGCATCCTGTTGGGGTTCTTGCTTATTTTCAAAAGTCGTTTTACAGCTATGAAAAGAAAAAAAGGTTTATTTCTAGCGTTTATATACCAAATTGAGCTATCTTATTTCAAGTTAAAATAACAACCCTAAATACGTCATATTCAATCTTTTAAAAAGGTAGTATTCGTGCTTATTTTCAAACGTCGTTTTCTAACTATAAAATAAAAAAAAAGTTCGCCGCTACCGGAATGAGCGTAACCTTGAAAGAGTCATAAATAACGATTTAGAAAGTATCTTTTCAGCCCTGTCACGTTCTAAATACGTTATTACAATACTGGTCTTTTGTGACATTGGTGAAAGCAGCCTATGCAGGTTGTTAAAAAAAAAACCTGTTTTTTAACGTTGCAAGTTAGAAATCGAGGGGTAGATAGTTGGTGGAATCTGATTCCCTCGTCCATTGGGCTTTGTGACTCCGTGTGTTACAGTTCTGTTTTTCAATGTGTTTTAAAAATTTATCAAAATGTTAAAAATAGTATAAATACGCTCCCGGTGCCGAATTAAGTACGTATCAAGAGTAGCAATTGCTACGGGCCCAGGGTATCCAGACCCACCTTCGCCTGAACGTAATTCTTTGAGTGAAACTTTATTAAGTCGTGGTATATTGAATTTACATGATGTCACTAAAAGTGAAACGTTACACCTTTTCCAACCAAGATAATCCATTGCAGACAATCGGTAACCAATTGCGAAAATAAAACACATAATTTCATAAGGTGAACGCACAAGTTCTACAAAAAGTCGCTCGTATAAATTAAATAAATTAGCACTACTTTTAAAACGATGTTACAACTTAATCTAACTAATTTGTAACATGAACAAAATAGAAACTATGTACAATCGCATAACTCCTAATATACAAAGGTTGTCTCATAAAGACAGAGACCAACGCTGGCGTTGCGCTGTCGCGCCTCGCATCAACTTGGCGAATATATTGGCATCTAGATGAATCTTTTGACTACAAAATCAGACCAATTTGAAATCAGTAACTTAAAAATTGTCCAAGTCATGGGCATTTTACGCGACCTACTTTGCTCTGATCCTGCAGGGATTTCGAATTTTTTGACTTTTTTTTTTGTTATTTTATGGCGAATTTAATTGGCTACAAAATGGGCGCTCGGTGAAGTCTGTAGGTCGAAAATTGAATGAGTTATGAAGATTTTATTGAAGTGAAATGAAGATAAAAACTTGATTTTTTTACACCCTTATTATTTTTCTAGAAGTACAAAAAAAAAAAAAAAAAAAAAAAGTACAAAATCACACAAAATCGGAAAAATATCAATCGCTACCGCTTTTATCATTGCGTAAACCTAAACCGCGTTCGAAATAACCTCATTCGTTCTTGATACATCGGCGCATTCGATCCTACCACTTCGCAGTTACTGTTTTTCTGAATTCTTCTTCAGGCGTTGCTATCTTAAAGGAAGTGCTTATGCCACCTCAAAATTGTACTCCGGCCTAGAACATCATTTTTAAACACTTCCGTAAGTTCTCGGAGAGTTTCCATGCCGGACAAACCACACCGAACACAATACTTGATCGCGTAACGCTGCTCCGTTTCAAAGTTCGCGTTACTCTCATATTCACATACATAATAAACCTGTAGAGTTAGCGCGTACACGTCTTCTTTAAACTCGCAATGCGTGACGACTACTGAACAGATTCCGTTACTTCTTGTTGCTATAGTGAGAGAAATGAATGCTCTACACGATGGCACAGTTGCCAAGTCGATTCGATGCGCGACGCCAGCGTTGGTCTCTGTTTTTTTTTTAGACAACCTTTGTATATATAGGTATATAAATAATCATAGGCGCATATAAATACTCACACGCACGCACACCAAGTATATGCACATGCCCACAAAATACATATATACGAGTATATTATAGAAGAAATTAGGCGACTAGCTCATAAGGCTTTATGCGCTTAAGGCGCCTTAAGTCATCATCGGAAAGTAGCAGTTCTAAGGCCTTTAGATTTGGGTGACTGTGGAGTCAGTGTTCGCGCGCCTCTGCAATGTAACGTATGACTTTATCGATCCATGGAATATTTAAATCGGAATGTATTTCTTCGTTGCGTTGATACCAGAAAGCTCATGCTTCGGAGACACTTGTTTTGAGCGCGCTGGATAATTAACCGATATTGGGTTTCTTTGCATAGCCCCAGAGTTGAATACCATACATCCATATCGGTCTGATGATTTGACAATAAATCATACGTTTATTAGACAGATTGAGCTTAGAGTAACGCCCAATCAACCAATAAATCTGTCTTAATTTATGCATGGTTTTTATTCTTTTTTCATCTTGACATGCGTCTTCCAATTCAGTCTGGAATCTAAATGCATACCCAGACATTTAGCGGAGTCCGATCTCGGAATAGGAAGGCGATCAAGGTATATAGGACAGGTCTTAGATTTATGAAGCGTAAACATAATGTAAACCGATTTTTCTTGATTAATCTTGATCTTCCAATCACATGTCCATTTTCTAAGTTTTTCTACTACATATTGCAAGTTAGTCGCAGCAAATTCTGAGGAATCGCCAGCTGATAAGATTGCTGTGTCATTTGCAAAGGTAGCAGTTATTGGCTGTTGTTGGAATGTCAGCCGCATGCAATAAATACAAAGTAGGTCCATTACGCTGTGGAATATCAGTCTGTAGTATCGGATGAAATTTGTACTTCGCTTCATAAGAAACTCTGAAGGATCTATCAGAGATATATGATTCAAGAAGTTGGCACATATTTTCCGGTAGCAGGTTGCTCATTTTATAGATCAGCCCTTCGTGCCAGACTCGGTCAAAAGCTTGCGATATGTCTAGAAAAGCCGCCGGACAGTTTTTTTTTTCTTCAAAGGCTGTTTCAATTAACTTAGTTATACGATGCACTCGGTCAATCGTAGAGTGCTGATTGCGGAAGCCAATATCTTTAATATGGCTTGAGTCGCTTAAAGAGTAGTTTTTCAAATAATTTTGATACGGAAGGTAACAAAGAGATTGGTCGATACGAAGTTACTACTTCTGTCGGTTTCCCAGGTTTCAGTAACATGATGATTTGAGCGATTTTGAAACATTTTGGTACGTATCTCATTTTGAAACAGACATTAAAGAGATATGTCAGCATGATAATTCCTTTACGTGGTAATTCCCTAAGCGCTTCGGGTGAAATTTCATCAATTCCAGGAGCCTTTTTGGGATTCATATTATTATCTGACTCTTGTGCAACTTCAAGAGGAGTTACTGGTTTCATTTGCTGGAAAAGTCAGTAATTTTTCGTTATATCGATCTGAGAGCTTATATTATGTGTTGTAAAGACTGAAGCTAAATGAGAAGCGAATAGTTCGGCTTTACTGTCGTTGTCGTCGCGAATCCACAGCCCTTGTTCATCCTTGTGAGGAGGAATTTGAAGTAGTGAACGTTTGTAGCGTCGCGTTGCACGCCACAGTGAATAATTTGTGTCCGCTGCAAGGCTTAAAATTTCTAAGTAGTTTGCGACGCTTTTCTGTTTGAAATCCTTGCTTTATTGCTAATTCCATTAAATTTTGTTTTATCCGATGGATGAGCATTGCCATACTTTCTGTGCCCGTCTTCTCTCTCTTATTAGTTTCCTAATTTCGATAGAATTCTGTACTTCATTTGGAACGTTTTCTTTAAGAGCTGGAGTGGCCTGGCTAGCAGCTCTTCGCACCAAGTTGATAAAGTGCTGGGCTTACTGTTCCAAATCACTAGTAGTTTTAAGTTCAATTAAAGAGTCAAGGCTTTCTTTAAATTAATGGTGATATTTAGCGGAATTCTTTTTTTAATTACTACAGAACTTAGTATCATAAGTACCGGAGTATGATCTGACGATAAGTCCGTAATTTCTTCTACTTGCACATAATTCGCAGCGATTCCTTTAGTAATGAAAAAGTCAAGGAGATCGGGTTTCTTCGCGCTATCTGTTGGCTAGTAAGTAGGTTTTCGTGATGAAAAAAACTTTCAAGAACATATATTGATAGCGTTGAGAAGTTCAGCACCCTTTTTTGGTGTAGTCAAACGTGACCTCCATATGGCATGTTTTACATTAAAGTCACCTGCAAGTATAAGACGGGGACCAAGCTGGTTGAAGACATCAATAAATTGACTTTTTTTTAAAATTTACTATCAAGCGGACGGTATATGCTGCAGCTAGATTGAGGTCTGCACCATTATAGTTTATTGCTACAACTGTGGCGAAATTCAATTGTATTTCTTCCTGTAAATAGTATTTTTGATATTCTGTTTAATAATCACTGCAGTTCCTTCTCGTCCTCTGTCACTCGGGTGGTTAGTCCAATATGTAGTGTAGCCGTGAATTCTGATAAAACTTTTTATTGTAAAATGTGTTTCTGAAATTAATACGACGTCAACGACATTTGTGTTAAGAAAAGCCTCGAGTTCTTGAGCTCTTTGGCTCAAGCCATTAGCATTCCAGGTTAGTATTCGAAACGAGGTATCAGTCATTTCACTATTTTTCCTTTTGGCCTTTTGTGTGTTGACTGAAAGGTTTAGTTTCTAATTGAGTAACACATATATTTCGCTGATTAATACTAGTTTGGATACTGTGAAGTATAGCCTGACCACTACCTCTCAAAAATCAAAGTAAATTTCATCCCCTTTCGAAATGTTAAAAACAAGTCAAGAACCATTAAATATGACATAAAGAAATTGAAACTTAAGAACGAAATTAGAGAAGAGTACCAAAATAAATTAGTCTTCGAATCCAGGCGGTGGCCTGATATTGCAAATAAGATACAGCAAGCAGCTGGTAGTTCAATTCTAAAGGCGCAGAAACAAAAACATAGGTGGTGGAATGATACACGTGATGAGATATTGGCGCAAAGAACAAGTATGTGAAGAAAATGGAACTCTAGCAAAAAAATTGAAGATCTAGAACAATTCAGGAGGGCTAGAAAGGAGGCAAATAAGACGTTTAGACGAGCGAAACGTTTTTATGAACAAACACAAATAGAACAAATAGAAGAGGATTTCAAGAAAAATAACGTTAGAGATTTCTACAAAGTGTTCAAATCCTACATTGTAGGATACCAGACGTTTGGTATTTGCTTCGAAGATGGAAAGAGATTGGGATTAACAGATAAAGAAAATTGTGACATTCTGGCGAGTTATTTCAAAAGATTGCTGAACTGCGACAAACCCGTTAAAAAATTGCTCAAACGTCAACCAACATATAAGCAACAAGACACCATGCCACCGTCCAAGGATGAGGTGGCAGTACTTATTAAGGGCCTAAAAGACAACAAGGCACCAGGAGAGGATTCAATTATTCCGGAACTTTTCAAGTTGGCCGAGGGAAGAATTGCAGGTGTATTAGCTGAGCTCTTCGAAGAAATTTGGAAGAAACAAGTTATACCAATAGAATGGAAATCCGCACTAATACATCCAATTCACAAAAGAGGCAACAAGAGGGATGTAAACAACTATAGAGGAATATCCGTGCTTCCTGTAGCTTATAAAATTCTTTCACAAGCAATCCTAAAAAGAGTCGAAAACACCTTAAACGAAAATTTAGGGGAATACCAGGCCGGTTTTAGGAAAGGAAGATCATGCCCGGAACAAATTCTTAATGTGAAGAATACTATTAGGTTTAAATCAATTAGAAATAATGATTATGTAGCCGTATTTATCGATTTTTTTTTTTTTTTTTTTTGGCTTAGCTTTTGCCATTTAGCCAGTTTTTTCTGTTGCTTAGCCCTGTATAGGGTGTTTTATAAAACTTCCTTATTTATTATTTCTAAGTTTCTCTATATTGTGATATTATATAAATTTATATATTAATGCCGCTACCTTCGACAGTGGATCTGCAATTATCTGTGTCACTGAAACCGGGAAAGTATGCAGTTCTGCTAAGATTTCTGCTCTAAGTTTGTCCCTACCCTGCTCGTAGACTTTACATTGCCAGATAAAATGATCTATTGAACCCTCTGTTCTACAACTACTGCATGTACTATCATTGATGATATTAATTTTTGCCAAGTGGACGGGGGTTTTGTTGTGTCCTGTTCTCAATCTCGTTATCGTCGCTATAAAGTCTCTTCCCAAGTTGTTCGCTCCTTTAAACCAAGGGGCTCTTGGGACATACTTCTGTATTCTTGAATAATCGTTCCCTTTTTGATCACTAATCTGTTGATACTCAGCGTTCCACTCGATTATAATGTGTTCTTTAATTATCGGTAAAAACTCCCACCAATTTAATTTTTGAGCAATTGTTCTACCTACTTCAGTTCTTGCTAATCTATCTACTATTTCATTTCCTTTAATACCGCTGTGCGACGGAATCCACTTTAGCACTATTTCCGTGCCTGCCTGTTGTAAATTAAATGCTTGTCTTCTTATAAGGCATTCGATATTTGATGTTTTCTTGCCAATTCCGCGTGAAAGTTTATGCAGTACGGCCAAAGAGTCTGTTAAAATTAATATTTTTTGTCCGACGAATCTTCTAGAATATTCTAGGCTTTTTAATATAGCATATAGTTCCACCGTAAAAGACGATCCTGCGTGTATCAGTCGAAAAATTTTAAACAACTCCCGTCTGGGATAATAAAAGGCTGCAGTGTACCTATTTTGTCCCAGATCAAACGATCCGTCGGTATAGAAGATTTGATAATCATTGAAACGGGATTTTAATATGTTATTCATTATCAAACTGTTGTGATTTGACATTGGCTGATTAGTTTTAAGAAATTCCTTCGTATCTAATTCGACTCGTGGGCAGTAAAGCGATTCTTGGAAATCCATCCAAAATGGCGCCGGTTTAATGTTATTATAAATTTTTAGATCAGAGTAGTAGTTAAAACTAGTAAGTATTGGGGGAGTTGTAGTAAATCTCCAGTAATCCCGATTTTTTAAGCTGTCTAAGATGATTTGTTTATTTATTGGATGAAAACGATACTCTTTATTTTTTATGTAAAATTTGTCCGTAGAATGTTTAAGGAGGAACCAGAAATATAATAAAGCAAACTTTAATCAACACAAGGTGCAGGGTTAAATTTAGAGGAGAAATCTCGGATCCATTTGAGATTGTTACGGGTGTAAGACAAGGAGATAGCTTATCACCAATCCTTTTTAATTGTATTTTGGAAAAAATTATCAGAGAATGGAGAATTCTGATAGATGAAGAGGATAACAACCATAAATTCAGACTTGGTACTAGGAATAAAGGAATACATATCGACTGTTTAGCGTTCGCGGATGATTTAACTATCTTTGCTAATGATTTAACGTCAGCAACGAATAACATCAACCAACTAATAAAAGTCTCGGAATGTGTAGGCCTTCAAATATCTGTTGAAAAAACCAAGTACATGACAAATATTAAAAACAGCCCAGACTATTTTAATACATCTGCTGGTTCAAATATCTAGGAGAACTTATACAACAAAATGGACTAGAAGAAGAAGCAATGAATAATAGAATATTTAAATTAGGTCGGGCATATCACTTGGTGAAGAATGTTTACGATAAAAAAGCAATGAGCATAGGAGCGCAAAACTAAGACATTATGCTACAGTTGTAAAACCAGAAGGGTTATATGCATCAGAAACGTTAAATCTAAACAAGAAAATATTGACAAATCAATTAGAAATAAGGGAACGGAGAATCCTGAGAAAGATTATAGGAGTTAAATGGAATGATGGACAGTTCAAATGGGTTTCGAACTATAAACTATATAGCAAAATTGAACCATTGTCCATATCAATAAGGAAAAGAAGATTATTATTTTACGGGCATATTACCAGAATGCAAGAAGACAAGGTTAACCAAGAGAATTTATGAATTCATGAAAACGAAGAAAATAAGACCTGCATGGTTCAATGAATGTGAAAAGGATACATGGAATTAATGGATGTTACTGAAACACAGATGGCCGTTGCGATAGCCTAGTGGCGTGAACTCTTGATCGTTGAGATAGTGGTCAAGAGTTCGATTCCCAGCGGCGGCCAAAAAGAAATAGACTGATTTAATTTAACGAATCGATAGTGGCCAAATGGTATTTACAACCAGGCCAGGTTTAAAAAAAAAAAAAAAAAAACAAAAAAAAACACAGATGTGTTTAATAAGGGGAATGGTTTCATAAAACAGTTACGATGTCAATCTTTAAAATAGAACAAGTTAACCGGAAGAGGTCACTTTCGATAAGCCATAAAAATGCCTTGATGGAGGGTCTCAAGAAATACTGGAAGGAAGGAAGAAGGAAAAGATGTAAAATGAAAACTTAGTTGTTTAGCGTAGTCCATAGAGGCTGAAATCGAAAAAAAAAAAAAAAAAAAAAAATAGCCATAACGGCATTAACGGTTGGATCTGTAGAGGTATTTGCGATTGTTCCTATGGTTTTAAATTCAATTTGGTTGCATGCGCAAATGTTTTTCCTGCTTGCACTTTTTCTGCAAGTCTGATCCGTTCCTCTCTAACACGATCTACCACAATTTTTATAGGCTCGGACTGTGTTTTCGACTTTTGGTGGACTTTTCAATCAACGTAGTTAGCTGTATGTCCGCATAAGACTCATTTTGGTTGGTATTTTTTAAGTTTCTTGCACTCTTTGGTGAGATGGTTACCGGCACACTTTACACATCGAGGAGGATGAGTACAGTCATTTTTGGTATGCCATATTCGTTGACAGTGATGACACTGTTTGATTGTTTTTATGAGGAGGTTCGATAGAGACTTTACAATGTGCAAGGTTAGTTATTTCGTATAGGTTTTTATTGCTTGCTTTTGGGGAGGTTTCGATTTTGAACAGTGGAAAATTCTTGACTTGCCGTCTTCCTTCTGTATCCGTATATACGTTTACTATAGCGGTTATCCGAATAATTTCATGACCAGTTTTTCCTAAGTCATTCTTTATGTCCTCATGGTCGATTGATGACGGTAATCCACGGATCAGAAACGCAAAAGGACGTTCAGATTTCGTTTGAAACGTGTGATATATAATTCCACGTAGTAACTCATTTGACGTACTTGCTGAATTACTGTTTAGATGTTTTAAAAAGGCTGTAACAGAGCGGTAATCATCGCTATCGCGAACATAGATATTTTAATATCTCCACTAGGAAGTTCTTTAAAGGTAGGTTCTTTTTTTGTTTGTGTGATTACTTTATTTTTAAGTAAGTTGAAATTTTTAACAATACTCACAAATATAGGTAGCGGAAATGGAGGAAATTTATTTACTAGCTGATTCTCATTTGGTATGTATATCTACCGATGTAGAGGGAACACCGTCACATGTCGGAGTCTGCATTTTCACACAATGTGATTGATCAATGTAGTTTAATCGTTCTATAAGCTCATTTACCTGCTTTTGCAGTTCAACTAAAAAATGTGAGAAAATAGGGCAAAAAAAATGAAAAAAATATCCTCACCGACCGGAACAGAGTCTTAACGAAAAATCCGATTGGCCTCAGTTACATTAGTCGGCCTTCGCGAGAACATAAATGTTTATAATAAGCAATGCCGCGAAACCGCAGCCTATCACAGCGATGAACACAGAACCCGCCATAACCGATCGATATCGACATATATGTGAAATGAATGCAGCGCGTCCCTGTGAAGGAGTGTAGGAGTTATAGGCTGGTTACTCTCAATAAGGGATAGAGTATATGCATAATTATTTATTACTTTTTAATAGTTGTTTTTTTTATTTACTTTGTGTTATATCTTTATATAGCCAAATTAGTAAAGAAAATATTAGCATTTAGGCTAGCCTATTGGTTTTATCGCCATTACCAGCAATGGTTATTCATACAACTAGGCTATCGTGCTATATTACTTTATTTGTTTATATATTTAAATTATTATTATTTTTATTTATTTACTTCAAGGAGGTTGAGTGTACCGACAGTGCAAAGTGTGATGGTCGCGTGCCGTTGGCCCGGTGCCACAGTGAGGTATAGAGTTCTCGTCAATGGCCATTATTATACATAAACAACACTAACTATAAACATCTGCAAGCCGATGTAAACAACTTTCACAACCTTCAGCATCTCGCGAGAATCCTGCTTGACGTGTACTGTCGGCCTAGTATCCCTGGTGAAGGAGGTTCCCGTGAGGGGGTTCTTTCGGTCCAAAGCGCGATTGTCATGTGTTAATGGAAGATAATCAATAATTTATTAGATATTTTGATGCATCAATAGTTTTTAATTTGATATTTATTTATTATAATAGTTCAAAATGAGCCAGGAAGAACCTCGTACATTTCATTTAATACGTACACTACACTAAAAATGAACTGGGCTCAAAAACTTTATGAGAACCGTTCTATGAATTCATTGCGTAGTAGACTTAGTGCTAAAGTACTGCTAAGCTATACAACTTCATTATTAAATTTCTTCTCGTTCCTGCCATCTCCTCTGTCATTCCGTTACCTTTTGGTTCTAAAGTGGTATTAAGTTGTCCGATCTTACCGCCTTCATTTATTTCCTTTTCATTTTTTCCTTTCAAATTTCCTTTAATTTTTCCTCGCCCTCATATCTTATGTTAAGCAACACTACCATTCTTTTATTTTTTTTTCCGCTTGATTATTTTCTTGCCATCATCTTGTCCAGTTTCATCTGTTCGACTTTAACTAAGGCCATTTGTCTTTTTTTTTCCTCCCTAATTATCTAGCGTTCTTCTTCAGTTTACTATTTTCTTCTTATATTTTGCGACCCTCCTTCACATTATGTTTGATGAGTGATCGTCCGATGTTGACAGATGCAAACAAAAAAGAAAAAACATACATAAATATATTTTCCGGCGTATTTAAAAATATTCCGATCATTCTGTTATCAAATGTGTAAACATTTTGACTTTAACGTTCTTCGTTTAATATTTCAAACAGCAGAGGTATTTTTATTTCGTTTCTCATATTATCTTCAGACAACCGTCTTTACGGTCAATTTTTCTTTTTAAATTAAATGCCCGTCGGTACGGCAACTGTTTTCTTTCGCTTTATTTTTATAAAGTTTCTTAATAAACTTTTCCTTCATACACATCCATTCATATTTCAGCAGTTGTTTTGTGTTCTTTCTTCGATATGTTCAATCAGGAAATACAATTATCGAAACAAGTAAATTACCTAAAATTTGTCGCACCGAAATATTACACGTCCATTTGTGTAATTTGTAAAATAGAACAAATTATGTACATTGACAAAAAATAAGTAAATCCTCTGCGATAGTTATTGCATGAGTTTATTATTTTGTTCTCTATTCAAAGTCTGCTCGACAATTAAAAGATTTACTTAAATAAAGGTAAAAAGTAAAATTAAAACCGTATGCTCTTTACACTAATCTAATACGCCATGAAAAATCTGTTCATTCCCGTTTGAGACTGCTAAGCTATGTAAAAAAAAAACGAAAAAAGTCTTACAATTGCCTACTTTTTCTTAAAATTAAAGCGTACCTTACCGGCTCTTAATAAACAACTTTTCAAAATTAATGGGTATGTATCAATCCTACAACAGCACCGAAAAGAGCCGGATCGTGTCAGTGTTTTGGCTGCCCTCCTAAAATTTTTCCACAAAGCCGGGAGTAGACACGCGAGCGATTTAAATCCGAAACGATTGCACTCTCACACTCAGCGGTGTCTGCCAACGGCTTCTTTTGTATTTCTAAAATCCAGGTCTCCGATTTTTATTAACATATGTAAATTGCGGGAAAATAATACTACTTTTACTTACGAAGACTTTACTAAATACTCGTGTAACATCGAAATGACTAAAACGTAATTCAAGTGTACTTTAACCAGAAGAAAACCCGATAAGTCAGTTTTTCGTTTCGGCTATACTCGATTAACTGCGATTAGGAATATCATATCGGGATACCTTTAAACGTAGTAAAACTGAAAACAAAATCAAACTATTGAATGCGCTTGTTCTTCATTAAAATTCTTTGATGCAGTACACCACACCGATATTCCCACAGTCTTGCGCGCACGTAGGTTTCCCAAGTCCGCTGGTCTGCGCGTCCTTCTAGGTATTACCCCGTTAAAATATTTCCGTGAACTTTACACTTGCCAACAAAACTTATCTGCATTTTACGTGTAATCTTCTTTTCCCTAGCCACACAAGGAACCTCACCGGAGCCCGAAATTTCTCTAACAACCCACTGCCAGAGATTTTAGAGCTCTTGTCAGACCGGAGAATAATCGTAATTGATTTCCGCGAATTAACATGTTGATACATATAACAAAACCCGGCACCCTGATATCACGTAAATAGCACCAGCTACAATCCAAACATATCCAGATTATGTAACATGCTACACAGACGCAGCTAGAGCTCACTCAACTGACCGGTCATCGCTCACTGCCTATTCATTTAAAGTATGTAATGTATCACAATCAGTGAGACTCAGTAACAGCTTTGCGGTCGTGAACACGGAAATCTACGGTACATTCTTTCGTTGTCACTACTCTCTCTTTTCCTCCTCTCTCTGAACTCTACGATTCAAAAATCGCTACTTTACACCAAACATCCGCTAGTGATTCAAATCCACCAGACGTTATATGGGCTATCCAGGAGGCACTCTGCTCAACAGAGCACGGTTATGGGTGCCCAACCATACTGGTATTTGCGGAAATAAGCAAGTCGATTATCCGCTCGATTACTAAATGCCTGAAAACGCCTTTGTAACACCGTGTGTTTCGGTCTTGTTCTTGGTCAAATGCTCGTCCAAATGGAAAGAGCGCCGAACTTCCTGCCAGAATTTTCTAAGATCCGCTAAAACCATATCTGAGTCGCGGTGGCCAAGGGAAAACATGCCTCGTACAGCGTTCTGCGTTTTGAATCGGCTGTGAACAGAACATATAGCTCTGTCCCATGACTATGTTCTGAGAATCCCCCCCCCTACATTCTGACTACAAAACGGCATCGTTTCCCACATACTATGTATGCGACCAACCTCTATTCAGATCACCGAGTTTCATGGATCAATACCGATAATGTCACTAGTATCCTTCATCGACAGCAACGGCATCTGTCCTTCAATTTATTAAAATAACCATATTAATTAATTACCTCTAAACACTAACCGCAGATCTGTTGTTGTAATAGCCTCGATATCATGAATGTTATGCTCGATATACTATACATATAAATATATATATTTTAAAAAATGCGTTGTAGAATATGCAGGAAAAAATCCAATCAAGTCAAGATTGAAAGAACCAAGTAAGTTAATGAAAATCGCCATCTTTTTAATCTCAGTACCATTTTTAAGATGATTCGTTAAAATTAGCTGTTTTTGCTGCTTTAAATAAAAAAAAAAAAAACAAAAAACAAAACAAAGAATTCACCCATGAAACTGTTTTTCAATTTTGGCGCTTCTGCTAAGCAACCGACGGATAATTTTGAATGATGGGAAAATTTCCAGCGATAAATCGTCTGAAATTTTAGACGTTGATTGAGTGCGGATGGGTTTTTCAATGTTATTTATTGGAATTTATTATAAAAATTAAAAATGTCCCCCACTAAATTGGCAATTACTTACTTTAGTCGCATTATGCAGTTTAATTAAATCGAATTTTGGCTGCGCTTGCAAATTAAAAATTAACGATAATGTTATAAATTTAAACTAAAAGGAAACATTACAAATTCAACTGAAAGAGCCCCTCAACTTCAGTTGAAATTACATGTAGCCCTTTAAATATCCCGGTTAAATAATTATTTATCACGATTCAGAAAATCGAATTGAAAGAAACGAGATAAAAAATAAAACTGAATATTTGTATCTAATGAAAATTCAAAGTTAATAAAAACATTATGTTCCACCCGTCTTTTCGGATGTTTTTGTTAAAATGTTCGTCTAATTTCTGTTTCGTCTGGGATTTTATTGTCCGGAAAAGTTTCGATTTTAAGTTACAAAGATCTGCTTAACCTTTACAAGAACGAAACGATATAAATTTAGGTCGTTTTCAAATTGCATAAAATTTACCGTTTAAACATGGCGTCTACCGTAAATTACGTAAGAAGTATTAGGCGTAATTAGGGTGTATTTATAAGTTACATTCACGAGACAACTTTAAGCGTCATTGTACTAACAGAAATAAATATAAGAGAGAGAATGATTTAAATTTATAGAATATAGTAGGCTATACGAGCATTGGACTTCAAATTTGTAGCCAGAATGAGGATACAACGGGGGAATACTTGTATTTGTAAATAATAAATTTAAACGCAATATTCAGGAAGTAAATAATAGACCAAGTATGGATCTGATAATGGTTGATATAGATATGTGCGAAAATAATTCTTTACGTTTAATTGCTATATATATATATATATATATATGTATATATATATATATATATATATGTATATATATCGAACACCGAGTAAAAACATAAGCGAATTCATAAAATAAATCGCAGCACTTTTAAAGAAATTAAATAATAAAGATAATTTTCGGATTTGCGATGATTTTAATATTGACTTATTGCTTTGTAATGCACAGGCGGAGAACTTTTTAAATGTAATTTATGGTGCAGGGAGAGTTCAATTAATAAGTGGAATTACAGGAGAAGAAAATCGGATAGATAGAAATACTCAGTCCTGCATAAATAATATATTTATGAAGTATAAAACAAATGAAAATACTTCGGGAATAATTAATACGAAAATATCTGACCATTACATGATCTGTTGTGCATTTGGTACCTTGAATCGGAGCAGCGAGTAGGTAATGGCGGGAACGCCGCTTTGCATCATCAACGAGCCATTTTCTGCCGAACGACTGTTCGACTAAATCGGAGAAAAATGATTGATGCATGAAGTCTCTACCTTTTTAATCAAGTCTTCTACTGTGAGGCCACCAGAATGTAATTTTCGCGGTAATAATTAAAAATTAGGTTCAGTTAAATTTAACAACTGGAATACTAACATTGTTATAGCTTTACATTATTCTCAATATTAACAAAATGTCTTTACTTATGGGAATATTAAATATTTTACGAAAAAACTCTAAAATAAACCGCTAAATATATACACATATTTGAAGACGCAGTATCGTTGGAATATTTGCAAACAGTTTATTGGACAATGCGTTAGCCGCCATTTTTCTTTTTTAAAAATTATATGTTTTAACCGCAGCGAGGGGGAAAAAAATTTGAAACGCGCCTCATATTTCTAGGTTTATGTTAGGCCGAAGGGCGAAGAAGGGTAGTGTATCTTTAAAATTCAACAAATGTTTATCTGTAGCGTGTTTCCGGGAATAGAGCGAAAAACGCATTCGATTATCTACATCTCTTTTGACAGCAGTAAGTACGAGCTTTTTACTAGAGCCGATAAAGATCACCAAAATTCGATTTCACAATTGTATTCAACATTTTCGGAAGGACTATTCGTGACATTCATCTTTCACCGGATGCTTTTAGGTCAGCAATAAAATAGCCAGCTACCGTATATAGTTGATTACAGTTTCTCCGCACACTGAAAGCACCGAAAAAGATTAGCATTACTATATTCGTCGAGCCCAAATAAATACAAGTGAATTAGAAATAAAGTCAACAGTAATGTCCTTTCGACTTTGGTACACCTTTGTTTGTTCGCGTTTAATTTGAAATTAAATATTCGCCTATCCAAAACGCTGACGCCACGAAAACGCAAAGTTGGGGGAACTTGAAGACGATGTTTAAACGAAAACAAGTTTAGGCTGTCTTTTGTTGTTTCTTTTTTCGCTCGACATAAAGAAAAATCAACACACTTAACTTGTCAACATGAACGTTACGAATCATTTTGAACGAATTAAACTTCAAAATATTTTAATTCTTCCCTCTATATTTGCTTCCCCGCTCGATTGTTTCAATATCCCTTCTAAAATTGCTTGTGGATATGATTCCTTCCTGCTATGTTGAGATTTGTCGCGCTATTTCATCTGTATTAACATTAAAATTCCTCATACACATATCTTTTAACGATTACATAATGTACATTCGATTAGTTCGATTTTTCTTAGTATTCATTTTTTTTTTTTTTGCCTGGCTTTAAATACCATTTGGACACTAACCAATCATTACATTAACATTTCAGTAAATCACTTTTTAAATGCAACTTTTGCGGATGATATCCAATGCGTCAACCTTTGAATTATTGTTTTTGCTAAAATTTCGCATGCTATCGGATAGGCCTGTAATTTGATGTTTCACTCCCACTTTAAGGAAATAACAAATTACAAAGCCTATTAGTCACGATTTATTGATTTTTATTTTATTTTTTCCTTATCACTATACAAAATCTTTTTTTTTTTTTGCCACGCCAGTCGAAGATGACTACTATTGGCACTGCTGACCCTATACTAAAAAGAAAAACAGAAATTTAGAATATTATCTCTTCTCCCAGCGGATCAGAGACGACAGCGAAACATACGATAGCTACAGCGAGACTTACAATAACTCTATTAACCAATGCTGACTTAAATAAACGCATAAGAAAAATTTGTATACATTTATACGTAACGCTAATCGATTATTCGAAATGCTACATGACGACGTATCTGCTGTTGTAAACTTTCCATAATCATCCATTTGCCAAAACGTCTCTACACCATGTCCTTCTCAGTCTCCGGTGTGTGCAACCCGCAAGGCTCATCCGCCTCATGCTGGCTATATTCGGGTTATCGTTAACTGCCAACTTATTGTAGAACTTAATATATAGTTCTTTGTGCACATCTTTGACATACGGAACGTTTAGATCCTCATGGAGGGTTTTATTTGACACGTAATACGGAGCGTTAACCATCTGCCTTAATATTTGTGACTGCAGTTGCTGTAGTCTTCTGATATTGCTCACTGCTGAAGTTCCGTATACTTCAAGCCCATATCTCGAACATACAACCGCCATGTAAACTAGTCTTTTACACCTTAGGGTGACCTTAGATTTTCTATTAAAAATACACCCTAGCGCCTTGATTCTGGCAATGACTTTTTGTCTGCAGTTTGCAACTTGAGCTCCCCAAGTAAGTCAACGATCCAGTACCAATCCTAGGTATTTAACGGTGTTGCAACTAGCCTTGCCCATTTAAGTATAAGGGAGGGCAGTTCCCTCTATTCAGCGTGAAGGTGACCTGCTGACTTTTTAAATGATTAATTTTAATTTTCCATTTACTCGCCCAGTCCTGAATTTTATTCAGGGGTTCGTGGACTAGAACCGAGGCGCAAGTCGGATCCTCATGCGCTTCGAGTATACACATGTCATCAGCAAATGTTGCGGCTACTGTTGTTGTTAAAGCTGGAATATCTAGTAGTGGTCCCAAAATACTGCCTTGCGGAACAGAGGCTCTAATAGCAAATTTGTCCGATACAATTGAGCCAATCCTAACTCGAATAGTTCTGTCCGATAGGTATGCTGACATTACCTGGAAGATATCATTTGATATCACTAGTTTAAGTTTGAACAGCAGACCCTGATGCCGCACACGATCGAAGGCCTGCTTAATATCGAGAAACGCCGCACAGCAATACCATCCTCTTTCTAAGGTTGCTGCTATTCTATCAGCTATTCTATGGACCTGATGAATAGTAGAATGGTTAGTGCGAAATCCAAACTGGTGACTTGGAATAATATTCGCTCCTGCTATAGAATTTAATATCCGCTCATGCAAAATCATTTCGAATATTTTAGATGAGGTATTCAATAGACTGATCGGCCTATACGAAGACGGTTCGCTAGGATTTTTATTTGGTTTCGAGATTAAAAGGACAATCGAATCCTTCCAACATCTAGGATAGTAGCCCAATCTTAGGATGGCGTTGAAGATATAGGTAAGCATAAGAATTCCCTTATGCGGCAACTTTTTCAATATTTCACCAGTAATCATATCCTCTCCTGGGGCTTTTCTTGCCGGCATTTTCTTAATAATAGCCTATACCTCACTTGGCAGAATTCGTTTGGTCGGAAGCGTTAACTGCATGGGTGCGCATAGGCCGTCACTAACTATTTTATCATTATTACCATTGCCTATGTTTCCATGCGGCTGGAATGTATTATATAGATGTTCGCCAAACACCGTGGCCTTTTCCTCATCCGACTTAGCCCACTCACAGTTTGACGTTTTAATCGGATGCGACTTTTTTAATTGCCTGGGCTCCGATTTTTTCGTTTTCCATAACGATCTGTCTTCAGGATTAAGCGAAGAAAAGAATTCAATGTATCTGTCGCTTTTATACGCATCTATTTCGGCTCTTAATTCCCTATGCAGCTTATTATATTCCGCCTTATAAAACGGTGTTCTATTGCGTTGCCATCTAACACGAGCATTCCTAGTTTTCTGTATTAATAATCTTATCTTCAGGGGTACATTATATACATAATTTGAGGATGCCCCTGTTTGAGCTGGAGTAGCTACACTACAAGAGTTCTGGATATTAAGTACAATAGCCTGGACAGCTGCATCAATGTCGTCGGGACATTTTAGGCGCACGTTTAAATCTATAGATTTATTTACTTCGTCAGCAAAAGTTAACCAGTTCGTTCTAGAGAAGTCTTGAATGCTGCTGAGCGAGCATTTGTTTCACACCAAAACACGCGACGACTGGAGCATGGTCCGAATTTAGCTGCGGCTCCATTTTGCAGTCCACATACAAGTGATCCAATCCCTTTGTTATTATAAAGTCGAGGACGCTTGGCAATCTATTGGCGTTTTATTCTAATTAATTTTACCCTTAGAAAATTAGGCAAGTAGGAAATATCACAAGATTGCATTCTCAATTTGCAAATTTTTTTCGCAGCAGCCAATGACGTCATAATTATTTATCTTTATATTTGTTACGGTGTATGTTTAATTTTTCCAAAAAAAAAAAAAAAAAAAAAAAAAATCAAAATGATATTTGTACTATTACATCTTCGATGTCGGCTAATTTAGGAAAGTACAGGTCCAAAATTACAATTAATTATCGAGTGTTCTGAAATCTTTTTTTTTTCTATTGTTTATTAAATTTATTGAACTTTGGCGAACCCGATAATATTAATCGGAGACAATAAAATTACAAAAACTTATAAAATGATCGTACGGTCCATAATAAACATATACAAGTAGGAGTACACTTCCGAATCAACCGATTAAAGTAAAGATCGTGAATTGAACGGAGGCTGATGAAGCTGGACTGTTATACCGCACACCGGAAACAATTAAAGAACAAGTGACTCCAATCCATCTGCATCTCAAAATCGGCTGGGTGAGAACAGGTTGCATCCACTGCGAGACGAATTCTATACAAGTGGGCACAGGTAGGCAGTAACGATTCAAATGAAGCCGAGGAATGAAAGAGCATATGGTTGCCCATGCTAGAGAACCTCAGCTTTTGCTGCTTAATCGCACAGTATATTCCTAAGAACTCCAGCGTGCTCCCAAATCAAAATCTTGCTGTTTATATAAAACGTATATATTAGACCGGTTGAAATAAATTATTTTTTTTATCTCCTTCTGGGGATAAAAAAATTGCAAAAATTCAAAACTGACCGTCTTAAAATTTATTCTTCGCAATTTGCCGAGAATAATTAAATTTATCGGAGAGTTTATTTCAAAAAAGTAGCAGAAAAATTAATTTTTTTTTTCAGTCTTTACGACATGTTTTGCCAATTAATTCACACCGATGTACAGTGTAAACAGCGTGTAATACTCGGCGCATCCTCGGAATATACAGTTCGACTATGTGTGAGAATTAACACGAGGAGATAAAAAATTTAAACGATTTAGCGATAAAATTGCGTAAAATGAATTACGCACGTTGCACGAGTTAAATTTGGCGATAAACCAGCCAACGGTTCGGTACACCGGGGAAATAACCAGTAAAATTTGAAGGGAATAATTTATTCATCGAAATCTGTACTCAGTAACATATTAACTGTAAAAAATTCAACCAGTAGATAGCCTGTAAAACGATTTTTCCCGAAAAACGTAAAAACAATTTCTATAAAACGGGACGACCGAGACTAAATTGTTTGTCAATTTTCAATGAAAGACAAGTTGGGAACTAGAATAAATAACGGTCGTCAGTCAAAATAAGCTACGGCACTCAACCATCTCGTTTTTGTTTGTTTTTCTTCGTTAATCGCAGAGCGATAACTTAATTTATATTCTTTGATCTGTAATAAGACCGGTTACTTCAAATACGTTTTTACATAAAAATAAGAATACTTGGAGACAAGAATGATATCGTCTTATAAGTAATTATTTGGTTTTTTTGTTTGTTCTTTTTTTTTTTTTTAAGGCCTCGCCAATAACTCCCTTATTTGGAAATAAAATAGAAGAAGAAAGAGTCGATTTCAAATATCGTTAATAAAAAAAAATCGATGATAAATGAGAAGAAAAAGGCAGAATATAAGAGAGAGCGTTCCGCGGAAAGAGATAAACACTTACACATGTGATAATCATTTCCGACAAATTTTTTTTTTTTTTTTTTCCCCTACTCACGAAACTTTGGGTAGGGTACATTTATTTAGCCGATTCTTTGGCTCGTTCTGCTGGTCGCCTTGATTCATTCCTCAACCATTTCCCTTCTTCAGATATCCTTTCCCTATCCACCTCCAATCACGCCAGACTTTGGCAGGATATTTATCCCTCCCTATTTTCTAATCGTCATTCTCATTACCGTTTCATTCAGCCAATTCCTCGTTCCCTGTCTTGGTTCCATTCTATTCCTCTCAGTCGTCGCTCTTCTATTGTCTCCCTAATTCGTCTTCAAATCATTGTCTACTCCCCTCCTCGCGCTTTCGATTTGCTCTATCGCCTTCTCCTGATTGTTCTCTTCACGATTGTGATCCTTCTCGTATATATGTGACGCTAATCACATTTTCTTCGAGTGCCCTGCTGTTTCTTAACGAACCGTCCCTTTTATACAGTCAGCTCTTATCATTAGGTCTCCCTACTCCGTATAACTCTTCCTTTATCCTCTCCTTTCCTTCATCTTCTGTGGTGTCCGCACTGCTGTCCTTTGTTGCGTCCATTTCGGACCGCTTAGTTATTTAATTTCTTAGCTTAGTTTTCTTATTGTTGGGTCAATGCCGCTGGCGCGCCCAAAGAAAAAAAAAAAAAAAAAAAAAAAAAAAAATATTGATTCATTATAATAACGGAATTAATATAACCCATCCAATTAAGTATTTGGTATTATATTAATTACCATTTTACAGGGTTTTTTTTACATATTTTTACTATTTACTTAATATAAATGTACATTATTTTTCCGGAATTTTATTTCTTCTATTGTAAATTTATTAAATTCATTAAAATAATTTTGAACAAGTTGTTATATGTCATAATTACAGAGTCCGTTATTATTATTATAATTGCATCCTTGTAGGATATGAAAAACATCATCTCTAAAATTACATATTACACAGTTGTCAGGATCAGATATCTTAAATTTATATAAACATACCTTAAATAGACCGTGCCCTGTTATAAATTGAACATTAAAAAAATTTGGCGTATATTGATTATTTTTAAATTTATCAATTATACTTAGGGGGAAAATTAATACGATTATAATTATTCCATATTTCTTGAAATTTATTTATATAAAATTTATTCATTTGTTTTACTTTAATTAGTTTATTCTCATATTTAAAAAATGGTGTCTTATATATTACGTTATTGAACGCATGCTCTATATTAATATTATTTTTAATTGCGACCAAGCTTATATATTTTTGTATTTCATATTCGATTGGTTTAATACCGGCTATAACTACGGCTGACAAATAACTGATTGTTCTATATGATTTAATCATTTTTATAGCTATAAGCCTTTGAAAGCTTTTTAACATCTTTTGAATTTTTTTAGTTTTTAACATTTCTACATATATGATACTATTATAAAATATGTGTTAGGTGTAAAATAATATTTTTATACAACGTAACTCCTTTTTTATAATTTATACAGTTTTGGTTATTATATACAACTTATTAAATATTATTATGAATTTGCTTATTTTGGTTTTAATGTAATTAAAATGTTCATAAAATTTTAAATTACTGTTTATTATTACTCCCGAGTATTTTATTTGTTTTACATAGTTGATCTTTAAACCGTACTGTTCTAAATTTAATGCTCTATTAGTATATTTTTTATTAAATATCATATAATTTGATTTAGTTTCGTTAATCTAAAGGTTAAATTTGTTAAGCCATTTCGCTATTTCTATGTGCACTAAATTTATCTTATTTTCTTAATCATTTCCGACAAATTACAAAACGGAAACGAAAAGAAAATAATAGAATGCGGCCAAAATTCAAACGAATTATGGAAATAAAAACAGAACGATGAAGTGAAGGAAACACAATGAACCCATGGTTGAGTAGGAACGTGTGGTTTTAGCAGAATGACTGAAATCTACGAAATTGAAGGAAAGGAGAAATCATCAAAAAAAAGTTCTGTAGCGAATTAAAACGAAGAGAGAAATAAGCCTAGGAGTGCAACGCCAGTTTTTAAAGTCGAGAGGTAAGCAAGAATTCAACACAGTTGTTACATGAACATCGTAGCCGCAACGAAAACATGAAAAATTAGGCATAATTATTCGCGGTGTACAGTATATGTTTTGATCGAAGACGAATTTTTTTTTTTTTTTTTTGGAAATTGGTAATTGTTTCGTAATGAAACTCTAAACATTAACGCTAAACCAAAAATATTCCATTGAAGAAAGAGAGAAAAATATTCCGTTATTAAAGACTGTTAAAGGGTAGGCAACTGTGATTACTGTAAGAATTGTCGAAAACAGTAAAGAAAATAGTTAACGCTTATTATTGTTCGCTACCTCCTTAAGACTTCAGAAAGAATTGCGTATGATTTTAAAGAATGCACCTTAAATTTAAAGTGTCTTTCTAGAAGTCCGAGTCTAGCACTATTATCCTTCAGCCCCTCCATCGTAACGAAAATAACAACAACCAGTGCTAACCTTTAAGCTGTCTGCGAAGTTCCATAAATAATAATTTATAACGACCGCGTTTCTGTGCTCGCAACGAATTTTTCTGCTTTTACACTGTAAATTATTATCATTGTTAGAATTTTTGGAAATCTACCACCGTGTTTATAGTTTCGAATATTTTTATCAGCATCTCCGACAAAGAAGCGAAGTAGAGTACGAACTTCGAGAGTTTCGTTTGCTTCGACTGACCTTATCAGATTAGTTCATCGTAAATTAGTTTTAGGTTAGACTTTAACGGTATTGCGTGATTCGAAGAAATTTCTGCAGACCCAGCCTTGCGTTACTGAACGTGCTTAAACGAAACCGAACAGTAACAATAAACATCAAACATTCCATCGTGAAATGCACTTGAAATAAAACAGACGCTTTTTATATTTTCAAACCTCGTAGCTAGTTTACAGTTCAAAAAAATATAAAAAAAATATAAAAACATCGCGCAACAAAAAACGAACGTATTAAAATATTTAGCCGGTATTCGCTAATTAATTTTTTTTTTCGGTTTATCGAAAGTGAAAAACGCGGAAACAGCAGCGTACAGCATGAGAGACACTGAATGAGCCGTTTTTATTTCTTCAAAATGTACAGAAATTCAATAAATACTCTCACAGTCGAAATGGAAATTTGATTTAAAGTCAAAGGCCCTATTATAGTAAAAGGCTGATACTTTGAAAAGACAATAATTAAGTGTTTACGAAGAGTGGCAACGCTAGTAATTGAAAGGACCACCTGTTCCAGATGGCTGCTGAAAAGTTATAAGCCATCACACCTGTAGATACCATTGAGCACAATCTCTGTCTAAATATCATAACATTTGCCATCGAAAAGTGTCCCTCTCTTTGCTTACATTAAAAAAATTCAAATCATCGACTTAGATCAACATAATAAGAAGGACATTAAAAAAGTTCGCGGGGTACCAGAAGTTAATGAAAATTTGAAACATCACCACTAGTGCCGACAAATCTGACGTACAGATCAACGAACTGGATACTATAAAGAGCTGCACACAGATTACCAGCAGCAAGAAGTGGAAAAATGAATCCAGAGTTATTGTGGAACTACAAAAAACCCGGACTACTAGACGGAAACAGGTAATATCCGTCTGATTTCGATATGGTCAAAACACTAAAAATAACCAAGCTATTATTCAGAAACTGCTTAAAAATACCGATAGACCGATTATGAAAACTAGATGCGTTAAAACAATAGTGGCAATTAAACGCGCAATACACGATTGCACGTAATTGCATTATCGACTACGGTTACAGGTGAATAATCACAGCCGATAATAGCACTGTTACAAGAATTTTTCCTTAGAATTAAGATAAAAATGTCGGATCCTGTCAAATTTTTTCCCCGCCTCTATCTGGCCAGTCAAGTCTCATTTTTCATCTTATAAATTTGTATCGTGATTATATCGCTATATTTTCTATATTACTAATAAAGAATGTGACGGACTTTGCTGCTGTAGCAATTATTCGCAGGACCAAGATCGTTTTGGGAGATTTTTGGAAGTGAATCTTATTGGGCGGAAACCTTTTTGGATGTGGATCGCATAAGGCGGTAGATCTAGAGTTTCAATCCAAAAAAAAAAAAAAAAAAAAAAAAAAAAAGCCGTAAAAATAGGAATTTATTGTAAAAAAATAACATTTTATAATCTTTCGCAGTTTTTTCGTTTTTTTAAGTTTCCACGTCCTTTTTTAAAATCAATTTGAAAAGTAAATATTAAATCTAAAAATATCTAGAAGTTGTTGTTTCATTTGTACTTTTTCCTATGAGAATCGTCAAAAAAGTGAAATTCGATTTTTCGGACGATGTTTTAGTAGATCGGGTCACATATTGTGCAGTATAAAATCCTAGAACATTCAATATGTAACCTTGTTAACGATCTGATCGTGAGCCATACCTCGTTAGTTCATTAATTTGGTACATTAATTATAACATTTTTTTTTCATTATTCTCTCATATTTCCGAGGTTAATTTAGCATCAATGTTCCTGAATATTTGCAAAATTCTGATATTTTTACAGTTTCGATTTATTTTTAAATACGGGCCGGCATCTCTATCGAATACTACTCCTTTTATTTCGGCGACTGATTAAACAGAATTCATTACAACTGCTTAAATAACTGTAAAAGCTTTTTTTTTTTTTTGCTTTCCGGTGTTCTAAGGGTTGAAAGTAATTCTGAGAAGTTGCGCTCACGTATAAATTTTCAACAGCAACGGAAAGCAAAAGTCAAACTTGACCAACAGTGGAAATCAACTTACAATGCAAACATTATCAAGATCAGCCTGTTAATTACGGCACGGCACTATTTTTACACGCTGAACCAACATTTACTTTTTTCATTTATTCCAAAACACCGTTGTTTTTCGTTCTTTTCCCGGTTTTTTTTTTTTTTTTTCTCGTACAAATCGAAATAAAATCGCGTTACACACTTCAACCGTCATATCATTTCAGATTCTCACATCGTGTCGATTAGAAACGTCAGTCAGTTCAAGGCGTTTTAGAAAAGCCAAACGGGGGATGAACACACACACACACACGAACAACATCGACAAAAATAACCAATCGAAGAAAAAGTTCTAAATCACACGCCGTTGCACGTATATTTATTTTGTCGACAATTCTCAAAATTAGTCTCTCTTCGACTCTCTGTAATTTTGAAGGTTATCGCGTGCCAAAATGTAACCTCATTTGACAAACTACGTTATCTAAATATTATTCCGCTGCCGATTAATATATTCTTTATTATCTAATTTCAGTCGGATAAATCCGACAAATCGAAGGTCGCCGAAAACAATGAGCGACGAGCTGCAGTTGTGCCTTATACTTAAAATTGTCGCTAAAGAAAGACAAAAAAAAATCCAAAAGTAGACACTCAGATCGGAATTTCAATGATCCAGTCTGTTGTTTTTCTACATTAAACTGACGCCCAGTAACACAAAAACAGTTTTAATGGCACGCAGCTTTAAAAGCTCGGAATTATCGTTTAATTCGGACTCTGAAGGCTGATCGTGTGTTCTTCGGTTAACTTGAATTGCTTTGCTAATATTTCATAACGTTAGCAAATCTTATGAACGAGCTACGCTCGGATTTATTCCGAACTGGCTGGTCAACCACAAAGTATATACGAACATTTTATATATAACGATAGTTATAAATGCGTCATCTCCTGCTTTTTCAACAATTCTGAACATGTATTTTAGTTTATGTGTATATTGTATTTCGAATCGCGCCGTATAAATATATCTTGAACAGATTTATTTCATCGCAAATTTTACATTTTCTATTAACACGGTGTAAGTAAGCGAACAGTTAAATGTACACTTTATCAAATCCAAAATACAAGTCTGATCGCTAATACGAATAGCCTCCGCTTCCTAGACCAATCGATTTCTGGACAAATGCGTTACGTTATGGTTATATTGATATGTCAACGTTCTCCAGAAAAATTAAATAACCGCTAATAGAATCATATGGTAGGCAATGGCAGCCATCAAGTATACCACCATGCGTGTTAGTTGATGCATAGTAGGCAGACATACGCGGGACTGCATTGTAAGGCGATAACGAGCGATTGCGATCAGTTTCGAGTGTAGCCTCGCGTCTACACTAGCATCTACACTAGTATTGCATATTAACTATTACCATGAAAACCTGGCAGCAGGTATAAAATGCATATCCCAATTTGCCTGAACTGGAGATTAGGCCAACTTATCCCGGCGGGGATTGTCTACATCAGGCAGAATGGGTTGATGTGGACATATCGTGATATTACATTCATAGGTACAGAGATAACATTATTAATAATAATATGCGGAAAAGTAGTAATCCATTATTTAGTGTATTTAATATTACATTGTTTGCGCAAATTTGTTGTTAATTATAATGTTTAATTTTATCGGTTGATTTTAATTTTGAGTTTTGTATTTCAAGTTGATTAATACTTTGTCGCACATTTTGTTATATTTTAATTTATTACGTTTTTTCAGAAATTTTTGTTAATTAACGTTAACTACACATCTTTTATTAATTTTGTTGACGGATTTATTATTGTTAGTTTTAATTTTAATTGTTTTAGTATACACCATAAAGATAGATTAAATATCCGAAATCAGTCGGTGTTTTATGTTATTAAATTTTAATGTTTAATAAGTGTGTGATTTTATTTTATTTTAGATTTCTCAACTGTTAAAACACAACAAATATGGATTATATTCGATTTATAGACCTTAAAATTCCCTAAAAAATTTGTGAATTTGATCAAAATCGCTAACCGGCTGCGCATATGTGTATAGACAAGAATCGCTCATTTAATAATATACATATTAATCAAGCTTTGCTCGATTCTGAACTTGCAAATCAATCAGTGCTGATTAGTAAGTTTCGCAAGCAGTGAAATATTTAACATTAATATACATGCTCATGACGTGAAAGCATTATTTATTTTCATACCATTATTCGTTTTTATACTGAAGTACTCTCGACTTTTAAAAAGAAATATTTATGAGCCAGAAATATGATTACAAATCGTCACTGGTATAATCTTATAACGGTGAATTGCGTTAATTCGGGAATTGGCATAATATACAAATCTGTTGCGTAAAATGTAAATAAATATATATTTCATTACGATAATATTAATCTTTTACCTATTTCTAATTAACAATGATGAATAAATTTATTTTTTACACTACTGATAAGCGTTTTGCTTAAATAAAACCTAAAAATACCGTAGTCACATTTAAACATTAGTCGCTTCTCTTTTACAATTGTTCATTTTGTAGAATCGATAAAATCTCAATCATTTATCTAAACCCTTAAAAACACCTAACACCGTGAATTTCATCAAAATTGTTAGAAAACCCAATTACATATTATGTACATAAATACATACATAAATATATATATATATATATATATATATATATATATATACACGCGATTGTTGCTGATATTATAAAATTACGATAAGGTTATTATTAATGTTGAAGTTTTTATTTTACATCACCTTAACACGATTATTCAAAACCAATAATTAAATTGAAGGAAAATCATTACTAATTGTCGCTACTTTATTGATTATTTTCGTATTTTCGTATTTTCATATTTTCTTCGAAGATATTATTCAATTATTGAAAGTGAAATGTAATTCGTGATAATGTGTGTTCAGTTAGCTATTATCAGTGTCGATTATCTGTGACAATTTAATAGCCGCGGTATAAAATTAAATATATCGCTTCGTTTCGTCGATATTTCGCTCCTCCCTTGTTAATTCCATTCTTCTTATTTTGTTCGCATTTATCCCGTTCTTATTTTCGCTATTTCCTTTAATTCGTTTCCCATTCCTTCTTTATTCACCTCGTTCACTCGGTTGAAATAGCCCCTTTCAGGGCTGCTTTTCGGTTTTATCGTCGTATTCGAGTCGTAGAATTGTCGAAATAACTCCATTTTTTGGGGTTTCTAAATTTAGCTAGCTACTTTTTTTTTGATTTATCGTTATGCTCGCGTCGACAAAGCAGCAAAGCTATCTTATTCGTAATTGCGAATTTTTCGTTTTCGTTTAATTTATTATTTAACTAAGGCGTTATCCTTGAATTCGATTCCATAAGCAATACAGCAGCGAGTTTTAATATTAAATTTTAATAACCGTCACACACACGCGCGAACGCGCGGATCTCTACTTTGAAGTATAACCGTAAATATCAAAGGTAACTGGGTAAAATCAGCGAACAGATGTTTTAAACTTTCCACTGATCTCTTGATTAATTGGTAAATCGATTATTAGGAAGCTTTTAGTAAACTTTGTTCGCTGAGTCATCCAACTGTAGCTAAGCTGCTTTTTCAGTTCGTCATTTATAAAAGGCCAATTTTAATCATAAATTCGACCCAAACGTAGGCATAGGTGACGCACCAGAAAAAGTTGTAATTCATATTGTACGGCGCGCGCCACAGAATGATAATACACAGTCTCCTGTTCGTATAAACGAAAACAAAAATAAGAACAAAACGTAAAGCTCTTCCCGAAAAAAACAAAAAAAAAAAGAAAAACAAACAAGAAAAAAACGATCATGGAATTTTCGATAAAGAACGGGTCATTAATTTTCGACGCTGTTGCTGTCGTTCTTTTCGTCCGCAAATCGCCAGCGACGATGTTATCGTGTCATCAGGTAAATTCCGGTTATCTGTCGGTCGACTTTAGAGCGTATTCTTTATCTCATTCTTTGCGATGGGACAAAGGTTTTTTTCTTTTTAATTATGTTTTAAAGGCAATCTGCGATACGAAAGCCTCGATGTCTTTATTGAAGCGTAGTAAGTACAGCGCCTCTCATTATCAAACATTTATTGTGTTTCTTTTCGAAAAAGAACCGTTCAGTTTGATTGAGGTCCACAACTTATTCACGATTCTTGCAAAATGTCGATAACTAAGCTTCATTCATTATATATACGTGGATATATATATATATATATATATATAGTCGTAGTTATCTGAAACGATTATCAAGTGTTTATTAAGTGTTCACCTCTTTCGGTAGTAGAACGTTCGACTTTGTACTACTGTTTGCTTAGTCTTAGCCTTCCTACTCCGTACTGTGCCTGTTATATCCTGTTTTTTTCCTTTTACGCTCATTGTTTCTGCTATTGTTTCCTTCTTACTGGTAATTTTTGATACTTTTTCTTTTCACTTTTAATCTTTTCTAAGCGAAGGTCCTTGGTTGATGATCCAAAAAAAAAAAAAAAAAAAGAAAAAAAAGCGTTTGCTTTCTCCCGTTCAACGCATAAACTTGCTCGATAATGCATGTCCGCCTTTTTTTTTATTTTTGCGCGCTCTAGGTGTGCCTGTTTAGCTATGGAGCAGCACCGAACTTTACTAGAAAAAAAATTAACAAATTTTTCCAAAATTTTTAGCAAACAGATGTGCAGCCTTATGATCGTACTGCGACGAGCTCGCATTATGGCTCCATTTTTACTTTATGACCATCAATTTACAAAAATTATTCTAATATTTTTACAGTTTATAGAATTTAAAAATAAAACACTTTTACAGAAAATACATAATATAATTCACAAAATCGACCAGCGTATTTCGGAGTAACTAACTCCTTAATCATGGTTGGAGTTACTTCGAAACATGCCGGCAAGTTTTGTGAATTATATTATGTATTTTGTGTAAAAGTGTTTAATTTTTAATATTTATATACAATAAAATGGGTATGAAGATAAATAATGTTAATTTAAAAAAGTTTTACAGTTAATCACAGGTACCGAATAAAAAACGAAATACTCCTTAGAGAGGGGTGAACGAAAAAATTTTAAGATTGTTCAGCGAAAAAAAGAAATAAAATAGAAGTAAAAAAAAACTTTTTAAAAATGAACTTCTTTTTTTTTTTTAATGTCCCAAAACGAATAACGCTTTGACAGTGACAGCTCCGAATATGCAAACCAGGTTATGTAATTCATTGTGACCTTCCTATGCGGCCACACACAATTAATATTAATAAAATTTAATGAAAACCAATAAATGATGAATTGATCTTAATAATTTAAAATCAACATAAAATATTTAAAATGTATTTATAAAATATTTAATTTAATAAATAATTAAATTATAATTTATATTTAAAAAATTATTTAAATTTTTTAATAAATAACTTATTTATTTTTTAAATAATTTAGATAAAATTGCGGCTCCCTTCATTTATTCCCTTCCACTCAAAAAAAAAATGACCCAATGTTATTCTCTTTTTTCCATCACATGGAGAGAAAGGAAAATCGATCAGTTCAACTGGAAAGCAAAGGGAAGAGACTGCCGAAATATACTATCGTGAAAAAAATTTTTTACCCTTTTGGCGATCATGTGATCAGGGAACTGGATGACCGTTTCAAGCCACATCATGAAGCAATCCAGAGAATACAAATATGCTCCTACCAGGAAAGACAGATAATGACCGGAAAACCATAGAATATCTGTGCAAAATTGCAAATATTTTTTTAGGCGAAAGTGATGCGAAGGAGTTTTCAAATGAATATGGAAGTATGGCACAAAGTATGGTAATCTGTAGCGGAGAAACCAACCATCGCTTTAGAAGCTCTCGATCAATGCGATGAAACTTTTTTGCGATTGATAAAAAAACTTATCATCATTTTGGTCACACTTCCAGTATCGACTGCGACTCCTAAAAGGTCTTTTTCAAGTCTAAAAAAATTAAAAACCTATTTAAGAAACAAAATGGGCAATGAACGACTGACTAGTCTCGCTTTAATGAGTGTTCCTCGTGATCTAGCGACGAGGCTCAGTTCCAGTGAAATCACGGAGGTGTTAGTGCGGAAACGCAAACACAACATGTTTTAACAAATTCAAATAAACACATTGAAAATATGTAAATTCATAAATTATATATGCGTTAATTCTAGATCTCCTTATTTGTCATATGCTAGGTCATCCCAAATCACTGGCAAAAAAATTTCTTTAAAAAGGGTTTTTTTTTTGGTCTTAACCCCCCCTCTTTGTGAAATGTTTCGCTACGTCCGTGATCGTACGTAAAATTTATTAAAATTCTAGACGAAATTTTCCCACAATTTGTAATATGTTTAATAAATAAGGTAAAGTTAACTTGCACCACAGGTAATAACAAAAGAAGTATACCTATGCCGAATAAACTAGTCGAATTTCTTTATAAGTGTTTACAATTTCGTACTGAAAAAAAAAAAGAGAACACGTCAGATTTTGTCTCGCCGTAAATTCAACCATCCGGAATAGCCGCTAAGAGTTGGAGCTATTTATACCTGAAGTATTCAGCGGGAGATGTACAGTTGCACGGGATAGAATTAATCAGAATATTCCACGGCTGTGTGACTTTTCTGATTCTTTACACGTGCCAATAATCAATTCTTCGTAGCGAGCAAATTTCAGCTCGGTTTCGATTAAGTCTGGGTCAACTAAATCCCGTTCCCGGTGGTCGGCTTTCTTAAAGTTGAGTCTACCATTTTAGGATATGGCGAATTGCTACGTCTTATAAAGAAATTAAATAGTAAAGTACTTCGGGTGTGTTAGAATAAATTTCAATTTAAAAAAAACTAAAAAAGAAAAAAAAAAACAAACCAAAACGCTTTGATACAAAAAGCGTAGAAGTGTGAAACACGTTCTTATGGTATAAATAATAGTCACAGACCGCTTTACGAAACATCAATTATGACTTATTATGCATCGTGAAATAATTTATCCTGGCCTAAAAACGTGTTTCACCTTAAAAAAGAGAAATGGTAAAAAAAAGATCACAATCCAGTACTACAAATCGTTATGATAGCTGAGTGCTAGAATGTCCAAACAGGCTGATATATTCTCAGTTCGATTCCGGGCGACAGCACGCGGCAAATTATTATTATTTTTTATTTAAAGTCATTTTTTTTTACTTTTTTTTTTTAAATGAGCTCGATGTTAACACTGACCCAACTACATGAACTTAGATGACCTACTCAGATTCTGAGGCGATCGGAGAAAGGAAAGTATAAAGGAAAGAAGGAGGGAAATAACGGCTGGAGATGGGAAGGAAAGGATAAGGGAAGCATTGAAAGGGGTAGGAAGATCCAAAGAGTTCGGCGTATAGATGAGAGCACACAGGAAAAAGAGCTGGGCATTCAAAAAGGATATGGTCGGGGTCGCATATAAAGGGAGGATCAGTAGAGTGGAGAGGGCAAAAGGGAGAAGGTGAAAGAGAAAAAGAAAAACGAGAAAAGGGAAGGAGGGAATGACCAAGTCTCAGTCTGATTAAAGAAACAATAGCCGAGTGCCGAGAAAAGGGAAGAAATCGGTACCAAGGCTGTGAATTGGGAGTAGACTGTGGGGGAAGATGGAAGAAGGAGGAGCGCTTGACAAAAAAGGAAGGGTAGATGTCAACCCATAGTCTGGTATGGAGACTTGCGGAGAGGAAAAGGATGTCTGAGGCAGGAAAATGGGGAAGGAAAGGACCATTGAAAGACGCCGAGCGAGCTAGGAAGTCAGCTGCTTCGTTGCCCTCAATGGCAGAGTGGCCAGAAATCCATAAATAGTCAATAAGGACGAATTATTTCAAACACAAAATAGCACTACTACCGTAATTACGTAACCAGTATATAACCGTAGATAAAGAGTATATCTCTAATCCAACTGAAACATGCACTACCCGTTATTTATTAAAAATATACCGATGGAGGTGGTTACGACGGTTGAATCTGAAACTAAAACGACCTATCTTTCCAGAAATTACAGGTTATGTAAAACGTATAAGTAAATTAATTTTAAGGATGAATGATTCACACGTTTTATTATAAACCTAGGGGATAATAATCTACGTTTTGATAGAATAGCATGAATTGCAAGGATTTGGGTTTTAGGGCTGCCAAACAAAATCGAAGGCAGAAGTTTTAAAATTACCGCGGGTGAACGAATTCAAATTTGTTGCACAGAAAAATACGAATATTACTCACCTGCTCAAGTGGCTAGAGAAAAAAACATCTGAAAAGGTTGTAAGTCTTTCGTAGTACAGGATCAATTTAAAACGGAAAAGGAGGGAGTAATCTCGTCAGTTTATCGAATTAAATAATCGTAATTTTTTTTTTCAATACAGCCAATTACTAAATAAGCTCGCTTTAAAAAGGTCGATCGATAGTTCGGAAAGATAAATAAAAGCCGCGATGATTTGTACACGGCTAGTGCAACTTGTACGCTAGGCAGGTAAATTTTCGGAAAATTTCAATTTTTCGGCAGCTTCCAAGTGAGACAAGAAACAAATCGAATACATCGAAGAAATCCGCTAGGCTAGAAACGGGGTAACCTATTTGTACGATAGAACATTTTTGTTTGTTTTTTGTTTTTTTTTTTTATATATAAGTATATAAAATACTATTGCAGGGGTTTAAACAAGTGTTGTTCTGGTAAAAGCATATTGTAGGTTTAACTCCATTACTATCACCTGATATGTACACACCTAAGTAGATTGGTTCGAATTTCACACCGTCACAGTGAAATGTTTTATTATGCGGTTTTGCGAAATTAAGAGAAAACCTCGCATTACAGTATCGTCTAACATTGTCATGGATTTTAGGAGAATTTCTGTTTTTCATCAATTCTTATGACAACAAAAATTTTTAGCGCGATTTTGCCGCTAAATTTTAGAAACTATTCAACATCCGTGAAACAAGTAGTCTAAACAAGAAATGTCAGACTCGTCCCGACTAACTCTATACCGTACGATAACGAACAAGAGGGGATAATGAGTTGCCGCTTCCAGTCTAGCCCGAAATTTTTTAAGCTTTCTTCATATTTTCTCCCGAATTTTTATGTTTATTTCTTTTTTTACTCATCATTTTTACCGCTTTCGATGTAAACTGTTTTTATTAAATTTTACGATGATCATTCGGACTTCGCCGCAGCGGGGATACTTTGCGAACTTACAAATGTGAGTTTTTACAATTATTACGGAAGAGTCTGTGTTTTGACGGTAACAACTTCTAATTGTCGACAACGCTTCATAACTCGCTATTTCATTCAATAATAGCTCTCGCTAAACATTTCCGGTACATAAAAGCATTCTAATCGATATAAGAACGTTCCATGATTTTTCATATTACCCGCGGGCTTAAAAATAACATTAAGTATACACGTGTAATATATTAAAATATAATACGTATTACTTTAAAATATGAACATATTATTTTTTTCTTTATTATCTGTAAGGTAATTAATAATCCTTCTCGAGATCCCCCCCCCCGGGGCGGGGGGGCGGGGGGGATAAATGGAAGACGGGAAAACAGCGACGAAAAAAATGTCACGCAATACTTCATCGAACAAAAGTTAAAGCCATGCGCTGGAATTTATGCGTCTCGCACAAACAGTAAACTCACAATGTTTTCCGCGATTTATTTTGTTCTTTATTTTTTTGCATAATTAATTCTTTTGATTGTTACTAAGTTTTCATCTTGAACACATTAAGCAATGTAATAGTTTGTTACATGTATCTCCGGTTTACAGTGGATTCTAGAGTAAAAATTTTGTTATAAATCGAATAATCTTATCGACTACTTAAAGATCGATGGTAAACGAACATGTTTTTTATCTTTTCATATATCGTAGGTTAACATTTTTTTATAAAGCTAAAAAGTTGCATTTGCTGGGCCAGAAAAAAAAGTAAAAAATAACAAAAACTATATAAGAAAAAAGGTGCATTTCTTGCATCGGTTGCGTAATATGTGCCATTTAAAATGCTCTGGTTCAAAAAATTTCCACTTATAGCGAGATTGTTGATAATACAGCACCCACAGCCACCACGCTAAAATATTTAACGTACCTTTCGGTACTATTATTATATAGAAAAACGATGAAATCGCCAAATTTTCCGGCTCTGTCATTTATGTCGATTCTAGCTACTGCCATAACACGTTCAGTAGCTGATGATTGGTCAGTCTTACTGTCAAGTCTGATTCGGTTTTATTATTCGTTAGTAATTAACCGAGTGGAAACCAGAACGAAAATTGGCACAAAAAAAGAGAGCATCTTCTTTTTTAGTGACGCTATTGTTGCCGAATTTGCTATGTTCCGTTATTTCACCTGGATTTTGAATTCGATTAACTCGCCCTTTTTTTCCACCTGTTCGTGTTTACTCTGAAGGAACGTGTTAATTTTACACGTCACGATCGCAGTTTGCAATGTGTGTTTAAAACCAATCCACCTTTCTTTTTTTCCTCTCTTACCCTAACTATGAAAGCAGAAATTACAATGACATCAGCTACTTTTTTTTCATAGTTAATGCAAGCAATATAGGAAAAAAGGAAAAAGAATCAACTGTGCCTTTTACGTCGGTAGGCAGAAACTTAATTTCGTACGTATCAATACGCACACTTGAAGGTTGTTTATGAAAAGAAGGTAAAAATCTTTCAAAGATGTAGATGATGATGATTTTTATATGCTTCATATTAGCCTCATTGGTAACTTTCAAATGATTCGGCGGACGTCGCGAAGTAGGTGAAAAATGGATTCCAAAATTCCAGTTTGTAATGAAATTTTGGAATCAATTTTTCACGCACTTCCCGACGTCCGAATCGTTTGAAATTTTTACAAATTATCAAAACCCAATGACAGTACAATATTATTATACAGAGAGAAAAAAAAAAACACCTACATACACGAATAAATTTGAAAAATTTATAAATATTTATAAACCGAATAATTTTCATCTTTCGCGAAAACGCTCGACAGAAACAACGGATCCACAGCCCCCCGGTCTCATTTATGTTTCCGGCCACGATGCTGCGGCTTAGAGAAAGTAAACCGGTCTTTTTCATCGTGGCCGGAAACATAATGAGACCGGGGGGCTGCGGATCCGTTGTTTCCGTCAAGCGTTTTCGCGGGAAATAAAAATTATACCGTTTATAAGTATTTACAAAATTATTATAATCAAATATGATCCTCCTGTTACATTTCCTTCGAGACTAAAAAAATGAAAAATAAAATTACAATTTAAAAAACTAAAAACAGGCGCTTTATATGTAAGATGCGCTAGAAAGCCTTCATTTTAATTTAAACTCTTTTATGATACTAACACGCAAGAGCGAAGAGATGAACATTAATAATTAATTTTAATTCAAAATAAACATTTATTTCGTTTACGATGTTAACATAAGAATGAAGAAGCGGACATTAATAATTAATTTCAATTCAAAATAAAACATAGGGTGGTTTTACGTCATTTATATTTGTTGAGCGATTGCGCATGACTACTGACAAAAAAAAAATCACACCGCACGCTTTATTTTAAATTGAAATTATTTACGTGTCCACCTCTGCACTCTTACATCAATATTGTAAAAGAACTTAATTTTTATTTTGAATTAAAATTAATTATTAATGTCCATCTCTTCACTCTTAGGTTAGTATTTTGTAAAAGAATTTAAATTAGTTTTTCCGTTTTTAGCGCATCTTACATATGAAAAGCATCTCTCTGTTTTTAGTTTTGGTAAACACTACAATTTTATTTACTTCAACCCTATTCATCAAAGTGTTGTTATCACGTAAATAGTTCGATTTAGCATTCGGCGATTACAGGTACATTTAATCGAAATCAAATTTACAGGTAACAACACGGTAGTGTACGCAGTTTTTCAAAGAAAATGATAGCAACACAAATAACATCATCAACAGTGACAGCTCTGTATAGTAAGTAATTTTTTACACCAATTTAAACAATTATTTAATTTTTATTAAATACCCGACGAATGAAAATTAAATAATCGTTTAAATTGGTGTAAAAAATTACTTACTCTACAATAAACATAAACAATAAGTGAAATAAACAGATATATCGAGTGACGGCACTGTTAGAGGGAGAGCCGATCCGCCTTCAAATGGTGCTCCAACGGGGGGGGGGAGCCTTTTAACGACTTGTTGTTATATAAAACCCGAAGCAGCGTTGATAAGCTGAATGATAGTACACAGTCTGGACTGACGGCTGTGATTAATTGGAAACATTAATAGAAAGATAACACATTTAGAGACAAGAATAGAGAGCTACCCTTCAAGAAAATTACGTATTCAACAGGCTCTTCGTTCGTACGATTAAGAAGTAGATGCAATTTACATCAAACTTAATTCTATAGACGATTACATGAAATTAATAAACTGTTGACGAGAAAACTGGATAAATTAACTTTACGTATCGATGTCAAAGAGAAATTAATAAAATATTTAAAAAAAAAAAAAACTAAAAACTTAATCACGATTTGTAAACTATCTCGATTCGTGCTATAAATATTTCTTTACATTTGTAAATTAACATGTAAATATGATGCGAATGAACTTTTTGCAATAATGCAAGCTTACTGTTTTTAATGATGCATACGAAAAATATCTACGCTATAATTTATGTTAAAATTTTGTGAGTAAATTTCCCCATCTTTCTTTCTTTCTTTCAGTGATGTTCGCTACTTTACGAACAACATGTTACAAAGGATTAAGAATGATCCTTCAAAGCGTGATAGTGTTGTCGCGATATTGAAAAAATTTTCACTAAAATTAAACGTCATAAAACATCCTAATTTAACAATGTACCCCCCTTTTTTGCCAAATTAACCTTCCTTAAAATTTGAATAATAGCGATATAAATCTATTGCGGATCTGCCTAAAAATCTTTACGAAAAAAAAAAAAAAAAAGACCAGTTAAAACCGGTGTTAAAAACATTTTCAGACGACAAAATAGGTGTATGTAAATAATTCCAGCGCCATAATAATAATAATGATCGTACCAGTTATGGAACATATGATAATATAAAAAACTATTCGGATTATAATAATGAATAAAAAAGTATTGGAATTTATTAAAAGAAGAAAATATTCGACTTCAAATCGTACCGGGTTTCTTTCGTTCTTTAAGAAATATCGTAAAAAGCGACAAAATACAAAAAAAAAAAAAAAATGCTCCGTTTTTCCTATATTTTTTAAATAATAATAGAAAGAAAAAAAGAGAAAAAAAATAGTAAATTTAAATCGAAAAAATACTTAATAAGTGTACCTGTTTTATTTTATTTGCGTAATAAAATCGCGGAAAACTAGCTCTTCTTTTAACGAAATGCGCGTAAATCCACCCCCGAAAACGTCTTTATGTTGACTAAGGTTAAAAACGACGTCGTTGCTCTGATAACTAGTGTCGGCTAGTATTTCTTTCACCCCTTTTTGCTATCAGTGTTACCATATTATCAAACATCGGAACGAATGCATGACGTAATGTCGTACTAAATTATTCCTTTTCATTGACGGTAAAATTACATAAGTAGTCAAGAATCTGCTCAAAACTACGGAATTACCCCGAACCGACCGAAATTATTTTACCGCTAAAAGCAGCTTGGTGCAGAAATCTGAAAAAAAAAAAGCAACAACTGATTAGGGGTACCTCCACCGAACTTTAACGGACACCAAAAGATATTCCCCATCATTTGACAGAGCGCCTGGGGAATCCTGACCCAACGATTAAAAAAAAACCCCACCATCAACCGATGATCAAAGAAACAATAACCGAAATCCTATACATCTCAATTAATCCGCTTTTTCATAAATAAAGCACTACTCTAAAGAACTCGTAAAAGAAACAAAACAAAATAAATTGTTTGTTTTTTGTTGTTTTTTTTTTTTTTACTTATTTGGTCGGAAAATAGTGCTAATTCGAGATGATCGCAAGAATGAACAAGATGTGGAGAGCAAATGACGTGAGAAATAAGCAAAAAATTTGAAAGACACATAAACAATGTACCGCTTAATGACGACGATCAACTTCCTTGTAAAAATATCGTATTATTCCGATTGTCACCATCGCCAACTTCGCTGTAAAAATATCATATACTATTGTGATACTGAACTATCGATACAAAAATTCCAGTTCGGCTGCAGCTCGGCTAAGATAAAGGCGAAATATGAGGGTTTATTCGTGAAAATCCTGTAAGACGAGAAACAAATGAGACGACGTGAAATATAGGCTAAAATTGGGGAATCTTCCTACGAACAAACACGTCAGTTATTATAAATGGAAAGGTAAAAAAAGCAAATAATTTTGAAAGATGCGTAAACTTTCGCTACCTGACTTACTGTGAAAAGTACCTATCGGGGTAAGTCCTCCAAAAAATAAGAACAAAGATTCAGTCGAACCAGTTAAAATGAGTCGCGCAGAAACACCATGTGACATCAACGAGTTCTCCGGAATAATATCGTTGAAATGTAAAAGTGAAGCAACATACCACGGAAGAACGAGCAGCAGCCTCTACTGATGAGAACAGATTTTATCGAATAGAATTGCAAAAAAAAGAATGTAATACATTTCGAGCATTATATCAGAAACGTGAATGAAAATTTAAGAGGATGATCTAAGTAGAAACGGCGAACAGTATTGCAGATTAAGAAAAACAACGTGAGAATGAAAGAAAATATCGTCCTAATGAGAAACCCACTGTCTAGCCATCATCACGAGCTATCTGATCATGTTAAAGCCTCCAATATATACGCTGGACCGAAATTAAGTTTCTAAAATAAGAGCAACACGGATGTTACGGACGCTTTTGAAAAGCTAATAAATTTTCATTAGCTCCGAGATTAATAATGCAGCCGTGGCAAGCTAAATGCAAAGGTAACAAAACATCCAAATAACGGAAGCAATCAACCGGGAATATCCAACAGTTACTCGAGATTATACACTAATCCGTAGAGGAGGATTTGAGAGGAGAAATAAAGGGATGAACACAACAAAAGGTGTTTCCTGAAGTAAATATACAAGATCCCATCATCAACGCAGGACATAAGAAACATTTATGCTGAGAGAAACAAGACACGTTAGTAAGGCTGACGACGGATACCATCTTCAGGAGACCGTGAAATATTTTACCTGCAGGGAAAAAGTATGTGTGAAAGAGATGCTCAATAATAAATCAAGTGGTACACTTAAAAAATCATTACGTTTTTCAGAATGCAAATATGTACGTTTTGTCAGAAGTATTAAAGCAATCAGTAAGTGGACAATGAAATTTTTGTTTATGAAAACATTATATACTGACCAGCGTGTATGCATTGTTGCAAATTAAGGTGCTCAAAAATTCATATTTTCAAAACTCAGACACGAAGAAATTAGACGAAAAGGGAAATGAGTTTTTCGTTACTTGTTGTTATTGTTTTTCGGCGAGAGAATGGAAGAATAGCAAAAAAACAAGAAGCTATGGTACGAATGAATAAAATTTAAAAATGAAGTAGAAAAAACGCTGAAAAGAAACTCGAGGAAGCCGTTTTGGAAAATTATAAGAAAAGTTACAATTGGAACATACATCTAGGGATAACGATTTTTAAGGTTAAAATAAAAACCAAAAGAAAATGAAGAGGAGTAAACCTGCTTAAAGCTGGCAATGAAAGAGATGCCGTAAAGGAATCTATACGGAGACACTTCTTACATGTATACTAATATATATACATATATATATATATATATATATATATATATTTATTTTTTTTCATTAGCCGCATTACTTAATGCCATTGGTGCGAATAAGAACTTTGACCGAAGTTTTTATTCACATCAATATTGCAGTTCGGATAGATACGTACATCATGCAGAACCAACTTAGCATCGTGTACACGAGTTCAGCCGCACTGATAATGTGTATTGCCCGATTTGATAGATGGGTCTATTTATTGCTTTCCATTCATAAGTGGATGCGAAGTCTATAAATAACGATAGCCGGATCTTGAAAGTCAGCGTAATATCCTTAAAAAACGTACACTGCAAAAACACTTGACGTCCTGATTTTCAACAACACAACCAAAGAATATGTGGAATGTGACATAAAACGAGCTGAAAAATTTTCTCAAAGGCATCGTCCAGAAATGATTAATGAAAAATACTAAACTGTAAAAGAAAACGAAAGAAAACGAAAGAAAACGATGTTCTGCGTAAATCAAATGTAGTGAAGCAACACGTACTTGTTCTTAAACCAGTGATGATTCTAATAAGGATGATTTTTATCAGAATTTTAATAAGGTTTTAAAATAGTTTAATTTCTTTTTTTCAAAGAAAACCACATTATTTCATTCGTCAGTATGTGATAGGATAATAATTTTCAGTAATGTTCCCCGTTGTTAAGTGTTTTTAATGTACAACCTCATATTTTAGCGTCGGATTTTTATGAAACGTAATGTGTTTATTATATGTCTACCGGAAAGCTTTCGAACAGTTTGCTCCCGACATGCGATTTACCGTAATCAAAATTTGACCACTATTTATCGAATCACTTCTATTTCAATTTGCTTCCTTTAAATTTAAAACTATCTGTTACTCCGTTTTACGTTATGTCTGAATTTTTATATATCTTTATAGAATATTAATACGTGATCCGCGCATTGTATCTCCTGCTGGAATTTCTAATCACTTCCTGACAGAATGCGGTTTAAAATCAAGCATGTCGTCAATAGGAACGAATGTGTGTCGATCAGGAATCGAATAAATTTTTTGCTAAGGTCCTTTTCCAATTAGTTTTTAGTGTTGATGTTTGAGATTGTTCCCCAGAATTTAATGCCGTATATGTCCGGGTCGGTAACATTCCATACGGTATGTTGTATTCCCGAACGGCACGCACGAATCGCTTCCTATTTTGATATTTTCCCCGAATTTGGTAAGCAGGACCTTGAACAAAGACTGAAATATTTGACGTTATTCAAAAATAGGTTTCCAGTTGAAATATGCGGCACGTTTTTGCCCACTTTCCAGTTGAAACAAGATTCTGGAGCATCTGAATTCGTTGACCTTAATTGTCAATATGTTTTAAACCATTTTTTAGGAGTCCCCTACACATATAACGTACGGAATCCTAATGAGATGGTGCAAAAATGACAAAAATATCAAATAAATGAAGATGATGAATAGAACAAGAGATGAAATGATTGGACATCTGATCAGACATTCAGAATGGATGACAACAATAATCGAAGGAACGATGAACGGAAAATGGAGCAAAGGCAGACCAAGATTTAGATATATGGACCAAATAAAAAAACGGTGTTGAGGAGAGAAAGAAGAAGATGAATTATCTAACACTGACTGATTATTTCAGTAAAAACCGATACGGGTTTTTAATAGACCGGGAAACGGATGCTGCTCTATTTGAACATGTATCTTATATGTATTACAGAAAACTTAGAAGCAGCTAGATACACTGCTGCCATTTATTTTGACAAAAAAAAAAAAGGCATTTGATACCGCAAATCATGAACTGTTAATTCTTAAATTGGAAAATGCAGGTTTTCGAGAGTTTATATTAAATTAATTAAAATCTTACAATTAGTGAGTAGGAGATACGTTAGTAAATTTAACAATGTATACAGTAATGAAGTGGTGCAGAACTTCGGGGTGCCGCAAGGAAGCATTTTGGGTCCTTTCCTATTTTTGATTTATATAAATGAATTACGCAATCCAAATGTCCTCGGTAAATTAGTATACGTCGATGATACACAGTTTTATTAATTAATTCTCTGCAAAATCTTGCTCAATCGAGAATTGATTCTGTAACTGATTGGTTAAACTGTAATAGATTAATTGTAAATTTATCAAAGACTAAATATATGTATGTTGTATAGTTCGCATAATTACACATGTCCAGTGAAAGTATAAATCTCAAAATTGCAAGTAATCTGGAAATTGATATAGAGTGTTGGATATTAAATATTCGAATATAAAACTTGACAATAAGTTAAATCGGATTTAGCACCCGTCGTTTATTGCTGGTAAAATAAGAAAGTTAAATTTTTTACTCTATTATTTATCGCAATATTTTCCGCCCTATCATTTAGGTAGGAATTTACTTTGCGTTATATCAACCGGTCATTTCATATATTATCATTTTTTGGGGGCTGCTGCTAAATGTCATTTAAAACCTTTAAAAATTCTACAGGAGCCAATTCTAAAAATTATAAATCGTGGTATGAAAAATACTTCACTTATTCCGTTACCGAAGTTAGGTGATATCTTTAAATTACAATTACCTACTTACGTACGTGATTGCAAACAGGAGCAAATTTAAGATTGCTTTTAAATCTGGTTCAACTAGGTCTGCTAAAGATTATTACGCCCAGATTTCCAGATATTATAAATTTCATACAAGAATTGAAGTATGCTGGAGCTGTTATGTATAAACTCTTTACCGGCAGATGTAAAAACTTTACTAAATAATCCTAAACACAGGCGTAAATTATTGACCTTATACTTTATAAATAAATAAATTGAAATACAAATAAATGGATTTATAAATAGAAAAAAATAAAAATAAATAAACAAATAAAAATGGGAAAAATTAACTGTTCCAATACTTACTTTACTTGTTGCAGCGTGTGTGTGTGTGTGTGGATATGTGTGCGTGTGCTTAAAATACTTTCGCGACTTTTGGTATGAATGTACATATGATCTGGGATATTATTGTGGCTGAGTGTATGTATGAAATGTAAAATGTGAGGATTCAATGAATGATATGTGGCTGTGCATATTTATTTACAATTATATTTAAAGTATAATCTGTTTCTTTTCAATTTGATCGGTTTATTTGATGTAAATATACCGAAGAATATTACAAGTTTAAGTTCGAAAGTTTGTATAAAACCTTCTTTTTACTTTTTATAATATTCTCCCCTCTCGCTTTTTTGCGCACGTGTGGAATTTTACAATAAAAATATTTGATATTTGATATTTGATATATGATATTTGATATATGATATTTGATTTGAAAAATCAATAACTCACGAACGGTTTGACTTACAAAGCTTTAGGATTGGATCATAAATTACAATTAAAATTCTCATTGAAACCATATCTATAACTTCAAGTGAACCGATTACACTTAGCGGCAAAAACCCCAAAAAACCGTCAAAACTATATAATATGGAAGTTAAAACAACCTCAAAAATCACATTTAAAAAATTCATATTTCATCACCAAAGAACCCTATTAAAAATTAAATTCGAAATACAAAACAAAACGCAGAAGCTCTTTCATAAAATCACAAAGATTACGGTTGAAAAGTGATTTAAATCACCCTTTTGGGACAAAAAGAGCAAAAAAAAAAAAAAGAAGGAAGTTCACGTAAGTAACAACCCTAGTAACAAAGTTGGGTAAACCAAAACTTATCTTAAACATACACATAAAGGACCGCATAAGCGAGCGTATAACTTTATATTCAGGGCGCCAAAAACTCGAAAGTTTTGAAAAATATATACGTATATTTTTTTTCGGGCATATAATATAACGTCGGAAAGGGCGCTAATCGTCGGGAACGAAATTATATTTCATTTCCTTAACGAAACTTCCTGAGTTAGCGAAAAGTTCAAGAAAGCACGAGAAATTACGTGCCCCCTCCTTAGCGCCGCCAGTATTATAGTTAAAAATGTTAAACAAGGCTATTACTCGGCGCATCCTCGTATATTTCTCTAGTGCTTATTGAATCCGGGTATACAACTTTAAATTTGAACCTTTAAGGCGCCGAAAGCTCGAAATTTTTGAAAAAAAAATTTTTCCGGCCATGTGATATGTATCGTTGGAAAGATTGCTAATTGTCGGGAACGAAACCGTATTTCATTTCCTTATCGAAACTTTCAAAGTTGGCAAAAAGTTCAAAAAGGACGAAAAATACGTGTCTCTCCTTTTTTGCGGCGCGAAGAACTAGATTTCTTTTGTTTCGAATTTTGTATTATGTAAATGTTGAGTATAACTTTAACTTAACATACGGAATCTTCAACGCTTGACTGAACTTATTTAAAGTTGTTTTAATGATCTCGCTTTGATGATGGCATCATAGTATCGCCGTATTCGAATAAATATTATGGCCCGAAAATGTTAGCCCTAAAGTGTAAAAATTTTAAATGTTCATTATTAATTGTAATAACATTAATTTATCTATCGAACTGAATCTACAAAAGTTTTTTTATATTTAAATTCTATACAGAGAGTAAAGAAATCTGAAAGACTAACGCTAAAATTTGATATTTCGGAAAAAGCGATGATGCGCTTGTATGCGTTGATTCAAAAGTAAAGCTGCTCGTAGAAAAAATAAACGAATATAACATTCCGTTATGTCCAGCTCCAGCTTTTTTGTTTAAATTCACGAAAAAGCTCTTCATTCGGTGGAAAACCGGGCTGTAGGCCTTGAGACAAAATAGACTCAAAATATAGCAAAGTCATTGAGAACATACTAAAAACGCCATTGCTACATTCGGACTGTATAAAAATAAAAAAATTGTTCCAATAAACTTACAAAGAGAAATGAGACATTCACACGTTAGAGTCACGGAAGATGGCTTAAAATTGAGAGGATAAATCAACGTAAACGACTACGATTGAAAATTATGTAATATTAATCGCCAGAAAAAAACGAAAAGAAATATGTTGCAAGAAATGAAGAAAGAATCCGAAAAAGCTGGCTTGAAGATGAACATGGAAAAAACATTGCAAGGGAATGGCGAAAATCACGTTACGATCAAAGATGGCGAAATTAAAAACCTCAGTCCCCAAGAAACTGAAAGTGCAAAATGAAACGAATACAGTGAAGTCAAAAAGGGAGAAAGATTAATTACTAGAAATACACCAGATTTACAGGTCATAAAAATTTAATGCAAAAAATAATAAAGAATATCAGAGAGCAAAAAGGAAGGCACCGATCTGATGACGACATCGCTTAAAAATAGCGAGAAGAACAAAATAGATGTAGAACTGCGTTTGATCGGTACGAACAGAAGAAATTTACAAGTGTTCAAAATTGGGAAAACATTCGTTGAAGAAAAAAAAGAAGAAGAAGAAGAAGAAGAAAAGGGGCCCGTTAAGAGAAAAAAGATAATGTGATAAATATACGTAAAAAAAAAAAAAAGAATGTAGACATTATAACTAGAGTTTTTTGTTTTTTCGTTGTATTAGACTGTTAACTTTAGTATCTTCGGTAACATAAATTTAACACAAAAATATGTTAAATAATAAATATTAAAAATACATATAAACACCGACATGTTTCGAAGTACCACTTCATATTCACGGTGTGATAAGGAATTGTACAAACTATTTCTAATGTAATCAAATATAACAATAATAAATATGACAAGTCGATACATATACTATAAAAATTAGTCGAATAAATGCACCGTTTAGAAATAGTTTGTTTTGTTCCTTATCACACCATGAATATATGGAGTTATGCTCCGTAACGTGTCGGTCCTTATATAATATTTTTAATATTTATTATTTAATATAGTTTTATGTTAAATACTGGTGCTTATGTTACTCAATATATAATATAATGGCACATATGATTTCAATTTATTAATTTTAATATTTACAAAAAAGGTGGAGAATGACCTAAACGTCTCCAGTGAAAAATGTGTTCCACGACGTCAACGATAAATTGATATGGAGAAAACAAAACGACAAGACAGGTAATCAACACAGGATACATGGAACGAGAAGATAGGATGTACATAATGGAGATTAGTAAGATGTTTAGAAGACAGTAGGCGACATTATGGCAGACAGTATACGATTAAATGACGTTCGTGCTAGGGGAAAAAAGGTAAAAAATAAGAAGATAATTATCTAATGAAGCGAGAAAATGTTATCAAAATGTTGAATGAAACCCCCCTCCAACCTTAAATTACCTGTAATAATAAAGATTAAAAACGCAGCGGAAGTCCAGATTTCAAATTCTACAAGACTGAGATTGTATCAATTGAAAAAACGAGATTGAACAATTTTTAAATATCGAATAAACAGAGAGAGTAAAAATGTCGACTATAAAACGCCAACCGGATTCGAGAATTAATGAAAGTCTGCTGCTAGAATAAGCCAAACGATCAGAAAAAATAGAAGAAGAAAAAAACAGCTAAAAGTAAATAAAGCTGTGCAGATACGATTAAAAAAGTTCCGTGTTATTTTTCTGTTCTCACAGAAGTGTACCGTTCTAAAGATTCAAACAAGACATCAAAGTGAAAGTACCGTTTCCACTTTTTTAAAAGTCAAATGATTTCGAATATAATTTCGAGATCATCAAAGTTTTTCTACAAAGAAAATATACAATATAATGTACTTTTTGAATATGAAATATTACAAAGTTAATAAAATAAACAACAAAGTGACATAGCGAAGTTTAGAACATGAACAAAGAAATATGAAATAGGTTTCGAAAGCTTTCATTATTGTAATGCTATTAAAACAAAACTATTTCAGTAATGTGCACTGTAAAAACGAACATATATTTTCGTGATAGTGGTGAATGTTTGAAATGATGAGCAGAGAGGAGGGAAGAGTAAATGAATGAATATAAATAAATGTTAGCGGTAAATTAAGAACCACGAACGTATCATACATAAAACAACAGCTTACCGCGCTTGGTGGCGCGAAATTGTTAATATTTGTAGTATCGTACATATATATATATATATATATATACCACAGACAGTTTAAAATCGTATAAAACCCTGATTCTGGAAAAAATAAATAAAAGAAAAACAAAGAAGACAACAAAACTTTAAAATTAAAAAATTAAACCGATTTTTTCGTTCATTTATAAACTCAGCTATAAAAGTTTAATCGCAGTTTTAAATAATTAAAATGAATCGAAACCACCATTACATAATTTTTATTACTGTTGGAAGTTCTAATCGTACCGTTTTTCGAACTGAAACATTTTCATTTATTGAGCAATTATTAAAACGATTTTTTTTTTTTTTATAATGGTTACGTTTATCAATAGCAAGAAACCCTATGTATGTAACTTTAAAAAGGCAGAAAAACTGTTTTTCAATATCTATTTAAAAAAAATTCTGGTATTAAATATAATTACGGGAACGTTAACATCATTAATTTTGCGTTCTTATAATTTTATGCATCACAAGCTGCATAAATTATGAGCATACTCATACTTCATTATTACAACTAAAACTCTCCGATCCAGTGGATACGCTTCTAATGTATATAGACCTTTACTAAAATTCGTATCTATTATATATATATATATATATATATATATATATATATATATATATATACATATATATGTATATATATATATATATATGTATATACATAACTCGACCATTTTTCCCTGCAGGGGGCTGTGCCCCTTGACCTCTCTTGCTTACATTTCTGCCTCTGTCTCTTCTATACTTTGTATAAAATGATCAAAATTTACAACGTAATTCTAAATCGCTCTATATGAATATAATAACATAATCACAAAAATCCTATCCTAACATTTAACTTTGGTGGCCTAAGAATTACGTTGTAATTAATATATATATAAAGTCGGTCAAAATTAAAATATAACAAACGTTACATAAAATTCGGACATTTTTTCTATTGGGGGGAAGCCTAAGAATTACGTTGTAATTAATACATATGTATAACTCAGCCATTTTGGCCTCGCAAGGGGCTGTGCCCCTTAACCCCTCTTGTTTACATTTCTGCTTCTTTCTCTTCTATACTTTGTATAAAATGATCAAAATTTACAACGTAATTCTAAATCGGTCCATATGAATATAATAACATAGTCACAAAAATCCTATAAAATATAACTAACGTTACATAGAATTGGGACATTTTTCGTTACATAAAATTGGGACATTTTTTCTAATGGGAGGTAACTTAAGAATTACGTTGTAATTAATATATATATATATATATATACATATATATATATGAGTTTAATATAATCCAGAAACATTTGTAACCTCTATTCCTTATCAATATTCGACTCTGATCAGACTCGTAGCCAGAATTAACATTCGGGAGTGGTTAATACACTAGCTAAACGATACTACGACAATTAGAATCCATTCTGAGTTGAGATTTTCCACGGTAAAAATAAAAAAAATTATCAAGTTGACTACTCCATAAATACTGTAACTGTTTGTTTTCCATTTTCCATTGTTAAATAATTCAACATGTTCCTATTTCGAATGAATGAAACTAAAAATTGTACACGCTCCCTCTTATTAATTTATTTTGATAAAAATCGAAAACATGATAAACCAAAGCGCCATCAAGCCTGAATGAATAATGCACAGAAGTGAATATATGAATTTCTCGTAACATTTTATTATTAATTCTATACAGTATAGATATTTTTTTGGTTATTTTGTGAAATATTTTTGAATAGTTTCCGGCGGTGTTTTAACGGCCCCCTGTAACTCCTCGCTTAAATACGGGCCCATCTTCGATACCTTATTTGCATCTAATTGTAAGTCATATTTCGTTTAATGTAAGAACGTAGTTTAAGTCAGCTATAATAAATGTCAATCGATACATTACAATAAGCACGTATACAAAAAAAATTACCAAAATACATCGACCACTAGTTTCAAACTTAATTGCTCATAAGTTAATATTAATAAAAGTGTCATTAAATATAAATAAAACCTAAAAACAAAAATATATTAGTTCACACGAAATGAAATATGAACATTAATCGATACATCTTTTAGTCATCGTTACTAATAATAATATTGAAATTAAATACAAGTAACGATATACATACACTTTTATACATATATACATATATATATGTATATATATATATATATATATATCCACATATGTAAGTATGGGGGGGGGAGCTTTCCTATTGCTCTATGTAACATTGGAAATTATCTAAAAATAAAAACAGGAACAGAAATATTTGCCAGAATTTTTTTATTCCCAAGCCGTTCGCTTCGATAGCACACGCGCGTTAGACCATCAAAAATATTATTCGACTGTTCGCGCATTTTAAACGTTTTTGGCTATTGAAATATTTTACATTCCAATTACATTTCTATATTACAAAATAAAAAGCCGGGGAAAAAATTAAAAAGACATCGATATGTGGCATTTTTTGATTTTTTCTATTTGAATTTTTGTGAACAATTGAATTTACCAAAAAAGTTTTATCCGTATTTTCTAGAAAGGTAGCAAAAAAAAAATAAGAATTATATACAAAAAAATTGAGTTTTTTTTTCATGCTTTTAAATTATAACTGCGGCGATCACTTTTGTAGAGCAAGGCCGTGTCCACGGGGTGGGTTTTGGGGGTTACCCCTTTTTTTTTTTTTTTTTTTTTTTTTTTTGAAAAAATATGTATTTATAATTTTTTACATACAAAAATTTTCGTCAAGCTAAAACGCTTGTCGACGAATTATCCTATTTGACATTTTACCGCCTTAAATTAACTTATACATATACATGATCGTGTAATATTTACTTAATCTATCTATTTTACTTATCAATAATTACTAATTTATTTCTATTTTCTATATTCAGTTTTTTTTTTGTTTTTTTTCCTAGCTTTTTTTGTTGCGCTTTGTCTTTTTATTTTATGTTTATTATTTTTTTTATATTTTCTTCTTCCTGAAGCCATTCCTTTATTTTTCTTTTTCTTTCCCCTATTTTTTCTTTCTTTATTATTTCTTTGGGTATTTTATTCAACATCTGAGTTATAATATATTTATCCGTTTGCTCCCCCCCATCTTTGTTCTTGCTAACGGCAATTGGTACGAAAGTTTTTCCCTAAACTCGTATTCTGTGTTTATTCTTTCCTCCAATTCAATTTTCTTTTCTGCTGATATGTACTCCCATATCTTCAGTAATAAGTATATATTCCTCTTATGCTCATTACGTTTTCTTTTTTAATTATTTCACTTTCAGTTTCTTCCTTTAAGGAGTTGCTATTAATTTTAAGCATTTAATTTGCAGTTTATTTATTTTCCCCAAGTATGCTTTTCTCGCCATTCCCCATGCCTGAATTCCATATTTGATCCTCAACTCTACTAGCGCATAATAAACTACTTTTAATGTTTCATTTGTTGCATATTTCTTTAATGTATATAAAGCTGGTAAAACTGCTCTTATTTTCTTCGCAATGTATTCCATACGTATGTCCCATCTTAAATGTTGATCCATCATTACTCCCAAATATTTATACTGCGTTACTATGTCTAACTTTTGACAGTTTTTCATTTCGCATTCGAGTCTTTCCACCATTGAGTGTACACATTCATTTGAGTGCATTATTATATTTGGACAATACAAATCGCAGCAGTCTCTTTCTTTCCGCAGTACCATTAGTCTTTTTTACATTTATTCTTAGACTTTTATCATGTGCCCATTTACTTATTATTATTAGATCTTTTTGCATCCCTATTTCTGCCCCTTTAACATCTTCATGTGACGCAACTATTGCCATATATCATCCGCATACGAGACTACCTCACTGTAACTTAATTCCCCTTATACAGATACCATTTGTATATACAATAAACAGTATTGGCGCTAGGTTGCTACCCTGCGGAACTCCTACATCCATCTCCTCTTTTTCACTTTGCACATTTAAGATATTTACGCATGTTTTCCTTTGTGTTAAATAACTTTGAAACCATTTTTTCAAATTATTCGTTATTCCTATCTCCTCTAATGTGTTTATGATTATTTTATGATCAACCGTTTCAAATGCTCTACTAAGATCTATGAACGTTATCAACACCTTCTTTCCCTCTTCAAAGCTATCTCTTATTTTTTCAGTAAGCTCGCCGATTGCTTTCGATGTGGATTTTCCTTTTTGAAACCCGTATTGTGTTTTGTCAATTATCCTATTTTCTTGTAGGTACTTCGTTAGATTATTTGCTACGTACTTTTCTAATATTGTTGCAATTACATTGCTTACAGCAATTGGCCTATAGTTTTCATATTCACTGTGTTTCCCTTTTTTATATATTGGTCTCGTTTTCGATATTTTTAACCCATTTGGTATTTTCCCTTCTTTTAACGTCTGATTAATTAGCTTAGTAATTTCCTTCACTATATATATTTTTTTTACTGTTTTTATATCTTTTATTCTTATTCCATCGATTCCGGTGGCCTTTGTTTCCTTTAATCCATCGATTATTTTCCCCGCCTGTTCTACGTTTGCTTTAGGTAAGTACATGTTTACTTTTACTTCATCTTCTTCTCTTTTTTCTAATAACACTTTATTACATTTGTGTTCTAGTTTTTTTATACCATTTTTGAATTCTTTACTAAATTTATCTGCAATTTCTCTTGCTTCTTGTTCCTTGCCAAAGTATTTACTTATGGTTTCGTCTACTCCTAGACTCTTTTGTTTTCCTATAATCTTGTTTATATTTAACCAAGTTTTCCTGATATCCCCCTGTGCCACTTTAAAACTTTTCCCGACAAACATGTCTTTTTGCCGTCTTATTTCTGCATTCACTTGGTTTCTGAATTTATTGTATTTTCTTCTTAACTCAATATTTTGATTATTCTTTTTTACTTTTTTGTACAGTTTGTCTCTTTTTTTTATCATTTCGATTATTTTTTGCGTCATCCATTCTTTCTTCCTTTGTATTTTCCCTTCTCCTGACGTATTTTTTGTTTGCCTACATTCTTTATATACTTTGACAAATTTTTCTTTTATGCTTTCGTATAAATTTTCAGCGTCCAATTTATCTGATTTCCCTTCCCACTTTATGCGTCTTAGTTCGTTTTTCACTTTATTTTCCATTAAAAAGCTTCTGTTTAATTCCATTTGTTTTCCTCCGATTTTTCCCATCTCCATTTTTACTGTACACACTATCATGTTGTGATCTGCTATTTTAATATCTGTATTATAATATTCGAAGTCGATGTTTCTTTTCTTCTTTTTAGTGTATATATGGTCGATTTTGGTTTGTGTGAACCTGTTTTCTCTCCATTCTTCTCTTGTATATCCTTCTAAATTGCTTTCATATCCTATTCCTGCCATTGTGTTCATGTATTTTGTTGCTACTGAGTTATGTTTTCCAGTATTTATATTTATGTCTCCTATATATATATATATATAGTAGAACAGTTTTCCATGTATTTTTTGTCAATCTCCTTTATTTCTTTAATGTATTTGTTTGCTTTTCCTGATGGTGATCTGTATAACACCCATAGACATAGTTTTTCCTCATACCAAGTTATTTCAATTATTACACATTCCGCATTTTCCATATTTTTGTTTTTAATTTGAGTTTTTATTTTTTTGTCCCCTTTTAAGTATATCACAATCCCATGTTTTGCACCTTCTGCATCTAAATTGTGACATTTCTCATAGCCTTCTAAATTATATAAATTTATTTCGTCCTTTTTTATATTTACCTCCCCTAAAATTAATATATCATATTCTTGTCTTCCCTCTAATATCTCTACTTCCTCCCAGTTTTTCCTCATTGATCTAATGTTTATGTGTGCTATATTTAATTTTGTAATCATTTTTTATTTATTTATTTTTTTTTTTTTTATTATATTTTATTTATTTATTTATTTAAACCTCTTTTTTCTTTGTTTCGTAGATTATATTTATCTTTCTTCCTTCCTTTCCTTGGCTCTCTTTTTCCCCTTTATCTGTTTGTTTTAAGATTGTTAGTTTTTAACCCATGAGAACTGAATAGCTTAGGTACTTCATTAATATTTTATGCAAAATTTTTGTTACGAGTATAATCAATAACATATGTAATTTTTATTAAAACATGCAGTAATTCGTTTATTTAAATTATTAATATATAAATCAAAATGATGGAAATTATTAATAGCCTGAATATTAGTGAAAAATGTATTTTTATTTATAAAATAAATATGCGAAGAAAATTTTCAAAGCCCCCGCCCTTTCCAAAATTCTGGGAACGGGCCTGTTGTAGAGTCTTCAATTCTTTGTAAAACGTGTATCTATAAGTGTTATAATAGTATAAAATAGCGTTAACTTGTAGAAATCAAAATTTCAGGTTTTTTTATGTTGAAAGTAAATTATGCTCTCTTCTCCTTTGCATTACACAAATCATTAAAACTCTATGATAGGGTCTACACATATAAGCTACGCTTCCAGTCAACTACTGTACACCCAGTACGAAGATTCGAAAAAAAACAACGGAATCAAGGTATTCTTCATTAGTTTTCACAAAGAGAAATAAAAAATTCGGTAACAGAACTTCTAATAGATGCTACGGCAAGTATTATTTATAATCAAATCCTTGGCCAAATATTCTGATTTTCGTTAATTAAATATATAAGGCATGTACAAATATTAATTACAATTTACGTCGATTTGACATACTGTCAAAAAATATTATGGGGGACTGTTTTAAAGGGGAACTAATGGTACGAGATTACGAATGTTCGAAGGCAAAACTTTTGTTCATCACTAGAAAATAGCGACACCAATAGTGAAAATAGGCAAATGCAATGCAACAAAACCATTTGCATGTCTAGTAGCACACATCTGTTTATCAAATACGAGTTACACGTGGCACATTCCGCGCTAATATGAAAGCTATGAACTAAAAATTTAAAGCCTGCGGTCAAAAAAGACTGAGGGAGTGTTTCAGTATAGGGCTTCATACAGCGGAATGTAGAGGTAATAACTTCAGTTTTATCGACTGTATCACGAACGCAGAAAAATGTACCGACATATTACGGTATTATAATTTTAAGTTGCCTCGGTGCTCTTAGATCTTCTCCAATACTAGCAGTTCTCGCTGAGTCAAACTCGCCTTCTCTTTTTATCCCCAAATCCTACTTAGGATATCGATTCTTGTGTAAACGCTTAATCATCCTCTAGGCTTATACCTTCATACCGTTCTATTCTGCAAAACTGGCGCTTTATTCTCAGGAAAATTCCTATCTTAGCCCACATTGCTTTGCGGCTGAATTCTTTTTTATCCTATACAATTTCTTATAATAATTTCCCTTACTTTTCTTTCAATTTTGCAGATTTGTCCAATCCTCTCAATGTATAACTCTTTCCTCCAAATCCCTTTCCTATGCAACAATTATATAGGAATTCCATAGTTATATCGAATCACGTTTTCCTTCCCATATAACTATTTTTACAGATGGTTTGACCTAATGGAGTTGGAGCTTCTTTCATCCTTCCGAACATTAATTTCTCCGAATGTTTTCGTCTCCCTTCTTTTTGTACTATCTTTACGTCCAAGTTAATGGCCATTCTACGTCCCATAATTTATATTTCCTCCCGTCGTTCTTCTTCGAAATATTTAATTATCTCCGACTCCATGTGTGTGCTCTTAAAGCTATTTCCTCTCATCTCCCCTCTCACTCGCCCGACTTTTTTATCCTCCGCATTCGCTCTCTCATTCACACTCTTTTCTCACTTCATTCTATCCGCATTGATATGGTCTGGGTCCGTAGCCATGTCGGGATAGAGGGTAACGAAATGGCAGATTCCTTGGCTCAGATTGCTGTATCCTCCCGCTTTTATTTCACTAAAATTCCCGCTTCTAATTTACTCCCATTGTGTAAATAATTTCATGTTAGATTTTGATTAAATTTTTAGGTTTCTTCCTTTTCTAATCAACCTTCCTTTTATCTTTCCATCCAATCTAATTACCCGGCCTTGGATTTACAATTTTCCTTCGCTTCACCGCTCCGTTATTGTCCCTATTATCCGTTTACGTCTCAATCATACTCTTCTTCCTTCCTCACGTTTTCGTTTTCGTCTCGCACTTACCCCCTTAATTATCCTTTCCATCCTGACAACGAAACCGTCAGCGATCACGACCACATCTCCTTTGAATGCCCATCCCTCCTGAACGAACGCACTTCTTTGTACTCCAATCTGTTATCACTCAAACACCCTAATCCTTATTGAGCTTCGTATACCTTATCGCTTCCGTTGATCTTTGTTGTTCCTATTCTCAGTTCTTTTATCTTATCAATAGCTAACCGAATCTACATCTAACCGATCCTTTTCCCTCGTGTCGTTTCTGGGCGAAGATCCGTTGCTGACGTGCCCAATTGGGGCGTTTAAAAAAAAAAATATATATATATATATATATATATATAATTTTAAGTAGACAACAAGACAGTAAATTAAACCTCAAGAATTTCATTTTCAACGGAACAGTATTCCGGAGCATACCGCAGAACACACGAATGACTCTTATATATAGAATGCACACATCGCAAACAAGTGATTCCACCGCAATTGCGGATCTCAATCTTATTGTGAATTTACGGAATTCTACTTACAAGAGTGAAATATAAAAAACCGAGATGATCTTCGAAACGCGTAGAATAAAATTTTGACCAATAATTCCATTGAACCCGTGCCGATAAGTTTAACTTGATGCTGATAGAATATACGTATACTAAGTATTAAAATTTCGGTTTTTTTTTTATTCAAGGTTAATTTCACTTACCGTTTTATTGTTGTTATCTTCATACATTTTTGTGATTAATACAATGGGCTAATTTTATTAATTACATAAATATATTTTGCGTTTCACCTTTATAAAGTGAACTTATTAATAGCGTTTTAATAAATTTTACTTATATCACACATTTTAATTTTTTTTTCAGTGGTTTTTGTATTCCTTTCGAACACATTTTACTTCGGTTCTTTTATCATCATTCCATAAAGTGTCGTATGTTTCGCCGCCATTTTTCTTGTAGACATTATTTTACAGAATTTTTTTCGGTAACGTACACAAATATTTTTAAGCGACGCACCAACGCGTATTATATATTTGAGTAATAAATTATTAACCTGTCTTCAACTTTTCTCCTTTTTTCGACCAGAACCATGCGACGCAATAGCTCACGACGAACGCTATTGCAGAATACAATCATATAATATATGTTCGCTATCGGCCAACAAGCAACATAAAACACAACGCCATTAAAATGGAAAACCGCAGGCCTTAAATACATGGAGGTTCTGTACTCTAATTACGAAAATATTAACCGTTATCCATTGCGAGACTTCACAATTTTTTCCAAATGTAGAGACTCCTATGCGCCAGGTTGAGAATATTCGCGTTTGTTTCTGATAAAACTGTTTGTATCAGAAAAAGTTTCTATAGAATAAACTCTGCACGGTTTGAAGGACTCCTTTTGAAATTTCGGGACTAGATAATATTTTAAATTTACGCGAAATCAAAGCAACATTCATAAATTTGGTCAAACTTGAAAGTAATACAGACTTCTCGGAACAAGATCCTTCGGTTAATAACCAAGGCACCCTGTTAGGTTTAAATCAAAGTATCAAAGTATCAAAGTATCAAAGTATATTTATAAAATTGTATAAAATAGAATACTCTTAATTGAATAATCGCTTACGCGCTAGTGGCGCGCGAGTAGCGAAATATAAACTAATGTGCATAGGCCTAGTTTGTTTCCCTTTTTATTTATTTATTTTTTTAAAATCAGTGTAAATACAGATAATTAATTGAATAAAATGAAACTCTATTTTTGAAACCGTTACTTATAGCCTCTGCTTACAATTACATATCACAAATTAAAGATACAAAACACAAAAATAAAAATTTAAACGAAAACTTCCATCTTAGACGCATTAAATATTTCCACTTAACGGCTATCACATTTATACCGCTACCCTTAATACACAACACACTGAACATGGTAACTGCAATCACAATATGCAAAGTTAAATCTAAATTAAACTATTACAAAATCTAATAGATATACAAGGGGGGAGCACGAAGAATTATACTGAAATAAAATAATTCTAACATTAAGAAATAAAATAACTAAAATAACCAGAACACACGGAATGCGCGTTCTTATTATTTAAAAAAATTTTAACAAGATAACAGTTAAGTATTTTATCAGTGTTGTTTACATAACGCAAAGTAAGGTTACTTAATTATACCGATATACATATTTTACGATTATACTGTAAATGATGATGTTGTCAGTAATAACAATGTTAGGCATTTTTATCACAAGGAACCGCAATTATAATAAACTTTTGTTAAACCGGAAATTAACATGGATTAAAATTTATTATTTGTATAGAAACCAAACTGAGGCACAATAAGAATTATGTATTAATCGATCTAAAATAATTAACTGATATGTGACAACAATCGATTTATGACATATATCGAAATTATAGTAGGTTTATACTATATGAACTGCTATTGTTTACATATCTAATCCGGCGATTTACTGTACTAAATTTTATTGTATAAATAACTTATAATATTTAGAAATACTTATGTTTATAGGTTTTTTGCGTAGACTCTATTTGTGCTTTTCATTTTGCAAAATAATTCTAACCTTACATTGAGATTTGTGTATAGATTATGTGGTGGCTCATGTCATCAAAGTTCATGCTAAAAGACACGCAGACAGACTCGATACTCATTCGAACACTATTGCTAGAGGATTGCTAGATGTTACCGATGATGTAAGAAGGCTGAAACGACAAAAACCGCAGGACCTTATTTAAGGTCAGGGTAATCGGGTAGGTGCTATTGGGTACTCCTCCCTTCATGCTTAATTTCATTCATACGTATTGCTAAATGTCCATAATGGACAGCTCGTAATAGTATATTATATTTAAAAAAAAAAAAAATGGACCCCCTCCCTTTTTTTTTATAATGGAATATTCCGGTTTGTTGAAGTTGCTTTCGCGTTCGTTAAAAACATTAATTATCGCGTTTTTTGTGTTGTGGTTTTCAGAATTTACGAAAGAAATTTTCATTTCTGTCTGGACACCGTACAAAAAGTTATAAAATTGAAAAAAAAAACAAAAAAAAAACAGTATTGATTAACGGTAGAAAGAAAACCCGAGAGAAGTCTACGTACAAAAATCTTTAATAATTGAAAATCGATCTAAAATCGAAAATACCGTTTATCGGTACCGAGTTTTGGTGTTTCGAAAAATAAACAGGTTGTACTGAAATTTTTCATCGTGCAAGGAATGTATATATATATATATATATATATATATCTACCTGAACGTACGGAATCCTGGTTGTCTACGGTGTTAATTAGTCCACTGTTAACGAATCGTTTTCCGTATTATTTTCTCGCTTAAAGCAATATCATGGTACATCGCAGTTCCGTTCTTATTACTTATTACTTAGATGTTTCGCGTCCGCTCTTTCCTCTTCCTCTTACGTTGATCGTATTTAATGAAAAATCCTTATTTCCCTTTTTCAATTTCAACATTTTTGACGCGCGCTCGTTCACAAGGGGCCTTTAATGTACTTTTGACGATTTCTCGCCGAGTTGCGTTCTCTTCGCCATTCGTCTTTTCAGCCAAACTGTTAATTATAAATTTTTCGCGCTATCGGTTTTTATTTCCTCTAACACACCTCTGTTCCCGTAATTATCTTCATCGTGAGACTTCGCTGTTATATTTTTTCACTCCGTTCTTCGCGAATTTTCGGTCATTGAGAGGAGAACGAAAAATCTGATTTCTCAGCTTGCGCTAGTAGCCTCTTTCTAATCGCTTTATTGAGAATACTTCACCGCTATGTAAACTTCACTCTGAACTTTAATATCGGACACTTTTCTCCGATCGTCGTTTCTTCTATCCGTCTACGTAACCCTTTGATTGCTCATCATCCCTTCACTTCTTCGCTCTTTTATAATAATGATCATTCTTCTACGTTTTCTTTTTCACAGTTCGGTTTTTCCCTTACTGCGCGCCCATCGTCTCATTAGTGATTTTCTCTTTTCTCCGTTCTTCGAACATTGCGCATTATACTTTCATTTAGGCTCTCTACTATATTTCTTAAGTCTTCATTTTTCTTCCCTCTTTGCCCGACACAGCGATTCCGAACCGTATTAAATTTTGACGTGACACGATTCCACTGGGCGGAGATCGCTCGGATGTTAACGTTAAAAAGGAGAAAATGTAAGCAGAAATATTTATAAAAAAAAAAAAAAAAAAAAAAAAAAAAGAAGAAAAGAGAATGAAAAAACGAGAAAAAATTATACCGCTACTAAATATATCACAAGAATAATTCTTATAAGTTTCGGCTATCTTCAATTTTTTTAAATGGCGAACCATAAAAATATAACAATACGCCGGTAACGAGAGCGAAAAAATAAACGATTGTGTAAGTCAAAGGAAAAAACTTAAAAAACCACCAAAGAAGAAAATGATTGCGCAATTTCGAGATAACGAAAAACGAACGACGAGAAGAAGAGAGAAGAAATAACGGCAGAACGGAGAGAAAAGATAAACAAAGAATCCTGAAGCAGTTTCGCGAGTGTTTTTGAACGTGCGAAGAGTGCAGGAAAGTTATCGGTATTTGTTTTCTGGTTATATTAGCGCTTTCTTATATTCGAGATATTTTTATTCACATAAATTATCGAATAAAGAAGCTGGTCGAGCCCAGTTACAGCAGCTTCTTCTAGCATTGCTGAACGCCTTCTTTTATCTTATTACGCGCAACATTCGAACGTGTTCCGAATAACGTAACAGAACGATCATCAGAATAACGCGACAACACACAGCTACCAGTCTAGAATTTTTCTCGCAAGAAGAAAAAACGCATTTTTCGGAAAAAAGTAAAAAAAAACAAAGTAAAAAACGGTGTCACAAGTGAACGAAACTGGCGCGGACATTTAATTACGTTCGAGCCATCTCCCTTCCGCGGATTACCAATACGTTAAAAGACTGTGGAAATTAAAATTTAAAATACGAAATTTAATTCAAAAACGAGAAGTAATTAAAAAAAAGAATTTTCAGAATTTTCAGAATTTTCTTTTACTAATTTATTTTATTCGAAAAATGTATAATTTGCCGTACGATACTTATAATCGAAAACATATTTGGCGGTTATCGAGCGGTGTAGGAGGCAAAAAGTTGTCGTTTCGAAACCTGTTCACATATTATCCGTATTAATAAAACATCATCGTCTTAACCTTCGGAACTTACTTCTTTCGAATATATATATATATAGATTTCTGCTAATTCAAATACGGTCGCAATTAAATGAAATGGAGCTTCTCGCACTTTCCTGACGAATAACAATCACTCCCATAATAAATAATTTTCGGAAACAACTGTGTTTTTAAAAGATATTTATTCGCTTAACGTTTCGACCGGCTTACACTGGCCATCATCAGAATCAAACTGAAGAACGGAGCGAAAATTGCGATCGACAATAACAATAAAATAAGAATCAAAAATCATGAAAAACCCAAATCAAAACAAAAAGATACGCACACGGATAAATATTTGCATAAGACCTCTCATCACTTTCCGAGCCAGAAGGTCGGTATGTTTAAGACCCTTGTACATAGAGCACAGAAGGTGTCTTGCCGTGATAGTCTCCAAGAGGAGTTAAGACATCTTAAAGGTGTTATGGTCAAAAATGGGTATGGCACAAATGAAGCAAGTAGGTATATCAGTAAGTTTAGTTTCAATAGTCGTGTTAGTATTAATGAATCTGAACAGTTTGCTACTAGTGTTGTGCTACCGTTCATCAAAAAAGGTCACGGAAAGGATTGGAAGGATTTTACGTAAAAACAATGTAAGACCAGTCTTCGGTACGTATATGAAAATAAGGAACATGTTAAGAGGTCCAAAAGATAGTTTACCTCGGTTACACTGCGCCGGTGTATACAAAATACCTTGTTCGTGTGGGTTAAGCTATATTGGACAGACTAGTAGGCCTATTGAAACCAGGGTGAAGGAGCACAGGGCTGATTGCGCGCATAGGCGGGTGCACAAATCCGCTTTAGCGGAACATCAGTTGAAAACGAATCACACCATCAAATTTTAGGCTAGTGTTCCTTTAGCAAAGGAAGTTCACACCGGCAGGAGGTTGGTTAGAGAAGTCATCGAAATTGAGAAATGGCCAAATTTCAACAGAGAAGAAGGTCTACGTGTTCCCACGGCATGGAGACCAGTCATGCGGTTGACGAACTTGCATCTATAACAGCGGCCAGGTAGGTTTCATTTTTCTTTTCCATCTCTGGGTTATTTGGTTTTAATTTTGAGTGTCTCTTTAGGTACCCTGACGTCCGCCATCGCATTTCACTTCTTCTTGGTTTTTTGTTCCCACATCCCGCGGGTCCGAGTGGTTTCTTCTTTCGGTTGGATTTGCTTTGTTTTACTTCGTTTAGTTTGGCTTCCCTTGGTCTGGTGCCCGGGGCCTTGCCCTCCGGTGTATCCTCCGGATAGGTTTCGAGTGGGTCCTCAGGTGAGGTTTGCTGTCAACTTTTAGGCGGGGTTCCTGTCATTTTCACTCGTCGGGCTAGGTGAACAGTCATTTCCAGATGAGGATTCCGACCATTCAGGTAGTTTCCAGTCCATGTTCAGGTAATTCGACTTTTTTTTGTTGCAATATTTTATATTTTTGTTTTGTTCGGCTGGTTGTTCTTTGCGTTTCCCTTGTGGGATTTTCGTTTTTTTATGTTTTTTTTATTTTTTGTAGCGTTCTCTGTTAGCGCTTCTTTTTCGATTTTTTGCCGCTCTTTGTGTACGTTTCTGTATTTATTTTTATTTTTATAAGCTGTTATCTGTTTTCATTTCTCCCTTGCCCCAACTGTGACCCGATGTGTTTTTTTTGTGTTCCTTTTATATTTTTTTTACCTTCCTTTTTTCTCATATGTTTTTATATATTTTTTTATCTATCCGTTGTTATGCGTTTTGTCGGTTTTTCCTGTTTAGAGGTAGGTTTTCTGTTTTGATTTGGGTTTTTCATGATTTTTGATTCTTATTTTATTGTTATTGTCAATCGCAATTTTCTCTCCGTTCTTCAGTTTGCTTCTGAGTCGTAATAATAATGAAAGTTATATTATATTCATTGGTATTTTAAAAATTCTGCGCTAATAATGATGTCGATTTTGCCTCGAAACCGGGCCCGCATAGCCAGAATTAACATTCGGAAAGCTGATAGCCCAAAGACCATGACGGTCATGTATCCTTTTGAAGTTTTCCACTATTAAAAAAGGGGGGTTAATAAAACGGCAAATCTACAAATATTACTGCTGGTTTTCTTTTGTTGTATAATCTAAAAGTCTACGTGTAGTATAGATAATTTTAAAATTTTTATATGGACTTCATTCCATTTTTTTTTTTTTTTTTAAATCGAAAAGATTATGTCACCTATAAATATAATGCACCGAACTAGATTTTCTAATTTCTCGTAATATATTCTTAATTAATTTTGTATAATAATTTTCTTTTTTCTTTGTCTACTCTGCAAAATTCGACGAGTGTTAGAACATATTATCTCCATAGACATTCTGACAGTACAACTAACTATGGATTAGTGTAAATTATTCTCAAAATGAAAACGAGCAGAAGTAATCCTAATCCTTACGCATTTAGTAGAACTATTGTACAAGAGATTATTAATAAAATATAATTACTAATAAGGAAAGTACACGAGTTGTCAGACGCCGATTTTGATGAAATTTGGACACGTTGCAAAGTATAAAAAAATATTAGACCCGTGTTTTTTTTTTTATCGGCCCATATGGAGTTTCAAGGGGTGAAACCTACCCCTAAAGTTCACCCCCAAAAATCGTTTTTCTTAAATATCTCATCTTTAACTCGATATTTTTTTATGAAACAAAATGGAAATTATTTCTCGTGCGAAGGACAAGTAATCCACAGTGATTTAAGCAGTGGGGTTGCATCCCCTATTTTCTAGGGGGTGAAAACACCTTTTTTTTGGTCATAATTATGGAATAAAAAATTATAAAATAACATTAAAAAATAATAAAACTTTTATTAACACACACAATTAAAAAATAAAGTTGACGTGTTTCGGTGTTTTCATGAATTTCACCCTTAAAGGGGGTAAATCACCCCTTACAAGAAAAATCAATAAATACATGTATCGAGTAATCCAATTTCGTAAGTAATTTATATGTAAGGGTTTTTGAGGTTGCTGATTACAAATCCGTCATCAGATTTTCTTAATTCAAAATGGAGGATCCAATATGGCAGGCAAAAAAGTCAAAAAAGTTTTAATTTTAACGACAAATTGTATACGAGGATTTTTAAGGTCGCTGATTACAAATCTGTTATCAATTTTTGAAAATTCAAATTATCCTGTGCTTTATAACCATACAACCCCAAGCCCCTAAAATCCAGACAGGCATTTAGCCTGTGTTTTTTTAAACCAACAAACCCCAAACTCCTAAACCTCATACAAGCAAGAGGGATGTGCGCTATAACCATACAGCTTCAAACCTCTAAACATCAGACACATACTTTTGCGGATACCGTCTTGCTCTTAAACGAAGATGTTAATTTACACGATAGAAACAACATTATTAAAATGCAATCACATACACATAACCAACTATCAAGTCCTAGATTCAAAAATTCATTCTTATATGCTTGGTATGTAGCAGGTTACATTGACAAACGGCCAGAGAAAGGGCCGAACTCAAAAGAATTTTGTTTTAACTGTGATAACGTGAAGTGCGACATCTGTTGTAAAAGTGCTATATAACGTGCTCGTGGTGCAAAAACACATTATACTTAACCCATTTCTTTCATGATTATCATTACTGCAAATTTTTTTTTTTTTTTTTTTTTTTTTTTTTTGTTTTTTAAATAATTTGCGGGTCCCACAAGGCACTAGCCCGTCTGTGGGTTCCCAACATAATTATATCGTTTATTTATACAATATAACATCAACTTAAGTTACATTACAAAGTTAATTATCTTATGCAATACTATACAACAAAATTCACACTCTCAATTATACATTTATCTTATATATTATTTGCTATTTAGATATCTTAATATATTAGCTTATATATTACAATGGTATAATAAAATTTTTATATAGTTACCACACTCTGAATAGCAGCTTAAAACTGAGGATCGTAGCCAATCGTGTATCAAAATTTTTATTATTATTATTATTGTTATTATTATTGTTATTATTATTATTATTGTTATTATTATTGTTATTATTATTTTTATTGCTATTATTATTGTTATTATTATTATTATTGTTATTATTATTGTTATTATTATTATTACTATTATTTCTATTGTTCTTTATACCATGCTATCAGCCAAATTTTAATTTTGTTTTTCCATATCTCCAGTTTTTCCTCATTTTGGATTTCCTTTGGTATCTTCTCCATTAATTTTATTAATACTTCTTCATCCACATTATCTATTTTATTGTTAATTCCCCTGAGTCGTACATAATAAGGTCGGTCGCTATTTCTAGTTATGCACGTTCTCGTTTTAGTTGATAACTGCCTATTTTCAAGTTTAGCACTAAGTAATTTGCTGTAATAATATAACATTTTTGCCGACATTTCATTATTTTTGTTCCACCAAGTGATATTATCTGATGCGTCTGAATTATTCTTGTTGTGTAGGACCAGTTTTAAACATTTTTTTTGCAATTTGTTGATTTTCCTCATTTCTGTAATTTTCGCCTCACCCCAAATTCCGATTCCGTATTTAATTCTGGACATTATTACAGCTTCGAAATATAATCTTAGGCTTTTGTATGACATACATTGTTTTAATTTATATAATGCTGGGATAGTTTGTCTAACTTTTCCTGCGATTTTGTCTATATGATTTTTCCATGTTAGTCCTTTATCTAATATTACCCCAAGATATTTAAATTCATTCACATTTTCCAACTTTCCACAGCTACATTTTTCCTTACTGTGTAGACACTTTGTATCATGTAAAATTAATTTGGGGATGAACGTTCTAAACCGGCTTGGTGTTCTTATGTGTATCACTTTTGTTTTTTTAGGGTTAATTAATAATTTTTTGTCATGCGCCCATTTGCATAAATTATTGAGATCTTCTTGTAACATTTTTTCAGCACTTCCTATGTCGGAGTGTTCAATGACTAGAGCGATATCGTCTGCGTAAACATACACTTTAGAATTCTTTATATATCGATATAGCGAATTCGTATATATCAAGAAAAGTATTGGTGCCAGTATTGTCCCTTGTCCAACTCCGTGGTTCATTATTTCTTTTTTACTGTGTTCATTCCCAATCTTTACCAAAAATTCTCTTCCTCTTATATAACTTTGAAACCATTTTAGAAACCTCCCTTTTACTCCCATTTTTCTTAAGTCCTCAATCAGTATTTCTTGGTCCACTAGATCAAAAGCCTTAGTAAGGTCTAAAAAAACTATCAGAAATTGCTTACCCACTGCTAATCCTTTATTTATATCTGAAATTAATGTTCTAAGTAATAATATCGTTGACTTTCCCTCTCTGAAACCAAACTGATTGCTATCTATCAACTTATTCTCCTCCAAATAATTTTTCAAATATTTTCCCACGTACTGCTCAATTATTTTTGCTATGACTGAAATTAATGTGATCGGTCTATAGTTTTCGCACTTTTTTTTATCTCCACTTTTATAAATTGGCCGCACCATACCGGTTTTTAACTCACTAGGAAATATTCCTTCTTTTATAGAAAGGTTAATCATTTTTGTTAGTAATGGAGTTAGTAATTTTGAGTGTTTCTTGATATCCTTTACCCTTATTCCGTCGTATCCTTGAGCTTTATCCGGATTAAGTTTTTTTATTATTGTTTCAATTATGTCCTCTGTAGCTCTTGGAATGTACAAGGATATATTAATTTCATTCTCTGATTCGATATTCAAGAGTTTATTATCACAGAAATGTTTCATATTGCCTGTTGTGGACAGGTAGTAATTTAGGAATACGTTGACTGCATTATCGTAGCTACCAAAGTTCTTGAGTAAATCCTCATCTAGCATTACTTTTTTCTTTTTACAGACTATTTTGTTTATTATTTTCCAGGTTTTTTTCATATCGTTGTCTGTTTTTTGTAATTCCTGTATATAATATTTCTCTTTTGCCTGTCTTATTTCGTATTTGACTAGATTTCTATATCTCTTATATAATTCTTTGTACCGTCTGTTTGAGCGATTTCCTTTACATCTTTTATAATACAAGTCTCTTATATGAATATAATTTAATATTTTCCTATTCATCCATTCATTCTTGGGAACATTTTTTCTTTTCGCAGTTGTTTGTTTTGTGTACCTACATTCCTCATAGCAATTTTTGAAAACGTTTACCAGGTTTATTGTAATTTGTTCCGTACTTGCATTCTCATGTATGCTTTGCCAATCATATTTTTCCACTTTATCATTTAACATAATTTCGTTTATATAACTATTGTTTATTAAATTATGTGGAATAAATTTGTTACTATTAATTTTAAAAGCGCAATTAACCGGGTAGTGGTCAGAGATTTTTGTCTTTATAATACCAGCTACCACTTCATCAGCTGTGTATTTTATAAAGATATTATCAATACAAGATTTTGTCAAACAATTTCCCCTTATCTCTTCCCGTGTAGTTCCCTTGATTAATCTGATCCCCCCGTGCTCTGCTATAATGTTTAAGAAATTTGCTGCCGCAGAATTTCTTATTTCAAGATTAATATTAAAGTCGCCAGATATTATATATTTCGTTTCCCGTCCCAACCTTTTGAGAACCTCATCGATTCCTCTTAAGAAGTCTCCAATGTTCTTGCTCGGTGACCGATATATAGCTAATAGAGTGATTTTTAATTTATTAAATATGATAATTTCTACTACTATATTATCGTAAGCATCACTTTCCGTAAACAATAATTTTGAATTCCACTCCTTTGTTACAAATATTAATATACCACCGTTGTAGTTTCTTGGCTTCCCCAGGGCATATTTATCATATCCATCTATCTCATACAGTTTTAATTCCTCGTCGTTTAAATTTACTTCAGTGAGCACAATAGCTGTAAATGTTTGATTGTGAATGTGTGCTAAGAGCTCATCCCAGTTTCGTCTTAAACTTCTAATATTCAGGTGCGTTATGTTAAAAATGTCATTATTGATTCCTCCCACTCTGTTCCAAGTTTTCGTAATCTCTGTCGTCCACTCTGTCATACGATCGTAGGTGCCACAATTAATTTTGTGGCAGAATTGTATTAATGACGTCATACGGTTTACTTGATTTTTTATTCATTGTCTAATTTTTTATTGCCTACCATTTGTAATTTGTGATCTAAATTTTTACTAAATTTATCATGATTCTGATCTCTCCATTTTAAATTGCTATTTATACAATACAGATTTATATTATTATTATACCTATATACATTAAGTTCGCACGTATACACATACATATTATCTTAAAACCGATGATAGCTCTATTAATACAAAAGAAGGAAACAGTGAGTATAAAAATTACCAACACCAGAAGAATCCCCTTAACCTAAGAGTACGTTTCCGGCCAGCCTTTACAACTGTAGAATGTGCACACTTCCTCTCACCCTTCATGCCCCGTTCATTTAACTTATTTCTGCTAACGTGGTTCTTAGATTTCGTACTAGATCCTACTATCGCTCTATCAACAGCAGCAAAACACCTCTTACAACGAAACACTGTGTAGTAAATATCGCAGCCAACAACACAACCGTCACACACAGCTCGGTTCGCGATAAGCACTACCTTACGCCCTTTCTTACTCCTCCGAAAACTCAGTTCTACCTCTAACTCTATACACAACGCCTGGTCGGCCGGTAACGTAAAACGCGGAGCGCACGCTCTCACATGCTCATTCTTACACACAAATAAATCCTTTATCGTATTTAATGTACCACATGCATACTTTTCCATTTTTATCATATTTATTCTTATTAGTAACGCTATCGGTCTATCAACGTAAATACAAATAACTTTAGCCACGGAATAAATTTATTTAATTCTATCGTTTTACAGTTATCCGGTTTTTCGTCAATCTGTAATTATAACAGTTTATTTAAATCTTCTTCCGAGCATATATGAAAAATTCTTTCTTCTTCGTCCTTCCTTACAAAAATTTTTCCTCTTCTAGTCCACGTAAATCTGTAATTTAAAGCTCTCGCCCTCTGCTTCGTCTGCCAGAGAAGGTTTTTGTAAAATTTCGATAAATTTTCGTTTATGAAAATTTTATTAGTGCTGTTTTCTGCATTCGTTACGTCTTTGTCATAAATAATTGTACCCCGCTTACTTTCAAGCAACCGATCTGCTACTCTCCTAGTAGTCTTTACTATTATGGGTTTTGGTAATTTGAGGTTTCTTGAGGGTAGTCGGTGGGCTGCCAAAATATCATTTTCTGCAATATTAACGTTTATTTTGCCTCCGATCTTTGATATTATTTGAGGAAGGTTTTCGTTCTCCGTCTCGGTTACTCCATGTATCTCCACATTATCTCGTCTTCCGTACTGTTCTAATTTGTACAAAGCTGTGGTTAACTGTTGGATTTGTCTGTCCTTCTTTCTGATTTCCTCGGTAAGTGACGTAACTTGCTCTTTTAAAAGTTTGACCTCGTTTAATAAGCCGGAATTAATCGCTCGACTGTCCTCGTACTGTGCTGCTATAAAGCTCATAGATTCTTTGATCTCCTCCATATCTTTCCGTAACATCTGAAACTGGTAAGATGGTAAAGTACCTTCATCCTCGTTATTTAATTCTACGCTTCGTTCGTATTGGGTTTTTTTCCTGCTTTTGTTCTCCGCGCTGATCTCGCTGCTATCACTTAACTGCCTTTTAGTTTCTTTTAATACTATAGACATCGGTGGAACTGTTTTTTTTGTTTTAGGCATATTGATAAGTAATATCTAGGTCTTAAAATTAAATAAGTTGATTACTTACTAAATATTTTCTTATCACTATACTTTGTTAACACGCTGAACACGTCTTTTCGCATAAACAATAAACAATAATAAGTAATTTTATTATAATGAGTAATACAATTTATATAATAATAAATACACGTTATACAAACAATTATACCAGATGCATTATTAAGTTGTGGTGTATTTATATAAATCTACGAAAACAATTAATACAGTTAAATACGTGATAAAATTTAATTATGTGTTGATTTATAAAAATGTTGATAATTATATTTCAGATTCTAGTGATAAATGTTTTGACTTACTCATTGAATGTAATTCTCCTACGTTTAAAAGTTTATTTTGAAGAAAAATTTATTCTATTACCAATTAACCTTGGCTACTTATTAATTTATTTTTGTTATTATTTACGTAAGAATAGAATGATTATTGTTAATAAATAGATAAAGAAATAAATAAATACATAAGTTAAACTGTACCAGTAATTTTTTAAATAAGTTAATTATAAGAGCGGTTTTGCAGTATACCACAATGAATAGACCTTTCATTTGCCTGCAGTTTAGGAGTGGAGCAGTTTTAATCATAGGCAATCGGCCTGTCTGATGTTTAGAAGTTTGAGGCTGTATGGTTATAACGCACAGGTCTCTGGCCTGTCTGGAGTTTAGGAGTTTACGGTTTATCGGTGTAAAAACACAGGCCTCTGGCATGTCTGGATTTTAGGGGCTTAGGGTTGTATGGTTATAAAGCACAGGATAATTTGAATTTTCAAAAATTGATAACAGATTTGTAATCAGCGACCTTAAAAATCCTCGTATACAATTTGTCGTTAAAATTAAAACTTTTTTGACTTTTTTGCCTGCCATATTGGATCCTCCATTTTGAATTAAGAAAATCTGATGACAGATTTCTAATCAGCAACCTCAAAAACCCTTACATATAAATTACTTACGAAATTGGATTACTCGATACATGTATTTATTGATTTTTCTTGTAAGGGGTGATTTACCCCCTTTAAGGGTGAAATTCATGAAAACACCGAAACACGTCAACTTTATTTTTTAATTGTGTGTGTTAAAAAAAGTTTTATTATTTTTTAATGTTATTTTATAATTTTTTATTCCATAATTATGACCAAAAAAAGGGTGTTTTCACCCCCTAGAAAATAGGGGATGCAACCCCACTGCTTAAATCACTGTGGATTACTTGTCCTTCGCACGAGAAATAATTTCCATTTTGTTTCATAAAAAAATATCGAGTTAAAGATGAGATATTTAAGAAAAACGATTTTTGGGGGTGAACTTTAGGGGTAGGTTTCACCCCTTGAAACTCCATATGGGCCGATAAAAAAAAAACACGGGTCTAATATTTTTTTATACTTTGCAACATGTCCAAATTTCATCAAAATCGGCGTCTGACAACTCGTGTACTTTCCTTGTTAGTAATTATATTTTATTAATAATCTCTTGTACAATAGTTCTACTAAATGCGTAAGGATTAGGATTACTTCTGTTCGTTTTCATTTTGAGAATAATTTACACTAATCCATAGTTAGTTGTACTGTCAGAATGCCTGGTACCAAGACATGTTACGGATGTAAAGTGACAATACAGCAACGTAAAAATCCATTTCGGGAGGGGTTTGAACCCCCCCCCCTCCTCGGTACGCCGATGATTGCATGAATATTTTGTTAAATTTGTGAGAACGGAAAGAGTAATACAATACAGAATGACACTTAATTTTCGAAAATTGAAAATTCGAACCATTTTTTTTTTTCGTTTTCATTTCAGCTTTTAAAATATCGTAAATGTAATTGATTAAAAACGAAATTTATCAATAGAACTTCTATCGCAGCAGAATTCATAGCTTTCGCTACTGATAAATAAATATGTAAATGAATGTATATATTGGTTATTTTTTTGAAATTCAAAATTATTCGTTCGGTTACGAAGAATTATGTATATATTTGAGCGCTAACTCTTGCTTCAATCGTAGAAGGCATTAATATATATACAGGTGCCCAGGGCCGTATCTGAGGGGGGTTTTACGGGTTCAAACCTCCCCCCGAAATGTTTGCGAAATAATAACTGCTTCAATTAAATGGACCGAAATTCAGAATAAATTTGTTTTTTTTCAATTTTTAAGAAAAGAAATTTAAAATTTTTATGAATTTAATGGAAACGACTATTTTTTATTTGTTTTTATTGTAGTGTTCAAATATTGCATACACAATAATTGACTACAAGATTATAGTGTACCATAAATAAATAAATATATTTCACGCTAACACACACATACAGACACATTCACACACGCACACACATTCACACACTTACACACATATTTATATATATATATATACATGGGCTGTTTAAAAAAAGACCGAACTTTCGTCATAAAATCTTTTTTGTAATACTCACAATTTTACACATGTTTGTCTCCTTCAAAGTACTGCTTCTTGCTTGCTATGCACCCGTCCCATCGTTTTTTACACTGTTCGTATGCTCCCTGACACTCGTTTGTTTAGTGTGGTGTCTCGGAGCTGTGCCTGCGATTTCTCTTGAATTTCCTCTATACTTCGAAAACGACGTCCTTTCAAGGTGGTTCTTAGTTTTCGAAATAGGAAAAAGTCTGCTGGAGCCATATCTGGTGAGTAGGAATGATGGGGAAGTACGGCTGTTCCATTATTGGCCAAAAATTGGCCAACAAGCAGAGACGAGTTTCTTGGCGCGATGTCATGATTTTTGTTGAGACGCGCTGCTTGCCAAGCTTTTCTGTCAAAATTTCGTGACACAACCCAATGCTGATCCCGACTTCTTCTGCAACCTCCCGCACAGTTAAACCGCGATTTCTACGAATCGCAGATCGAACAGCATCAGTGTTTTCATCATTTGTTGACGTCGAGGGTCGTCCTGATCTTGCATATTCCTTGATATCGATGATCTGCCCGATTTGAAACGCGTAAACCACTCGTAGCACTGTGTACGGCTCATATAGTCCTTCTTATGGGCTTGCCCATGTTTCAGGAAAAGCAAAATTTAATGTTGCAACGTTGGTCTACAGTTTCGAAAGAATGTCGCCACGTGTAGCATAACGTGCGAATTTAAATTTTACATCGTTCGGACGCAATTTCAAAAGTTCGGTCTTTTTTTGAACAACCCACGTATATATATATATATATATATATATATATATATATATATATATATATATATATATATATATAATTATAAAAATATTTTCGACACCCCCCCCCGACAAATTTTGGTCTAGATACGGCCCTTCAGGTGCCGAATATTGATGTCAGATTTCATTATGATCGTAAAGTTCAATGCAAGGTGATGCTATACTCTGTGTCGTATGTGAGTGGCTACAATCGAGCCGTTCAGTAATATCTGATAAATTCCCGATATCCAGGGATGATGGCACATATAGTTGTGTCTGTCTGTTTATCTATGTGTGCGTATGTGTGTATTAATGTCAGAAAAGTGTTCCACTAACAGAACTACATATTAGCTGGAGTGGTTCAGCTACACCACATACGTAACAACATTCGGGCTTGGGGCTACACATAAAGTGACGGAGAGAATTCGTGAAATTGTTCCATCGGTGTATAATACACCAATGCAATTCTAGTCGTGGATTATCACCGTTATTACAACGCACTGTTAAGAAAAGGCTAGTCAGTTGAATTCGAAAACGATCGTCGTACTTAATAAGCCTGTCGCCGTTATATATGAAAACTTTTGTCACCCAACACTGCTATGCCACAATTTTGAATATTCTTTTTTTTCCCTTTAGATTCCAGTAGTGATGAGTTTTGTTGTTAAATTCGGTTTTATTCGGAAATTTCGTAAAAATATATGCGCATTTTTTGTAAATACAGATTGTTAATTCTTCTATCTGAACACACTCGGGGGAGCGTCGCCGTAGTGAGACTTCCTAGTGGAAGGGAGAATATTCCTGCAACGTGTGGAAAAGCTTTGTAGTCTTTGGTAAAAAAGAAAATTTTCACTCTTACCGCCATTATTTGGTGAAATTTATTTTTAAAAAAAAGTAAAGGCCTAAGGAGGTTCAACAACCAAATTTTCTTTTCTTTGATAAATTCGCATTACTCGCATACACAAGGAAGCATCGATTTTAGTGTCTGCACATTCAGCTAACCCGAGAAAACGAGATTTCGATATTGAACGAGTTCGTTATAAACTCGCTACATTGGCTCCCGGAACAGGGATAGTGAAATTATAGCACCGCGGCGTCCAGAACGGGAAATACGAAATTCACAACATTGGCAGCCCGAACAGAGGAACTTCGTAATTCGTAACAATATTTATCTCTCTATTTTAATGAAAAAGCGTTTGAGCAACTATTTCATATTTTCATTTTTTTCCCTTTCCTATGTTTTATTTAAAAAATTTTCAAAACTACTTCAATAATAATCAAATAATCTGAAATAACTAAAAATTAAAAATATTCGATTAGTATTCAAAAATTGCTGTTCACTTCTTCTACATCGCGTCTTTGTGACGCTAGCTGACAATTGAACATAAAAAGCGATTTGTCTTAATGGAAATAATTTTATAAGATTTTCAGGATATTTTTATTCTGAATTACAATTTATAATGGTGTATTTCGATAGTTTAACAGTTAAAAGTTTTGCAGTGTCCATTTTTCGTATATATTAGTTTCAATAATCAATCTCCATTTTTCGAATTACGTACGTAATGTAACATGTGGGATAATGTCATATTTATTAAGTTGAGATGTACTACAATATCCTACGAGTTTTCATTTGTAACCATGACAAAATTTCCACGCGAAAAATACTTCAAACAAATAACTTCTAAACAGGTTACCGCTGTATTCGACATTCATTTTTTTTTTCTCTCTCTCTTAAATTGTTTCAATTCCACCTGGGGCAATAACCGTCTATACAAATTTCCGCTTCACATTTTCAAATCAAGTTCTTTTTCTTTTCCTTTTTCGTTCATTTCGAAAATATATCGCCTTTACATCGCAACTTTCTCTGAGTAAGGTTTCAAGTCTTGACATCCTTGTTCGACGTGGAAAACAGTAAAGATGAATCCCAAATGCGAGCCCTAACCACAGTATCATTCCTTGTTGGCGCTAAAATCCGGAATTATGGTTCACACGCGTTGAATCTCAGTTTCAATTAGCTGCGATCTTTTTGAAGATAATACTCATTTTGAGTATATTCTAACAACACCAGAATAATTAGCTCCAAAAGACGTAGTCGGCAATCCACTGGAACAAAATAAATGCATCGCCTTAAAAACCTCCTTACTCAAATATTTCCGAGAATCCAAGCCAGTTAAGCTCCGTCGTCTCGTACGTGATCTCCTGCTTAGAGATTTAAAACCGGCACAACTCTTGATGCGAATGAAAGATTTAACATCCGGGAAATTTGAAGATAGCGTCATATGAACTATGATGTGGAGCAAGCGACTATCAATATCAGAACAGTCAGCTTTGATGAGCCTTGATGGGACAGTATCATTGGCGACTCTAGCTGATACTGCGGACCGAATTATGTTTGTGGTACAATCTTTGACGCTGATCATAAACTCTACCCCGTTGATGCCGTCATTAATTTTCAGAAACAGCTTATGAATATTTAAACTCATTTGTCATGTCTAACTTCAACCAAATAGCATCATGCACTACTATACATAAAGACCGGCCACAGTCTTCAGCTCGAACAAAACTAGAGTTACAAGATGTCTTGCACGATAAGGAGGAATATTTTAGGAACCATACAACAATCGGGAATCATTAAAGAACTCACAATATTAACTTTGGGCAGTAAAATTCAATTTCATTCTGTTCATAAACCACTGTTCGATTGGAATATGTTATCCAATAGTAAAAGAATTTGTGGGTTACGCGAATTCCATTCCATGAAATGCTGAAGATTTTGATTATAGAAATATATCTATTGATTTGGGAAATGTTTTAAATAGTTTGCAATCTTTAAAAATTTACATCAAAGGAAATGCTAAAATTGAAACTATATGGGAAAAAATGATAGAAGTACTGCTAATAGATTATGAAATAATTAGTTTGGAAACACATTACAGTATACTAAATTTGAGAAATTTAAATAGTAAGTACAATATATCGAGTGATGTAAAATGTGACATGTCCATTGATGGAAGAACTAATGCATGTTTCAAAATGTTCGTGTAATGATGAAATTGGAAGATATGAATGTTAGACCCATTTTATCTGTAATAAAGTATCCTATACAACAAATGTTGCAGAAAGTTACTGCAGAAACATTAATTTCAGAATGGTCTGATAAAATTTATCATTTTTACAATAAATTACCCCAATCACTGAAGAAAAATGAAAATGTTAGAAAATATTTGCTACCTTTTAAACATCATAGATACAATATACCTGATTCATTGCCGCTTAGTGCAGCTCATCCTACCTTAATTAAAGATTTCAAACAATGTGGACATAAAAATATAGCAGATTTTTTATGAGAAATGTATCCTGAAACTATTCCAAATAATAATGATAATGTAACAATTTCAAATGAACATGCTGTTTGTGAATGTGAAAGTTGCGAACCAACAATTCCATATTTTGGATGATTAATTTTTCTATTTTGTTACTTTTTTAATTCAAAATTTTTCATATTTTAGTTACAAATTTCAAATAAATGTATATTTTTCGAAATGAAGTGAGTATTTTCTTCTTCTTTTGCTACAAGTTTCTTCATATTATTTCTTTTCTGTATTAACATATTTAGTTTATGCTTAATATTGAAACATAACACATATTATACATATAAATAATAATAATAACAAATTGAAGAAAAACATAACATGTTATGTGCTAATAACTTTAAATGAGTCAATTCAATTTAAGAAATTTTATTACTTTGAGATGTTCTAAATAAGAACAAATTAAAGAAATGAACCCTGTCTAATTGATGTAAATGTATTCAAAACAGTAACAAATGATTAGCCTGTTGCAAAGCTAATGAGTTTTAAATGATTCACTTTACAGGTTTATTGATTTATATTCCCGGAAAAAAGAGAAATCACTAGCAGATGTTGTTAAATAATGAGTATATGATGATGACTTGTTTATTTACCTTCAGTGTAAAAATGTATATAACCAATAGTATTAAACAGTTTTCTATCGGTTAAAGTTTACTCAGACATTATACTAAGTTACTATTTGATACATTTTCATACTACCTTTAAGTTACATGATGTCTACCACCTTTTGTACATTGAAAGCACCTTTCGAATTTTTTTTAGATATGGAGCGATTCACATTAGAAGGTGGACGATATGGAGTCACCAAACTTATTATGACCAGTTTCAATGGTAAACAAAATCTTCATACCTTGTATAAACCATCTCAACATGCATTGGATGAACTTAAACCACACTTTCAAGGAGATAAAGTGAAGGTATATTGGCATTATCAACATAACCATTGAGATTATAAAGTTTAAGATATCACCCATCTTGAAAGCAATTTACAGGCTATGAGTATTAAAAAGAATGAAAAATCACGGATCTACATGCATGGAGATGGAGATGGTACAAATATGCTGGGGATATCAGATTTAATCAGATCACAAAATTTACCTTACAAAATTATCAACTTAATGTGAATGCCTCCTTCAGCAGAGCTATACACAACCAGTCTAAGAGCAACTTTGATATTATTTAATGTAGTTTCTATAATGCTGGAAGTAATGATAGTGCTCCCTGTATATTAAGAAATGAAATGTTGAAGAAATGGTTTAGCTATATACTGCTCATTTATTTATGGAACCTGCAACACAGGATATTTTTATCAAATTATTACAATGGTCATCACCCAAACTAGCACTGATAAGATTTGGCAAAAAAATTAATGATTAATATGATTATTTACTGCCTGCTGCATTCATAATTCATAAATTACATCCTTATTTACTATGTAACCAATACTTTCATGAATATCCTGTACTGCAAAGCTTAGAAAAATCAAATAAGTATGTATTAGGTAAAGATTTTTTTCTTTTGTCATCAAGAAATGCCTGGAATTTTCAATATATAATTTTTTCTACTTTTTTTTTTGTTGCTTTTTATTTTTTTCCCCCAATTTGGCTTGTAACTTTTTTTCGATTTTTGAAACTCTACCTTGTAATTTTTTCATATTTTTTAGTTATAAATTTCAAATAAATATGTATAATTTTTTCAAAATGAGTTTCTTCTTTACTGCAAATTTCTTATTATTCTTCTGTTTTTTTTTATACTATCTACTCACTTGTTGTGTATAATTGCTAGAGTCATTACATCATGGGGAGTATAGGAGTTATTATAGTTTACTTAAAAGGTAATGAATGTTGAGGAAATATAGTATTGTTTGAACCTGTTGTGGGCAATTGGACAAAAGAATGTGTAGTGGTTGCCCTTATTTTTTCTTTAACTATTTGCATTGTTTCAGGATGTGCTCAATAGAAGGTACCATTGCTGCATTACAAAATGAGCCAGGAATTGGCAGAGGGGCTTACTGAAGGATATGATTATGGATGTGTGTCCCAGTCTCAACCTAGTAAGAACAGAGAATATTTTTTTGAACATTTGGATCAGTGGCCACCAAGATTCAATGTTTGATTTTATATTCCTTAGAAAGGTTACTAGTCAAGACCAGGATGATATTCAATGTTCTTTCATACTTTTATGTAGGAAGGAAACTATTTCTAGAAATGGAGTATTAAATGGCATAAGAGCAAATTGAAATAAACACATGAATAAACAAACAATTAGAGGAAAAAATATATATTTGAAATAATATATATTTCATATACAAAGAAAAAAGTATTTTAAATATAAATGAGCAAAATGGTTATAATAAATAAAAAAATACATACATAAATAAATATGAACAGTACAAACATTAAAGTTATTTTGTTTTTGGTTATATTGTAAGAAATACCCTTACATTTAGTTATTACTTTATTACAATCTACCTTAATATTATACACCTTAGATTTTAACTCCACAAAAGCATGCATCAGAACTCCATTGATTTTGTCCTGAAACTTACCCAGCACCTTCTTATTAACTAACGAATAACAAATATGATCAGATAGGTAATCAGTTGTGTCAAAATAATTTAAATTATCACACATATCTTTATATACATTAGGTGTCCTTATATTATAAACTAAATAATTGGTATCAGTGTACAATAAACTTAACTTATCACTACTATACATTTTTAACATTACACGTAATGGAAACTGTACATGGTATATTTACTTATATCTAATATTGACATGCCTATAAATATCAGTTTATTAAATAATAATTTTTTTTTTTTGGTTCTAGTAAACAACACATAAAAACAGGTTTTTGCTAAAAATGGTACAATCCTTAAATCTAGGGTTACTGACTAGTTTGGTAAACTTAACTTCATCGTCAATGAGTTTAATACCTAATATATTTCTAATGTTTTGGAGTGTTTTACCATATATCTAAGGGAATAACATTAATGATCTGTTAGATACTCTGATATATCGAAAAAATGAAATTATTCATATGATATCATTATATAAATTTTTGGTAAATATGTTATAGACAAGATTATCCATATCCATATACAATAATTGTAACCTATCATTACTATACATTTTTTGCATTAAACAATAATGAAAGTCATACATTGTATACTTACTTAAGCCTAATAACAACATACCTATATAAATTAGGTTATTAAATAAGATTTTTTTAGGGTTCTGACAAACTGAGCACAAAAATAGGTGCTCTCTAAAAATAGTTGTCTACAAATTGAGGATTTGCAACAAGTTTGCTATTTTTTTTTTTTTTTATAAGCAACAAGTTTTATATCCAGCAAATTCCTTTGGTTTTGCAAACATTTACCAAAAACATTATTATTCATAAGCTTCCACAGGTTCTGTTCAAACTCATCTGAAGCTTTTTGTCACAATTTGGTATTTTTGTCAATATATTCCTTCAACTATAGTGACTGATTGAAAGATACAAATCTGCAAATTTTTCTCAAAATTAATCCCAAGCTTATGGCTAATTTCAGATATTTCATATGTGTGACATAATTTTTTTTGTTGTAAAGTATTGCAACTAATATTTTTGTTTCCTTTTTGAGAAACAACATGATGTTCAAGACATAGAGGATAATTGTTATGTGCATCATGTAGACTTGAAGGGTACTCTAAATCTACTTCTAACACATAACCCTCCAGCCCATTCTCATCATAATTTAAAGATCAAGTTGCATAATTTCATTTTTGGTCAACCATTTAAAACCTCCTATAGGAAGAGGTTCACTTATAGCATGACCATACAAGTTGTTTGTGTCTAAATATATTAAATAGTTATATTCTTCCAATGTGTAGGAAGAAGATAAAGTTTATGAGGATGAGGACTAAGTTGAAGATGTGGAATTTACATTGCTCACAATATATGGATTGTGAGCTTCACAAAACCATTTCATACACTGTATGAGACCACTGTGAATAACTCTTTCAAAAAAGATGTACATGTTGTAATCCATTAATAAATCTAGTTGAATACTAGTATGTTTTAGCATAATGTTGAAGCTAAAACTAGGTACTGTATTCAACTATGCAGAGTCAAGTTCATAAATTTTATAATAGATGATACAAAATTTTTTAGAAATGTTGGCTGAAAGCAGCACATTAGTTTGTAGATACTTGTCTGAATACTCCCCAAATATCACACTCTATGGGTATTCCATACATTCTGTGTGTGTTGATATGCCTCCTCCCTGATAGTAGACTTTGACAGGGAATTGTAAAATGCTAAGTGAGGAGGCAATGTTTCTGCTTCAATTTTTGACGTGTCTAAAAAATATTTGTACAGAAAATACACATTTTATTAAAAAAGAACGAGTATTCCTTAGTTGTGAATGTTTGCTATTGTGTGAGCAAAACCATCATCAGGTAAATAACTCATCAATTTCTTAAACCTGATGCCAAAACTGGAGCTGGAATTTAATTGACACTATTTCTTTAGATACATCCTTGTACTGTTCTTCTATATTCACCAACATGTAAATACCTTTAGTATCATATATTAATTCACACACTATGATATGGGTGTCATAGACTGTAAAATTGTGTATAAACACATGAAGAAAATGTGGAAGACATGCTTCCCAATTACACTTACTATGCACACTCATATCAATTAGTTTACTATTTGTATAGTGATTATTTGACTATCATTAACTAAATTAATAAGAAGTATTTTGCAGCATTAGGTCCATAATAAAATTTTTGCACACATAATGATTCCAGAAGATTATTTCCTCCCACTTGTGACACAAACTTGCACAAATTACTCATAGGCACATACCTATAAATTTTAATTGTACTTTATATGTAACTTTCATTCTGGTTCTAAGAGCAGATACACTTTCAACAAGTATTTTTTTATTCTTCTTCTTCATTAACAGACTGAGACTTATTCCCTTCAACATCATGCTGATCTTCACCTGCTATAAGTTGAATGTGGCACTCAAAGTCTACATAGCAAAATTGCTGTTGTCTCAATTTTTCAAATTTCAGGGTATTTTTCTGAGGCTGAGGCATTTCTATCACTACTGTAGAATAGTCAGAACAAATTATTTTATGTTCTCCAACTTTCAGCTAAGAACACAACTCACTATGTGTGATCAGAAACAAATTCCAAATCACATTAAGGTCAAATAGGAAATAAAACAGTTTATTTATATAGTATAAATCAACAATTTAAAGTTGATATATCATAATTGTCAGAATAAGATAATGTACATAGACTACAATAAATATCTAAGGACTTTATTAAACCTTTAAATAAATATAAAATATAAATATTAAAAGATAATTTTAAAGTTTTATATTAAAAAGTGGTTATTATTATTTGGTATATTAAATGACCAAGTACTAGCGATCCATAGAGCTGTCTTTGTTTCTCTTTAGAAATTTTTTAGCTTTTCTTAACTTTTACTTTGTTTCATTCATTAATTTGTGCAGTCGTTCCTCATTTATTTTTCCTTAAGATGCATTTCTGCGCCCCAGGTCTCCATTCCTTAAATAAACTTTACTTACATTGTTGGGCAATGGTCCATTGTTGACAGAACCAGAAAAAAAGAAGAAAAAAAAAACTTTCTTACTGAAAGATTAGCACAGTGTAACATGAACCCTATACAAACAAAAATGTATTATTTGTCAAGCGAGATCTTTTACACTCTATTTATTTTTCATTCTCATTATGTACTTATCTTTTAACACATTAATGTGCTGAAATAAAATGTGTTGAAAAATAAAAAAACAATTCATTTTCAATGTTTTTTAATATTTATGATGAATTACAGTTCTTAGTACAATTATACATAGTACTCTTTTTTACAAAATGATATTTGCAACATAAAAAAGTTTTAATATGAAGCCTCATAAAATAAAAAAAATAATAAAAAAGAAATGTAAAGATATAATTTATGATTGTTTTAATTATACAATACAAAAATATGCAATGCTGACACACTTCCAAAGTGACTGTTAATTTTGATTTAAAATAGTTGTAATAAGATTTTTATATCGATTCACCATTTGATTGTAAATCTAAAAAGGAAACAAAAACAAATTAAATTGTGTAGTTAAACTAAACAAATTAATTTTTATCAACATTCACACTTCTTCTAACCCTCATTAAACCATTTTTTCTTTGTATTTAATCGTTTTTAGACTTCTCCAGAATGGTGAGCATTCTGATTCATAGTGGCCACTCAAATATAGTTTTTAAATCCCCAGTTTATTCCTGGTTTTCTAGTCTAATTCCTCTCAGTTTTCTCAGTCCAAATCCTACTAATTTCCTGATTGCCAGAATTTAACAAAAAGAAAAGTGGAATTTTTTTATTACTATTGATAATATTTAATTGCCACAGTATATTTTATATCAATAAAACAGAACTTTGTAATTTATTTTGAGTAAAGTACATTAAAAAATGCATTCATTTTTCGCCTCAAATGATTTCTTCTTATTAAAAATGTTGTTTTTGACTATTTTTACTTTTTTCCCTGGTTTTAGGACAAAATTCCTGGCTTATTCCTGATTTCCCAGTTGGGTGGCCACCCTATAATATTAGTTTAGCATTTACGCTGCTAAACATCGTTTTACTTCTAAATGGATTAAAACTGGCCTTGGACCTTTTTCTATGAATACCACCAGAGGTTTAAAAAATCAGTTTCAACCGCAACAAAACGATAAAGCATTATTTTATGGGGGGAAACATATCGCGTTTGCTTCACCCGCTATTTTTAGTAATTTGAATTCGAAAAAAATTGTGAAACAATCTTAGCTGCAAAAAGAGAAGTGAACCTGAATATGAGAGTATAAAATGTTCTTTTAATGTAAGACGAATTCAGTTTAATAACTCAAACTGTTAGCAGTGAAAGTTCTAATATTCGAGTACATCTTTACTGCTTTCCATTCAAATTCTTGTACCAAATTTCTGTTCATAAGTTTAATTCTTACTTTATAGTATAAACTGCATTTAATACAATGTTGAGAACCATACTTTTTCTATAACTACCAGTTTAGTTAAATATATATATATATATATATATATATATATATATATATATATATATATATATAAGTGGATGTTGGTATATATGAGATTGTTAAACTCTATCATTTGCCAGGATTTTAGCGCATAGTTTAGAAGCTCCCGGTGTTATGGGGGTTTTCATCAATGAAGTGTGAAAAATAGAAAATAAAATATACTTCATAAAATTTAAAAAAATATTAGATGAAATATTTAATATCTATATAAATAAAAATGTAAATGATCGTTTGTTCAAAATTTTAAATCTCAAAAAGTTCTTACCGATTGTTTTGAAATTTTGGCACAATGTTGCATTTGAACATTCGTGTGTTTTTATATTGTTTTTACCTGTCGGTAACCCATTTAAAAATAGTTAGAGTGGGATTATTTTCAGTTAATATTCTGCTTGGCCTATTATAGCGCCATCTGTTGGGTGTAAAAGCAACACATGTTCTATACTAATGGGGCTCCCGCACCTAGAACTGATGTGTTAGCTCTCGCACACATTTACACGATTTCACTAGATATTTTATCCTCTTTATGTGCAAAAATGTTTTCATAGCAGTTAGTGAACATGTTAACTTTAGGTGTGGAAGCCTGTAAACATTGCTTATGCCGAACAGCGTGCTTTTCTACAACTATTCTCCATCAACAATGTTATATATGGTCAAGCTCTGTATTTATTTAAGAACGACCAACACTATGCATGCATCAAAGACGCATGCATTGTTTGCAATTACATTGACCACTTGTTCAATTTCATCTCCAACCGAGTTATCGAAGAAATATAAATCACACATGACTGAAAATATTGTCCATTGAATACAAGGAGAAAATTCAAACACGGACATGGATTTCACAGCAGAAATATACATCGAAATGTTAATAATGATTGGAGATTTGTGCTTAAAAGTCATGAACAAAGTCTGCAAATCAATTGAGGATATCATCACCGTCTCGATTTTATACCGCTTCGTTCGATGTACAATTGTGTTGCAAACAAAGTTACAGCATGAGTAACCTTTTGTTGTATTTGCAGTCAAATGTTCCTAAATTAATGCTTGAACAAAAAGACACTTACAATCAAATAATGCAAACTATCAATTATGGGGTTAAAGAAATCTTCTAGCTAGATTTCAATTTCACCAATAAATTATTATCATTTTTTTTTTTGTAAAGCAAAAAAGCAATATAAATCACAAAATTTAAGAAACTAAGTATGATTACAAAATTGAAAAAAATAGTTATATACAATATCAGTGAAACGCATCGCAGCTAGTTTTGAAACAAATTTTTAAATTCATAAACACAATAAATTAAATATCCGGTAAAGCACAATAATGTACATTTAAAAATACAAAAAAAATAAATAAATAAATAAAATAAATATTCGAACCTGCGAGGTATATTGCTGAGGAGTACAAACCAATTTTGAAGATGAAACAGATTTGGTTAATTTTTCAAAAATATCAGCCTTAGAACTGCCGTCTACTTGCTTTGTACTTAAATAGTGGCCATAACAAGCTAAGTAAGCAGATCCCAAAGCTGCTGAATTTGTTACATCCTACACCACGAGAAAATGAAAGAAAAGTAATTACATAAATAAATAAAACACGTAGTATTGAAATATATGTAATTAATTCTATTATTTTATAAATAAAGTGTATATTATTAATCCAATTTTAATGCATACAAAAAAAAATTAAATTAAGAAGACCGATTATTTCGTGAAAGGAAAGGTTCCTTTAGATTTATTAAAGAAAGTCAGAATGCACTTCAAAAAAATGGAAACTAAAAAATGTACCTCGCTTCGTTGCGTATATACGTTCTGACACAAACAAAATAAAAATATTCCTCGAAAATCGGAAAAATTGTTTTCGGTCGATAGCCAAAATTTCGGGAAAACCATAAATCAAAACTGAATACATATTTTTTCATAACTGAAATAGTTCATATGGTCCCCCACAGACTTCATAGTACTCGATTTATTAAGAATTCGTTGAATCTTGACTATGAAATTAAAATTAGAATAGAAACAACGCAAAGTACATTTCAGAAGATAAAACAACTGCTGTGTAATTGAGAAATTACATTAAAGACAAGATGGCATGCCGCAAAATGTTTTATACTGTCAGTTTTGCTTTATGATGCAGAGAGCTGAACGCTCAAAGCAACATCAGTCAAGAAAATAGAGACTTTTGAAATGTGGTTATACCATTGGATTATGAAAGTATCTTGGATAGATAGAGTTTCGAATAAATCCATTCTAAAACGAATTAGTAAAACCCGTAAAATCTTGGCGTCAATAAGAAAACGCAAAGCAGCATATTTCGGACATATCATTCGGAACAATAAATATGTAACTTTGGAGAACATAATAGAAGGTAAAATTGAAGGTAACAGAGGCCGAAAACGCAGAAGAACGTCATGGATGAGAAATTTTAAAGACCAGTTAGATATGCCAGATACAGTTAGTCTATGTAGCACAAATTAAAGAAAAATATTGCCAGATGGGGTTACCAACCTCCGATAGGCGACGGATCTAAAGAAGAAGAATTTTTTTTTTTTTTTTTTTTTTTTTTTTTTTACACGTATATTTCAGTACAATCTTATTATAGTAAATAAATTAGCACTACTTTTAAAACAGTGTTACAACTTAATCTAACTAATTTGTAACATGAGCAGAGTAGAAACTATGTACAATTACATAACTCCTAATATACAGATATATACATAATCATACGCGCATATAAATACTCACACGCACGCACACCAAGTATATGCCCATATCCACAAAATACATACATACGAATATATTACAGAATAAATTAGGTGACTAGTTCATAAGGCTTTGTGCGCTTAAGGCGCCTTAAGTCATCATCGGAAAGTAGCAGTTCTAAAGCCTCTAGATTTGGGTGACTGTGAAGTCGGTATTCGTGCGCTTCTGCAATATAACGTATGACTTCATCGATCCATGGAATATTTAAATCGGAATGTATTTCTTCGTTTCGTTGATACCAAAAAGCTCCAGTGATGTTTCGGAGACACTTATTTTGAGCGCGCTGAATAATCAACCGATTGGATGTCTTTGCACAGCCCCAGAGTTGAATACCATACATCCATATCGGTCTGATGATTTGACAATAAATCAAACGCTTATTAGACAGATTGAGTTTAGAATAACGCCCAATCAGCCAACAAATCTGTCTTAATTTATGCATGGTTTGTTCCTTTTTCATTTTGACATGCGTCTTCCAATTCAGCCTGGAATCTAAATGCATACCCAGGTATTTAGCAGAGTCCGATCTCGGAATAGGAAGACGATCAAGATATACATATAGGACAGGTCTTAGATTTACGAAGCGTAAACATAACATGCACTGATTTTTCTTGATTAATCTTGATCTTCCAATCACATGTCCATTTGCTAATTTTTTCTACTGCATGTTGCAAGTTAGTCGTAGCCAATTCTGGGGAATTGCCAACTGACAAGATGGCTGTGTCATCTGCAAAGGTAGCAGTAGTCGTCTTGGCTGTTGTTGGAATGTCAGCTGTATACAATAAATACAGAGAAGGTCCTAAGACACTACCCTGTGGAACACCAGCCTGTATTGGATGAAATTTGGACTTTGCTTCTTCATAAGAAACTCTGAAGGATCTATCAGAGATATATGATTCAAGAAGTTGGCACATATTTTCCGATAGCAGGTTGCTCATTTTATAGATCAGCCCTTCGTGCCAGACTCGATCAAAAGCTTGCGATATGTCTAGAAAAACCGCCGGACAGTATTTTTTTTCTTCAAAGGCTGTTTCAATTAGCTTAGTTATACGATGCACTTGGTCAATCGTGGAGTGCTGATTGCGGAAGCCAAACTGATGATCTGGTATCTTTAATAAGGGCTTGAGTCGCTTAAGGAGTAATTTTTCAAATAATTTTGATATGGAAGGTAACAAAGAGATTGGTCGATACGAAGTTACTACTTCTGTTGGTTTCCCAGGTTTCGGTAACATGATGATTTGAGCGATTTTAAAACATTTTGGTACGTATCTCATTCTGAAACAGGCATTAAAGAGATATGTCAGCATGGTAATTCCTTTACGTGGTAATTCTTTAAGCGCTCCAGGTGAAATTTCATCGACTCCAGGAGCCTTTTTGGGATTCATATTATTATCTAACTCTTGTGCAACTTCAAGAGGAGTTACTGGTTTTATTTCTGGAAAGGTTGGTAATTTTTCGTTGTATCGATCTGGGAGTTTATATTATGTGTTGTAAAGACTGAAGCTAAATGCGAAGCGAATAGTTCAGCTTTACTGTTGTCGTCGCGAATCCACTGCCCTTGTTCATCCTTGAGAGGAGGAATATGAAGTAGTGGACGTTTGAAGCGTCGCGTTGCACGCCACAATGAATAATTTGTGTCCGCTGCAGGGCTTAAATTTTCTAAGTAGTTTGTGACGCTTTTCTGTTTGAAATCCTTGATTAGCCTATTAACTTTATTGCTAATTCGATTAAATTTTGTTTTATCCGATGGATGACGGGAGCGTTGCCATATTTTCCGTGCACGTCTTCTCTCTTTTATTAGTTTCCTAACTTCGATAGGATACAGTACTTCATTTGGAACGTTTTCTTTAAGAGCTGGAGTAGCCTGGCTAGCAGCTTTTCGCAACAAGTTGATAAAGTGCTGGGCTTGCTGTTCTAAATCACTAATAGTTTTAAGCCTGATTTTAAGTTCAATTGAAGAGTCAAGGCTTTCTCTAAATTGATTCCAATTAGTATATTTATTGGTGAGATTTTGCGGAATTCTTTTTTTAATCACTACAGAACTTAGTGTCATAAGTACCGGAGTATGATCTGACGATAAGTCCGTAATTCCTTCTACTTGCACATAATTGGCAGCAATTCCTTTAGTAATGAAAAAGTCAAGGAGATCAGGATTCTTCGCGCAATCTGTTGGCCAGTAAGTAGGTTTCCGCGATGAAAAGAACTTACACGAACATATGTTGATAGCGTTGAGAAGTTCAGCACCTTTTTTTGGTGTCGTCAAACGTGACCCCCATATGGTGTGTTTTACATTAAAGTCACCTGCAAGTATAAAACGAGGACCGAGTTGATTGAAGATATCAATAATTTGACTTTTTTCAAAATTACTATTGGGCGGACGGTATGCTGCAGCTAGATTGAGGTCTGCGCCATTATAGTTTATTGCTACTACTGTGGCTTGTAGGAAATTCAATTGTATTTCTTCCTGTAAATAGTGTTTGATATTCTGTTTAATTATCACTGCTGTTCCTCCTCGTCCTCTGCCACTTGGGTGGTTAGTCCAATATGTAGTGTAGCCGTGAATTCTGATAAAACTTTTTGTTGTAAAATGTGTTTCTGAGATTAATGCGACGTCAACAACATGTGTGTTAAGAAAAGCCTCGAGTTCTTGAGCTCTCTGACTCAAGCCATTGGCATTCCAGGTTAGTATTCGAAACGAGGAGTCAGTCATTTCACTATTTTTACTTGGCTTTTTGTGTGTTGGCTCAATGGTTTAGTTTCTAATTGAGTAACACGTATATTTAGCTGGTTAATACTAGTTTGGATACTGTGAAGTATAGCCATAACGTCGTTAATGGTTGGATCTTTTTGTTGTGGAGGAATTTGTATTTGTTCCTGTGATTTTAAATTCAATTTGGTTGCATGCGCAAATGTTTTTTCTGCTTGCACTTTTTCTGCAGGTCTGATTCGTTCCTCTCTAACACGATCTACCACTTTTTTTATAGGCTGGGACTGCGTTTTCGACTTTTGATGGACTTCGCAACCAGCGTAGTTAGCTGTATGTCCTATCATACCGCATAAGACACATTTTGGTTGGTCTTTTTTAAGTTTCTTGCACTCTTTGGTGAGATGGTTACCGGCACATTTGACACATCGAGGAGCATGAGTGCAGTAATTTTTGGTATGCCCTATTCGTTGACAGTGATGACACTGTTTGATTTTATTGTTTTTATGAGGGGGTTCGATAGAGACTTTACAATGTGCAAGATTAGTTATTTCGTATACGTTTTTATTGTTCGCTTTTGGGGAGATTTCGATTTTGAACAGTGGAAAATTCTTGATTTGCCGTCTTCCTTCTGTATCCCTATATACTTTCACTATAGGGCTTATCCGAATAATTTCATGACCAGTTTTTCTTAAGTCATTCTTTATGTCCTCATGGTCGATTGATGGCGGTAATCCACGGATCACAAACGCAAAAGGACGTTCAGATTTCGGTTGAAACGTGTGATATGTAATTCCATGTAGTAACTCATTTGACGTACTTGCTGAATTACTATTCAGATCTTTTAAAAAGGCTGTAACCGAGCGGTAATCGTCACTATCACGGACAGATATTTTAATATCTCCACTAGGAAGTCCCTTAAAGGTAGGTTCTTTTTTTGTTTGTGTGATTACTTTATTTTTAAGTAAGTTGAAGTTTTTAACGTTACTCACAAATACAGGTGGCGGAAGTGGAGTAAATTTATTTACCAGCTGATTCTCATTTGTTATGTCAGGCATAGTTGAAATATCTACTGATTTAGAGGGAGTACCGTCACGTGTCGGAGTTTGCAATTCCACACAATGTGACTGATCAATGCAGTTTAACCTTTCGATAAGCTCATTTACCTGCTTTTGCAGTTGAGCTATTTGGTTATCCTTGCTGGCAATTAATTCTTCGTACCGTGTCAGAGTAGAAGTTTCTCGTGTTTCTATTTTTTTCCTTTTGTTTTCCTTTTTTCCATTAACAGTGTTAATATCATTGTCACTGATTTGCCGTTTCGGCTTGTCATTAAGTTTTAATTTTAATGATGAAACTGTTTTATTATTTCCCGCCACCGTATAAGTTTTCTTGAGCGGAAATATTTTGTGTGCGATATATTCTTATTGAATATATGGTAACACCGTTAAGCCAATGCGCTATAACCCCCTTATCGTTTTTCGAACGGTGATGTAAAGAGAAGAAAAAAAAAAAAAGTAGAAGATGAAGAAAAAAAAATGAAAATATCCTCACCGACCGGAACAGAGTCCCCACGAAAAATCCGATTAGCCTCAGTTACATTACTCGGCCTTTCTAAAAACCGCGAGAACATAAATGTTTATAATAAGCAATCGCCGCTGCGAGAAATGTTTATACTAAACGGTCGTCGCCGAGAAACCACAGCATAGCACGATACCGTATGTTTTACAGACAAGCACTTTAACGAACGAGCGATGAACACAGAATGCACAATCGAACCCGACGGGAATGTGGCGAGCGAATAAGAAGAAGAATACGCAAAAAATGAAGGAACTTTATAACCAATTTTGTGGTATAATAAAAATTCGTTCGAAATTAAATAATGCGTATTTAACTCGTATGAATTTCATCATCATCGTAATTCCTCTGGTGGACGGTTAATTTGAAATGTCAGAATTCTCTGGATAGTGCCATTTTTTTCATTTTTCCATATCTTTTTGCTTGTACATTGTGTTGTATTTGTTTAATACATTTCTGTCTTGGCTTTCCATGAATTTCAAATGAAGATAAATAATAAAATATCTCTCATCGTTCAGAATACAGCAACGGATTATTTAAATAAGTACTCAATGTAGAATAAAAAAGAAATGGAGCAATTTCGGGTTGTTTGTGATTATAAGTAGTTTATTACTGTTATCATGCGGTAATCTGGCTTCTATTACAATGATATTTGTTACACGATGTTAAATATTAAACCGTGACTACTTAACCCTTAGTACCATGTGATTTAAAGAAAGGAATAATTGATTTTGTATTAAAACACCATATATTCTTTATAAAGCGAAATGGACCCAAAAATGCTAATTATTTTGAATTTTGCAATACTGCAAATCATAAAATAAAAAAAATATATATAGAAACAAAAACTATACTTTCTGTTAATTTTTGAATTGAATTACTTCACAATTATTGGTAAAGAACTAATGAATTTTTGATTATTCACTATACACTAGAAATTAAAATGATCTACAACCACCCACACAAAATGTCGTAATTATTAATTAATTACAAATCGAAATTAAAAATATCAAAAAACAAAAACACGAATAAAATAAATTACAGTAGCACATAAACTCACCTGTCTGTACACTGGTGCGTTAAATACATCTGATAATACTTGCAATATCGCCACAGAATTTGACGCTCCACCAGTTGCTAGTATTCGCGTATTAGCATCTAAAACATAATTATGATAACAATACCATACCGCACATTATATGGAACATTAATTGTATAAGTGAGTGCTTTGAATAAAATGGAATAAAGAAGGAATAAAAACAAGTAATTGTAAAGATGAAAACAATAGTATTCCCGGAAATGATACATAGTTAAGACTGTAATGAGCATTTTGATAAAGAAGGTACAAATAGACAAACTCTTAAGAAAGGTTTAGGTAATTTTTTGGCGTGAGTCAAACAACCTATGCAGATTTTTATCAAAAAAATAGGGAAAAAAGGGGGAAATAAAATTAAAAAAAAAAATGATTACTTAATATACATAAATTCTAGATAAAACAAAAAAAAATTATTAATTTCTAAAGATTTAAGCGGGTATTAATACAACATGGAAGGTTAGTAATATAGGGCCTGTATCTCCAGGGGAAGGTATACAACCAAAAAATGCACTAAACTGGCCACAATGGAGAACATTCAACAACTACGCACAGGTTGGGGCCGTACACAAGTAAATCGCGTTATGTGGAAAACAGATACCAACTACAGATTTCAATGCGGTGAAAAGCAAGGTCACAAGCATTTGTTCAAATGTATGCACGTGGCGTTAATAGTCAGTATGGAAGACCTGTTGAACACAGCTATCAACGACGATGTTATCAAACTAATAGATGCATGGATGTATATATAGAGTCTCAGACACGAAAAGAAGAAGGAGAAGACACGAACGAAGTCAAAGGTTATGCATATATATATATATATATATATATATATATATTGTTACGGATTCGGTATTTATGATGCTACCTAACGGTGATGTCGAGCTAGAAATTATTCTCTGGTTAAAATTATTAATTTTCTATCTCTCGGCATCATCATATTGTTCGCTGTCAACGGGGAATACGGCCTGGAATGCTTACACAGTCGAGAATGTATTTTCCGGTTTTCTATCGAAATTTCAGCATGTGTGGCGTTGGGAACTATGTAAATGTCTTGGTTTTGCGTGCCCAGCAAACAAGAAAATAGTGTATAAATATGTGTTACGATAGATCGGTTTATAGGCACGTAGTCCATTGTACTAATTGATAATTATTTCGGTAATTTACTGTTAGTTTGGTATAAATTAATACCGAGCCGTTCTGGCAAGATGAAAGTAATCGCCGATGATCATTCGAGTGTTACTGTTATGTGCTAGTCGCCTTTCGAACACCGACGTTTCTTATTCTAATCGCCAAATCGACATATAATATACAATTTTTTTCCAATTTTGGGCGTACCGCTGTCATTCGATTCGAATATTCTGCGGAAATATTTTTGATTTCATTCTAGTCGTTGCGTGTACTTTTGTGATTCCGGTTGCAGTGAATCTAAAAATTGCAAATATACGTTTCAATATGAATAATTCTATTCCTTCTCGCCCGTTCGCAATTGCTAGCGCTCGCAATGCAATCTCTCATGTGGGGAGAATTGCTATCCGTGGAACGCGATGATAGTTCGAGTTGGAAAAGCTGTTTAGAGTCAGTTATCCGTGCCTGGGCACAGGAGTTTTCCTGGTACCGATGTCTAGTGTGCTTTGTTGGTTGCGACATCTTAGGTGTGGCGTAATTAAATGCCACTGATGCCTGTAGGATTTAAAGAGAAAAAAAAGTATTAGGAAATCGAAAAGACCGAGTCATCTCAAATCTGTTCGGGGAAGTGTAATCCATTTCAAAATACATATTAATTACAACGTAATTCTTAGGCCGGCCCCATTAGATTTTAAAAATGTCTCAATTTTATGTAATGAAAGTTAAATTTAAATGAAAACGATGCCGGTAAGAACGACGTTGTAAATTTTGATAATTTTAAAGAAAGTAAAGAAGAGAAAGAGATAGAAATGTGAGCAAGATGGGTCAAAGAGCAGAGCCCCTTGCAAGGCCAAAATGGTCCAGTTTATATATATATATATATATATATATATATATATATATATATATATATAGAGAGAGAGAGAGAGAGAGAGAGAGGGGAGAGAGGAGATAAGATAGATAGGTAGATAAATGTTTTACTTCATTAATTGCACCACTAGCATTTATAAAACAATCATTACCCATAGCAAATCCAAGATCTTCAATATAGGCTCGTTTAGCAATGAACTGGCCTTCGATAACAGCACGCACCTCCATCTCGGGCAAAATGAAGCTACTAATCAGATTATCTTCTTCGTTAAAATGATATTCCCCTTGAATCTGCGGAATAATTTCGGGTAAATGGTAATAGAGTCCTTAAACACAAAAAAATTCAACCACAATATAAACTTAAATATAAATGAACGTAAAATTAAGTATACTCACGAATCATGTTATAAATATGCAACCAAAATAGAAGGGAGGACAAAAAATTATTATATCAATTAAATTTTTTTCATTAATTTAGGACGCTCATTCCGGAATAATTATGTGTTCACCGCACCAAAATGCTACACCGAAATTTTCAAAAAATCCAATTCTTTAATTAGTACGATTAAACGTCTGTAAATTTTTCTTCGTTCAATTTAAATTATTTTAATTAAAAAATAGAAAATTAGCATTCTCTAAGAAAACAATTTATTTAATACTGTACTATCACCTTTTTGAAAATCTTAAATTTTCGTTGTAAAATTTTGGTACATTCGTTTTTCATTTGAGAATAATGTTCTTCCTCAATAAAAAATTAACACTCTTTTTCTTTTTTATTAAAACGTGGAACAGCTGAAAAATTTCATTTTCAAATGTTTTATTAAAAAACTAAAAAGCACTGCTACACCGAAATATTATAGTAAATAATGGTGAGATTTGAGATAGGTTAAGTAGCATTTCTGAATATATTACAAAACATTAAAAATAACAGGTTACCCATTAAGAAAAGTATAAAAAAAAAAAAAAAAAACAACATAGAAATTAGTTATTTTTCTAACTTTTTGTCAGCACAGCAACACAACAGTAATAATAAACAAATTACCCATGCAATCTGAATTGCCCATAGGAGTATCTTCTAAAGCCTTATCGAAATTATCCCACGAATTATTTGCATATTTATCCCTTACGCGCTCTCGACATATGGAGCCGTTTTTAAAACTGAAAAACAAGCGATAATAACTTAAACTAAAAATAATATTAAAAATCTTAAAATTTAGACATAATGACGTCATATACGCCGAGATGAAGTCGATAATGAGAACAGAATGGTAGTTAATTTTTCATTTTATTTAAAACGTATGAATAGCATTTATTAATTACTGAATTAAATTATTATACGGCAACAAATTTAACTTTTATAAAAAACCCAAAAGTCTTTCCGCATTTCTCCGAAATAGATCTACAATCCAATTTTTCCAAAAGAACCGGAAAAATTTAACGAATGAGTAATCAAAATTTGAATCTAACGTTAAGTTCACGCATTTAGTAAATTCTTCGATTTTACGAAGACGGAACATTGGCTTACTCGATTCGTCACCAAACTTCCCTTACAGAAGCTCCAAGACATTTAAATTTTTCGCATCCCTATAAAGATTAAATTCAGTTCAAACGACAAAAACACAATTAATAGCTTTAATCCCTGTGAATAAGATGAAATATAAACATATTTTTCTCAAAATAACGGTTCCATTCAATTTTTGTCTTACACACTGACCGTGTTCCGACCATAAAATCTATTCACCTTGACTTGTAATTCCTGTAACGCATAAATATAAGTACTCGTCAACTGTTATAGTCTCACGTACCGTTTAATCTCCTTGCGTTCAATTACTATTTACAGGCTTTCTACCGAACCTTCGTCTTTTACGGGCACAAAATTAATTTTTCCAAAAACGTACATTCTGAATGGAGCGCTCAGAGATATTTCGTGTGTTCCTAACTATCCATTTACATCTCAGAAATCACTTGTAAAATTCTTTATTAAAAATTTAAATAATCTGCTTTTTTCTTTTTAAATCTTTTCGACAATTCTATTTATTTTTTTTTAAAAAATAATTACATCTTTATGTCTTAGTTTAAAAGATGGTTAATCATGCTAAAAAAAAAGGGAAAGAACTAGATTTCCTGAATACATTAAACAAAGTTAGATTCAAAATGGTAAGTAAATTTTTTTATTTATTTTTTGTTCTTATATTTTGAGCTCATCAACTTCGGACAATCTTCAATGTGCGGCAGCAAAAATCGAAGCCAACTTCTACGTAGTAAAACACGGTTACCTCATCAAATTATACCACGGTAGTTACTTTGGGTAAGATTCAATAAAATGTTAAATGTAACACTGTTGGCACTATATATATTTATTTCACAAAGTTATTAATTCACAATAATAAGCCGAACACGAATAATAAAATGTACTACAAAATTATATAACAAACACAAATCATATAAAATTATTAAAAAACATTAAAAAATTATAGACATCAACTAGTTTCGACGAATTACCGTCATTATCAAAATGTTGATAATGACAATAATTCGTCAAAACTAGTCAACGTTCGTAATTTTTTAATGTTTTTTAATAATTTTATATGATTTGTGTTGGTTATATAATTTTACAGTACATTTTATTATTCGTGTTCGGTATATTATTGTGAATTAATAACTCTGTGAAATAAATAAGATCCAATAGAAAAAAGTTTGCAAAATCATACGTCTGGAGTGTACTAAATTATAGTTGTGAAAAAAAGAAACTCAGCTCAGTAAAAATGTGGATATGGCGCCGAATGATGTAGAACTACAGACAATGACTATGATCAGAACACAATGGCTGCGTCGACGAGACATTGATTTTAGTTAAGAAAGAAAAGGCACAAGAGTATATACTATACTTACACTTAAATGCATCAATATTATTAATACAGAAAAGAAAAGAAAAAAAAACAGCCTGTACGACCAGCGATTAGTGAGCTTAACGTGGTTTAAATAGCTATTAATTTTAAATTGACATCAAATTATCAATTGATTAGAAAGAACGAAGAATATTAATAAAATGTTTGATGAACAGAGTAGTCTGGTAACAAAAGTGTTTAATTACCAAATTCAAGGTTATAAATTCGAGAATAAATTATTCCAGATTCAAACTATACCCACGTGTACTCAGCCCGGAATAACTAAATATCAAAGAAATTCCAATAATATAAAGAGATAACCAACTACTATTTATTTTCTTTCGTATCATTCAGCTTAATGGACTAAGAATGTTAATCCTTTGCAATCCTTCATATATGCTATCAATAACACACACAACTTATTTTATTATTCCAATTTACTTTAAGATTAGACTACAGAACCACTGGGATAACTTCTGAAAAAGAAACATAATAAAAACGATAAAATAAGAAAAGCGAAAAAGTATTTTATAGAAAATCATAAAAGGCACGGAAAAAAATAAAAGAAAATGCCATGCCAGAGGTGTAGTAGAACAAAAAGGTAACCCTAAAATTTAGAAAAATAAATATTGTATTGAAAATTTAAAAAATCAAAGATAAGGAATAATAATTTGAGTAGAATAAAAATGAAAAGGACATATAAAGGTTATAAAAAAAAATCAACATCGCGAGAAATGATAATGATGAAAAAAAAAAATGGATTAATAACGAATCTGTAAGACGGCTTAAAAAAATTATTTTCTCTTAACCAATAACGTAGCCGAAAAATCATCACAGATTTCATCATAAAACGTTTCGAATAGGCATACTGATAGAAATTTAAAGCAACCTAATTTTAAAAAAATATAGTAATATTTAAAAATTAAATTTAAATCTATTGATACAGAATAATCAATGAAATTTGTTCGCTCATTTAACTAAAATTCCGTAAAGTATTAATATATGTCACTTTAATAGAAATTGATTACTCTGTTTACTATGTATATAATATATATATATATGTGTGTGTGTTCATACACGCTCACATATACACACATGTATAAATATATAAAAACACACAGGGATGCAATACATGACGACAATTAATTACCATAACAAGGCCATATACATATCAGGATCTATTGGATTAATTAAAACATGACCTTCAACGAGTGTCACCAATTCCGGTAACCACAAGAAAACGGTATCACTTGTTCCCAAACTAACGCCGATATCGTGAGGTCCTAAACACAAACCTTGAATTTAAAAAAAGAAATAAATATATTATTATTTTGCTCTATCAAAATATTAAACTTATTTGAAAACTAAAACATATTCGAACATAAAATCTTTGCGAAATATTGCGCAGTGAAATGCATGAAAGTTAATGTAAATAATTATTTCTAAACAACATTCAAATTATTAATTGTGCAAATAAATATGCATATCAATTTTATTGAGTTGGTTTTCTAAAGATTAAGTATGTACCAACAGAGCACCCTAACTTTACCAAAAGCTATAATCAATCAAATAAAAAAATATTATTTCTAATTTTTAAAAAAAAAATGAGGAAAACATTAGTTATGTGGCCTTAAAGTACTCAGTATTTTAACATAAGCACATGTGGTTTAGCTGTTTATTTTTTTTTCATTCTTCTCATTATCATTAATTCAGTTTCGTCACTTTATAGTTTACTTACAGGTTTACCTACTGAAAAATATTTTCTAAGAATTGAACTATGGCATTTATATTACTTCTTTTCCTTTTAAATTTATTTAAAAAATTCACTTAAACAAATTATAACGCCCCCTTTTTTTATATATACAGTAAAACCCCGATCAACCGGCCCATCTCTGGAACAAAGTTTCTTTTCTCTCTTCTCTTCCTCTTTTTTTCTTTTAGCGAATATTACGTACATAATAGGTAGTACTTGGATGACTCATTCCACGAAAATAAAACTAGATAATGTGATGTTTGTAAGAGTGGGGGAGGAGGGCTTGCGAAATTCAATTCCACCTTGCTATCGAATTCATTTTCTTACGAATCAGTACAAGCGGGCACCTGTTCTTCGTTTATCACTTTGTTGGAACGTTTCTCCGCATTTCGTGGAAAATAATTTCTTGAAAATTAGGAAAAGGCGAGGAAGAAGCTACAAACTGTATTGAACCTTTTTCTTTGTTTCCTTCTCCTCTTTACGCGGGTATCATTTGTTGAATAAAAATGAGTGAGTTAAGAAAACGAAAATGTGTGATTGTCTCGTTTGAGACACGGTTAAAAGTGTTAAGAAGACTTAACAACTGGGAATCGGTAAGAAAACTCCATAACGAAATGAACGTAGGGAAAAGTGCCATCAACGATTGGCGACGAAATAGACAATCGATTAAAGAAATGTGTTCAAAAACCAAGTCCGAAAAAATACTTGCAATTTGGTGCACTAATAAAAAACTAGTTTATGACATCGTATGACTGTGAACTTGAAAACAATGAAGAAAATGCAAACGTGGAGGGTTCGCAAAAAATAAGTCACGAAGAAGCAAAAAAGCTACCAAATTTTACTGCAATATGTGATGCAGCAACAAGATTCACCGACATTAGACGCGATGAACATAAGAAAATGGAGAGACTTAGCTTTTAAAAACTCGTCAAAAAGGAAAAAATAGAAAAAAATAACTGATTTTTTCAAACAATAATATATGTTCACTCATACGTAAGTATTCAGGTAATGTAGTTAAAGTTTTAAGTTTTCAAAGTTTATGTAGTCTAAGTTCATTTCATATATTCAATTTTATTGTATCACTTTATGTAGGGACATATGTGTACAATAAAATGAGTTGCAATAACGTCCTACATATTTGCTTGTTTATTCATGATACCCGATGAAATCTGTTGGTTCGTTTTGAAGGAAAATCAATTCTTCACAGGAACCTCGGATTAACCGAGACCAAACGTGGGACCGGCCAGGTCTTGGTCCCGACCAGACCGGTTAAGAAGGATTTTACTATATTAGATTAACACAGTTATAAAAACTAAAATATTAAAATGTATATATATATATAATATAATAAAATAAGTCCCATAACCTTGAGGGAGCGTCATAATACAAATACCGAATTAAACAATGTGATCCAAAAATCTCCTAATAATGATACTGTCATTTTCGAAATTTTGAATACAAACATATTTAAATATATTCTATATATTTTATGTACCTTCTTCGGTAAGTAAAAATATAATAAAATTATTACAAAGCAAATGTGGAACATAAAGCAAATCAAAGAATTAATTACATAATTGTCATAAATAAACCTCAGAGGTAATGAAGAAAATATAATTAACAAACTAAGCGCAGGGGCCTGTAGTAGATATACGAAAAACATTTATTATATCGCACGATACGGGTACGAAGTTAAGCGTTGCAAATCTCATAACAGCTGTAAAAAAGAATTTTGAAACAAACATATTGTGTTTCAAAATTTATTTCACCGCAGATTGTTAAAAACGAAAAAAATATATTCATTTTTTTATATTGAACTTACTAGTGTTTATAAAAAAATGTGTTTTTTTACCCTTTAAATAATTTCTTTATTCGTCAGTTTTTATTTTTGCATACCAATTTTTTTTTTCATATTTATTAGTGGTATTTTAGGAAATTTAATTTTACCATTCGTTGGTTTAATTGACAAAGGAATTTGCGATAATTTTCCACGAAAAATGAAATGCAATTAGAGTGAAAAAAAAAATGTAACAAAGCAATAAAATCTCAAAACGGACCTTATTATATAATTTTCAAAAACTTATTGAACAACGGGGGAAATTTTACCGCAAAACCCTGTTTTAATACAAGGATGTTTCGCCTTAAAATAAGCGAATTAAATAAAATACGTGAAAAATAAACGTTACACCAAAAAATGTACATTATTAAAATAAAAATATAAAATTTATAATTACAGGTAAGTGCGGTCAATAATATTTACCTATCAGCGAGGCAGGATTATCTCCCGTAAAACTAATTACGCGACACTGAGGGTTAAAAGCGAACCTTTCAACAAAATACTCACTGATGTATCCAAGATCGGTACCGGTAGGTATCGGATCACCAAGTTTATCAGCGAGATCGGGTGCGCATGCCTATAAAAATTTACAATCTAACACATGCAAGCAAAAACCGTACAGTACGAAACACTTCAACATTGTACAGCGCATAAAAAAGGGACAGTTAATGAAACTATCAATAAGACTACATTATCTAAACAACACACAACCGTTAAAAGCATGCACGGCAATTTAGACAAATTATAAACATCTAAATACACAGATGAAAGTGTTCAATATATATGATGATTTGTGGGAAATAAAAAAATTACAGTCGACAAAAAGGAAAATAAATAAAATCAATTTTAAAGCAATATTACAACTGATCAGGTAACAGCGACAATAAACAAACTCACTGGCCTATATACGATATTTTATTAACAATTATCCCTCCAGATCAACTTCTTTCGATGAAAAATTAAAAATAAAATAAATATTTGAATATTTTATTTTATTTATTTATTTATTTATTTTGTAAAAATAATTACACAATTTTATACATTTAACATTCAATTAATATTATTAGGAAAAAAAAATACATCTTTAATCTTTCACAATTTTCGATACATGTGAACTTTAAAAACAATTTATAACGAATCAGTGTCTAGTACATTTAAAAAAATTAAAATAAAGTGTACTTTCCAAAACAAAAAAAAACAAGAAAGAAAAGAAAACAATATATTTTTGAGTAAATCGTAACTAACGAATGTCTAAAATATGCTAATCTATCGCAAAGTTCATCGTCGCCATCAAGTGTCTTTAATATTCTAATTTCTTTCTCCATTATTTAATTCCTTCTATTATTTTTTTTCAAATTTCTCTTTTATTTTTTTTCCATAAAATTCAGTTTCCCGATTTTCTCTATTTCGTACTCTTCATTTTATTATTATATACTTATACCATTTACTACTCATCAAATAAAACCAACTAAATCTTCATGTAATAAATAATATATAACCAAATTCGTCTTTTTCTTTACGATTTCCGTGTACTTTATAAAATCCACAGTATTCTTTTATTTATAAATTTACGTAGCCAGAATTTTGTTTACAAGGGAGCTAAATTAGTTTTTTTTTGCCCCAGAAACTTACGAGCCATTAGTAAAAGGAAAAAAGATAGAAACATAAAGAAACAAAAGGTGTTTTAAATTTTGCCAATTTTAAAACTGCCTAAAATAATAAATAATCGTTCAATACCAGAACAAAAGTACGTCGTTAAGATTTTTACAACTGTTTAGAAGATAGTTTATAATTCGCCTTTAAAAATGTACAAACACGAACAATCATAAAATTAGTTTCAAGTTAAATCCAACACCATTAAAAATTGTTTCCAACGGAATCAAATTAAATTACAAACGATTTCTTCCAATAACACATATAAAGCTGCAGGCAAGCTTAACGAATATTATAAACATAAAATGCGAAAAAACCGGATGATATAAAAAGTGAGTTTAATAAATGTTAATGAAAGAAAAAGATTTATAAATGTACATACATCAAGTCTAGGTTTTTTGTTTGCATTTCCTCAAATCCTATTTCAAATCTATTAGAATTATTAACTTTATTATGATAAGAAAAAAATATCGCGATAAGTGCATATTTTTACACATCTATCGATAAACTTTTATCAAAATTATAAAAAATAATTCGTTTATATTCATTCATTCGTTTAGGTCAATTTTTTTAAGTCAAGCGAATCCGCAGCTTTACAGAATGTGAACAAAACCAATGTTAACAATCAACAAAAAAAACATCATTACGAAGTTCTGTTTACGTAGGTTTTGTATAAAAAGAAATACGGTGCAACAACTAACTCAAAAATTTAAAGTTTTCTTAATTTTGAAAATGTTACACTTAAAAAAAATAAATAACTAAATAAACAAATAAACTACTTTATGCAGAATACTTACTTCTAAACAATCGTTGCACCACTGTTTAGTTTTTATGTTCAACAAATTCATCCCGGAACCGTCAGCAAAATCTATAGGTGAATACTTTCCAAGAAATAACGAACAAGCAAAGCTACTCACCAGTGATATTCTCTACGGTTATTAACGGGTTAATATATATATATATATATATAACTTAATACACACGAAAAAATAAAAAAGCCATTACTAAAAAATTCCTTTTTTTGCAAATAAAAGCATACTATTCAAATAAAGTATAAAGACTAGGTGTAGAATGTGTATTCGTCAAAACCGCAGCTGAATTTTTTAGAATTACAATCCCGTTGTATACAAAGAGCAATCGCAATATTGCTATTTTTTAAAATTTACCTCCGTGTTATCGTAAGCAGTTCGTTTTGATTCCGCCAATTTTGCTATTTGAGAACCAGAAAATCGTTCATAAGCCTTCGATCCCGTAATCCACGCTAATTTCTAAAACAACCAACAAAAAATTAAATGTGCCTTTTTGGTTATCAGTAAAAACATAACTAACAGGAACTTTCGTTGCACATAGTAAAACAAACCGGATTGTCAGCTGAAAACTTAAATCTTCTCTAAATTGATACAGATTGCAGCGTTAACAACATAATGTAAAATAATATTCCGTATGGTTTCATATTTTAGTATATAAATATAACCGAATGTAGCATAAGGGAAACGAAGCTATACAATTGATTCATTCACAATAATCCGAAGGAATCGGCAAGATTTTCGTGCACTTGAAAATTGCTCTAACGTACAGAACGTTTTCCATATTTAGTAATAAACTAAACAAAAAAGTTATTTATTTGATTCAGTCGTAATCGGAACATATTTCTTTTAAGCTGCTTTCAAACCAAGCCAGTTTACGGTACGTTAAGTCATGTCCAGTCTAATCAGTTACACCAGTCAAATGACAACACGACTGGGCTAAGTAGTTCGCTTTTAAAGTTTTACTAAATCAGAATAGAATAGACACTTTATATAATTCTTGAGTGACTTATTCGTAAGAAATGAAAGAATAAAGATTAATTGTGCGAGTAAAAAAGTAAAGGAAGGAACTCGACTTTGCAAAAATGTAAAGTGACGAATCTACAAATCCTTGAAATCAAGAAGACCATCGCTGAAACGAAACATCTTTTCAAAACTATCAAAAAGAACTGATGGAAATAATTCTGCAATTTATTAGAAGCGCATCATCAAAAGATGCTCGATCTTTGACTGAACACCTTAAAAATAAACATTCCAGGAGCACTGGTATTAGTTGCATCATGAAATTTGTTAGTATAATTTCATCGCCATATTGATAAAGAGTCGAGATTCATCCAAGTTTCAGTTTTTCTACTGGCCCATCTCCTATTTTAAACTTTTTTCATCTTTATTAAAGAAAACCAATACTGCGTCGAGTTTAAATGGAACTATTCAATTTTAAACAAACTTAGGCAGCAAATCCATAGTTTTCAGTACTTTACATCAGTTTTATCAAATTTCTATATAGATGGAAACTCTCCCAAGTCCTAAAAATCACCTAAGCTACCTCATACAGATCGATTTTTTTAGTATTATGCCTCAGAAAAGCATTTAAATTAATAATTAAAAATAAGTTCATTCGCGAGCTGCGAAGAGTAAGGGCGTTTCTTCGCAGAGTACCTTTGCAATTAAACTTGGTTTCAGCAAATGGACTGCACTTCCCGGTTTAATAATAACGCTTATATATTTTTCATGAATAAAAAACAAGTAAGTCACATTTCTAAATAAGACTTCCCCACTCTATTCTTTTTCTCATAAAAAAAGATATATCCCTCAGTCAAAAATTGGTCAAATGATGTCCCTAAAAATTAAAAAGCTACGTTTAAACCGGATCAATGTTCTCAAATTATGAGAGCATAAGTTGCTTCGTTTCAATCTTTTGTTCTTGCCTCTATTTCTGGTTATCCATTTCAATTTTTTTTTCAATCGAAAGTGAGATTTTGGCTGAAACTGAAATACAGTCTTTTTTGTAATCTTCACCCGATGCGAAAGCCAAAGGTTACAGAATTTCAAAATTCTACTTAGATATTTATTTTTTTGCATGTATTTTTTAAACTCAATATTATTTATGTATTCTTATACATTTGAATGTAGTTTCATTAAGTAAACAATTTTAAAAAGGCAATTTTAATTTTTACATGTAAATTAAACGAAGTTCAGTACTAAAGTAATAACCTATTACTAGCAAATTCAGATAAATCGAAGTTTCAGACACAGAAAAATGAAAATAAAATCTAAAAAATTGTCTGTCATTTGATTAAAAAAAAAAAAAAAAGATTATTTTCACTGCTTTTAACGATTAAAAATACGCTATTTAAATAGTAAAAAAAAAAAAAAATCAAGAACAAACTGGAATTAAAAGCTAGTAATAAAAAAGATCGCTAATAATTAAAATTAAATAATTTTATATTGTCAGTTGGTTTAAGCTACAGCATAACCCTCTAGTAAGGAACAATAAAACACAACTCAGGTACAGCGTCTTCTTAAACATACATCCTTTGGAAAATATATTCGTTAAATAAAAAACATACAACCAAAACTTGTTTGATTATTTACGATTTATGCTACAATAAATACACTTCAAATCAACGTAAAAAAAAAGTAAACTGACAAACCTTTCGAAGGAACCTGTTTAATTATAAGAGATAAATGAAACAAAAAAAGAATAGAAAAAATTCGATAAATTCTACTCACGATAAATCGATTGAAAACTAATAATAAATTACATAAAATTGTTCTAGGAATATGTTCACTCGTAAATTAGCATAAAGTGCACTAAAATTTATGTACCTCAGAACCACCGATAGCATTTTCTAATCGTTTACAATACTCCGTTGTACTGGAATCCATCCAAATAGGGGAATCATTTATTGAAAAACAAGACGCAATTTGCGTGTGTAGAAAATTTGAAGGATTTAAATTTTGCAGCACTTTTTCTGCTCCTTTTTGCCAATAAACGGTTCCGTGTTGCTAATAAGAAAAAATTTACGCGCGTAAATAATTTTAACGTAACAGTTATATATAATTTAAAAGAAAAAAAAAAATTCACGGCTAATAAAATATTTCAATTTACTTGTGCACTGCCTGAAACAGCGACAACTTTTCCAAAATCTGCTCCCGAAATCTGTAACTTATCCAGTAAGATATCTAAGGCTTTAACCCACATAATTGTAGGTGCTACGGCGGTTTTATTCCTTTCATTATATATTACTCCTTTATGAGTACGAAATTCGGGTAATACGCTATCAAATTCAATTTGTTCTTCATGAAGCACCGACAGATTTCGATCGATTATTACACCTTTTAACTAAGTCAAAATCAACCATTAATTACTTCGAAAAGAATAAACAATACAAATTTGTTTAACGGGAAAAAAAAAATTACCTGCTGGGTACTGAAATCTAGTCCTAAATATGTAAACTCATCGTCCATATTAATTTTTTCTTAACTTCGTCAGTTTCACCGTATACAAGATTTAAACTCCATTAAACAGCGTAACTAACAATGAGAACTGATGTTTAATAAGCGATAAATGTTATGTAACCGAGCCATAAGTCATTTTAGTTAAAACACTAACTTACATTACCACTACCAACATCATCGCGTAATTATCGATGTAAACAACATTATTATGCACCGGAACGAACAAATATAATGCTTATCAATTATTATACGACGTTTATAAGGTTCAATTTTTTTAATTTGCTTCACTCTACTTACTGCTAATGGCAAAATTAGCTCAATATATAAATGCATAGTCGATCGCAAAAACACGGTAATTAGCATTAAATTAATCAATATTCCCCATTAAACTGAGTTTGCGAAATATTTAAAAAAGATATTAAAATAGATATGGAAGTAAATAACAATTCACACGTGTAAATAAACCTTCCAAAAACCTTTGTAATATTTCATAAATTTTTCCGCAATTCCAATCTTTTTCTTTTTTTTTTTATGTATTTATACCCAATGTATATATTGTATATACTCGTAAAATGAATAAATCAATAATCTTCACAGTTATCGATTTTTTGAAAATTTCTATTTAAACACTAGAAATACGCGATCTTCTTATAATTTGGATATTTTTATAAATTATTAAACTAATAACTTTTACTAATCCGAAACTATTGGACTTTTAATAGTTTTATAATATTTTATTTTTATTTAATAATATTAATAATTAATATTTCTATATATAATCTTTATTCGGACATCAGAAGTCATTAATTAAAAATAAAATATTCTGTAATTAGTAATTTCATATAAATTCTTAGAATTATTTTTACTGATTAGATCAATTAAAAATAATCACACCGCCGTTGTGTGTCACATCATTTGGGTTTGAATAATTGCTTTCGTTTGTATCAGTCTTGGAAGCTTGCAGGCGGAGGCGTTATGTTTTTGTTGTCCAAACCTTTTATGGTTATTAAACTTATAGAATAAATGTGTGCATAGATGAACGTAAATATTAAATATATTTTATTTGCACGTACTGTAAGTGTGTTTTTTTAATGTTAACGTCTAAAAATATTCGTATTCTCTTGAACAAAATATTGTGATTAAAATTCTATATAATACTAAAATATCATGTGTGATTCATCGTACGTAAGTTGATTGACGCCAAAACTTTACACACAGGTGTTCCGGATATTTTATTTTTGAAACGTTCCAACTTTTCTATGTAAAATATTTGCTTAATATACCAAACGGGTGAGTACAATAATTTTTATTATGTATTTCGGTATCGTAATATTTCTTACAGGATATTACATAATTTACTGTTTAAAAATTTAACATAAATACTCTAAACAGTTCAATGTGAAAATTTGTTTAGTGTATTAATATTCGAATAGACAATGAGAATTCATTTTTAATATTGTGAATTTTCAGTCAGTAGTTATTAGTAAATAAACAGTATATGTTAATCTAACCTGTAATATCCTTTCTTGCCAATAACTAACAATTGAAAAATTATTGTTTGTACTTATAGTCAAATTCATGAAATACATCGGTAATTTAAACGGAAGATCTTCATTTATTCAGTGTTAATGTTTTATAAGAATAAGTAATTTCTAAATACAGTTTAACCATTTTAAAATCAGAAAGTAAACTTTTTTGCATAAACGTATTTACACTTCACAAAATAAATCGTACAATTTTGTAGATCATTTGGTATGTTTATTTTTAGCTATTGAATTTCATAATTGTAGAAAAATAATCATTTAGCTATAATCATATTCTCACTGTTCAGGGTCGGTGTATTCATTTAAATATATCGTTTAATAAACGTATCCAGTTCAAATGCATATTTCTATCAGTAAAATGTTATATTTAATCAAATTTATATTGGTATGTTAGTGTAAGTTTACATTTTAAATGTATTATTGGTGAGTATACATTTAAAACAGTTAATCTAAAAATTGTTATAGAAATAAAGAATTTCGTTGATTACCCATTTCCATTTTGATTATTTCCTAGAATACTGGGAAAAATCAGGAAATTTCATGATCCATAGAAATATGAAAAGAAATCTTATTAGAAATCAGAAAATTTATTAAAAATAAATATCTACGAAAGTATTAAATTGAACTTGCATTTAAAGTATAGTTCTTTATGAAATGAAATCTATAAAAATTTTGTCAGGGAATTGTCACTTTTTTTTTTTTTTGTTTTTGACTTTTGTATAAATTATGCTTTACTTAATTTTTTATAATAGCCACGAAATATCGTTTATTTTATTGCACAACTGTTTTTTTGACATTAACTGTAAGCAGTAGGTATGCAATCTGTTTATTTCGTTTTCAAAAACGTTTGTATTAAAAAAAAAAAAAAACATTTTGTTAATACTGAAAAATAAACAAAAGCAATGAAATTTATAAAAGCGGTTCCGGTCAGTATTAATACTTTTGTTCATTTTTTTATATTTTTTGCATTAAAATCGTGTATTTAAATGATATTCACAGTTTCGTGTCCTTTATGCCGATTATCGATGTTAATTGAATTATTTTTGTTACAACTAGTTTTACCGAAAACATATTATATATAAGCATTGGCAGTCGTTTACTGTTTTATTTGTTTTTGTTTGTGTGTAAAATAATAATTTTTCATTATATAGTAACATAAATATTAATAATACACATTCCTGATAATTGTAGGTATTCTTACATATAAACATGTACATTTTGTTTTTAAATGTGTGTTTAATAATTTATTTATTTTTTTTTTTCTGTTATATATACTGACTTCAGATAAAATGTTAAAAAATTTATATTTATGTAAAGAATCAATAAGCGTTATGTCAGTTACTATAAATTAATTATACAAAATGTAAAACATAAACGACAATACTAATACTACCGCGTGCTGCTGCTATTATGCAGTATTACCAAAAAAAAAAAACAGTTCTTAATGGGTGCTAAAAGAAATATTGCTACATAAATTTAAATCATTGGCGTTCTAGCGAACAAGAATCATGGTCAAAATCTTTTACACTGACTAATATAAAGGGTCAAACTAATATAAGTTGAATTAGTGAAAAAAATAGTGAAACTATTATAACGATGAATTCGTTATTTTTATTAATTAACGTGTAATATTCTTTATTCCCGTCGGAGATGCCAATTGGAAGAGATAGATGTTTGTTTTTATATCCTCAGATATGGCACTATGACCTCGTTTTAATTGTTAGACGAAATATTTTATAATTAGTTTTTTATTTTAAACAGGCTTAATTAAATCTTATATTTATTATATATCTTACAGAAATTTTCTAGTACCGGTCGATCGCTACAAACATTATTAATGAACATATCCAAAATGCAAATAATAACAATAATTAATGAATAAATTTATAAATTTGTACGTAATGCTGTTATCGCCGGGTATTCTGGTAATCGCTACATTGATGGATTGTTTTCTGGTCCGATTTCAATAATTTTGGTAAACACGAAGTTTGGAACTTTCGGATTAATTAAAAAATTATACTTTTACCGACTATTTATAATCTCAGATTTCAAATAACGGAAGTGCAGTAGCTTTTCCTGACGGGCGGTTCGATTAATTCATACTACAGACTCGGATTATTGACAATTTCTTCTTTCTTTTATTTGGCCGCTTAATACAAACTTATTGACGACCGATCTTCAACTTAACTACCAACTAATTAAAAAACTCCGACTGTATTTCGTCGATCCTTTTTTTTTCCCCACCCTCGTTACAAAATCTATCTTCTTCAGATAACGGTGATACGCACCTTACTCAGCATCGGTGTGTGATGATCTATTGACCTTTGGTAGACAACAAAACTTTAAACACGCTCTCAATTTCATTTTCATCGCGTGCTATTTGTTTAATAATCTTTAATCTATTTCATTTTTTTATTTTACCCTCTAAAGTCACCTATGATTTAATATAGAACTCTTAAAATTCAGAAAAACATTCGGATTTTGATATAATAAAAGATTGGAATTCGTGCACCCTGTAGCCCGCCGTCGTGATAGCGGAATTGGTAGACGCTTGGCTTCCGCTACAAAAGTCACGGGTTCGATCCCGGGCGATGACAGAAATTATTAGGAAAATTTAAATTAAATAATTGCTAATTCAAGTGGAAGACAGTGACAATCCACCACGTACATCATCATATGTACGCTATTTAGTACACAGCAGACACACGGGGTGAGAATGCATTTGTAGCGCGATAACAAGCGGCTACAAGGTCTTGCAGATACACTAGTGTTACATGTAGCAATTACCAAGAACACTATCTATTCTATTCGCTACAGCTAGATTGGGCAGGTAGGTAGTCTCGATGCTCGAATTGGAGCAAACGAAAGAATGATAGCCCACGTAACATTTTTCTTTAGCCTACAATATGAAACGGTAGTTATTAATGTTTTCTTTCATCTTATAAACTGTTCCTCAGATAATCTCTAAACCCATCCTAGTGAAACATTTTGAGCTAACTCTACTGTATATATACATCAATTATTAAAACTTAAATAAACAATATAGAATACTGGAAATACATAAATAAAATCAGTTGGGGACAAAAAATTGAGAAGTGAAAAAGTAGAAAAAAGATCATGGCTCAGCATTTTAAAAAAATTTTAAGAGCAGTATACGTTTTTTTTTAAATTCAATCAATCTATTAAAGTATTTTTCGTGATTGAGGATCGATTTTTTTTTTTTTTTTTGAAATCATCATTGGTATACCCTCCAAAATTGAGAAGTAGAAGGTACTATCATTGGTATACTTTGAAGTATTAAATATTATCTGCCAGGCTTGATTTTTTCTTCAAACTACTGTTTCAGAGGGTGAATCATTTCGTGCCAAATTTTCAATCTATGTTCTCTTTTTCTTATTGCTATACGAAAAGCCCTCTCAAGTTAAATTTTATTAAATTTGAAATATGCCATCTAATATTATTGTCACAGTAATCTGACAAAGCTAATAATATTTTTTTTTTAATTATAAAGGGAAAAATCATAAACAGTGCTCGTGACCTCCATCTCAGTATTATTCGAACATACAATATGTTTTTAGATATTGTGCACGGGCAATTTACACTTATATTATGTTCCTTTTAATCTCCTGTTGGTGATACATTTTATTAATATACGGATTCGAATTTGAACCTAATTTCTCAAAAACCTTATACAACGTAATATGATCATCTTCTACAAAGAGAATATTTAAATCATTATGCGGGATCATATTGGAAACATATTTTAGAGAGCTACTGTAATTATACGAAGTATATTAAACTATTTTCTTTGAATTTATGATATGCCTACGCTTGTTCCCATATAACTCCAAACCGTATCTCTATATTGGTGCAATGATGGTTTGGTAAATGTATCTTTTTAAACTAAGATTTAGCATTAATTTTTTCTCTAATATGGGTACAACAACATAACTTGAGCAGTCATTTCAAAAGAAGCTAAAATAGTCTGATTTGGGGTAGGTAAATCAGCGATACAAACTGAATGTAAGACCGGCTCGAGGAAGCTTGAACTCTCGCTGGATTTTGCGTTATTCATTTTTACAAATAAGAGTTCTGCCTGATAAATAAGAAAGGAAAAGTAAATACAACTCGGGAGGTAGTTACTGTTTCAGTTTGTATAACAGCACAACATGTCAAATGCGATCGAACGTCTAAGATACATATAGAAAAGCGGCAGAGGATATCTATTGTTTTTCGAGTACTGTACAGATTACGTCTACCATATGTGGTACTGGTATATTATGGGATACCTAGTTCTGAACCTAAATTGATGGTGAAAAATTGCATTACCAGCAACTAGTATGGGCTTATTTTTATTAAAAATAGTTTTTCTAATATTTAGATGGTAACCTAATAAAGATAATTGGTCTGTAAACCTGAGATTTGTTTCGTTTTAGAATCATTAAAATTAAGGACTTTTTTCAGGATTGCGGAAAATAGTCTAATCTTAGTGTGACATTAAATATATAACGCAGTAACATTATCGCGTCTACTATACCTAGATCGATGTCTTTTATTTTGTAGTAGTTTTTAAAAAATGAACTTTCTTTGGAAAGAAACCCCTAGTAGGAAAATGTTATAATGGTTACTCCAGATACTGCTCGACATATTTTGTATTTATCTAATTATTATTATTGTGAAAAATGAAAATTGTCTTTAGATTTTGCTTCCTGATCATTCGTCTTAGTCGAACTCCGACTTATAAGCTTGATATTGTGGTTGTTATTAGGTAAAGAAAAGAAGTCGGTTATATTTTGATCCGATCAGAAATTTTATCTAAAAAGCAATCAATATAGCAGGAATAATTAGTGGGGAAGGAAAGGACAGGATATAGGAAGCACAATAAGGGGTAGGAAGTCCAAGCTTAAGCAAATAAGAATATAAGGCAGAACGCTCCACCGCAGTCTGTGTTAATTTGGTTATGTGTTAAACACGATTTCAATGTCCTTTCCACATTTTAGTTTAATATTCAGGTTAATATTATTTTCCGTAAAAGCGGCGAAATAATTTTAACCGCTGTTCGATCATGTAAAATCTATACTTGTGATCGGACGAGAGATCGCTTTTGGTGTAACGTAATTTACAATGCATTTGTAATTCTCGGGTAATAAAGAAGTCCAATGTACCCGATAATCTGCCAAAGTGTTTCGGTCAGAGCACTGGAAACATAGACGCGAGTATAAAAAGTGAACTAGTTTGTATCACCTTATTCAATATACACCCTGTTTTGTTACTTATTCTTGTAATTTTTAGCATTATAATTTCTCCCTCCCCCCAACAAATAAAGTGATTTCCTGGATTCTTAAAGATCGTATTAAATTATATTTCCGGAATATAAAACCCAGAGTGGTAAAACGAGGGAGGATCAATAAGTAAATTACATTCCCGCGTAGTTTCTACCTGAATTAGCGTACAACCCCCCACTCTGGCTTAAACGAACCCGAATTTCATTTTCTATCTCCTCGTGAAAGAATGAAACCGGTATCTCGTTTGATTCGTTTACAGTGCCTGTTTGAAATTGAACATGGTGTGAATCGGCCGTCCAACATTTAGAAGCGAAGTGTGGTGCGGTTTCTGTGGGCAAAAAATCATAATCCCGCTGAAATTCGACGAAATTTCCAGATCCACGTGGTGGGCAAATAGTGCCGTATGTTCGAGAAAGGACGAGATTATGTGAAGGACGAAGCACGCAGCGGTCGGCCTTCAACTTCGCACATAGCTGCAAATGTTAAGCGCGTCGAAACTCTCATTTTTTCGGATCGCCGGGTTAAAATTCCGAGACATTGTAGCAGAACTGGACATTTTTTACCGTACGGTGAGTACAATTATTCATGAAGAATTACTTTTTCGCAAGGTGTGCTTAACTTGGGTCCCTCGTTTACTGTCTGATAAACACGGAACTCAACGTTTCCAAATCGTCTTGGTGTTTCTTGAGATATATGCACGACAAGGTTCACAATTTTTGGACTAAATAATCACGGGAGATAAGACGTGGGTTCATCATTATGCTCCAGAGACGAAGAGAAGTTCGAACGAATGGAAACATACAGGATCCCTGCGTACGAAAAAGGGAAAAACCACATTCAACGCGCGTAAAGTCATGTTGACGGTTTTTTTCGATTCTCAAGGCATCGTTTACACAGATTTTACACCGAAAGGAACCACAATCAATGCCGAGGCATATTGTAAAACCTTAACGTACCTTCGAAAGGCGCTAAAAAATCTCAGAATGGGAAAATTGAGCATAGGAATTGTTCTCATCCACGATAACGCCACACCGCATACTGCCCCGATAACATTGATCCGTTAAAAAAATTTAAATGGGAATTATGGCCACATACAGCTTGCAGCCCTAATTTATTACCTTGTGATTTCCGCGTGTTCGGTCCGTTGAAAACAGCCGTGGGAGGAGAGCATTTTGCGAACGACGAAGAAGTGAAGAATTTCGTTACGAATCGGTTAGCCGACGTTGGACGGACGTTTTTCAAACAAGACATCGAAAAATTGGTACCACGTTACGACAAATGCTTGAATATTTTAGGTGAATACGTTAAAAAATAGAGAAAAGATTGTAGATTTCAAAAATATATTTACATATCTTTTACGATTTTTTGTTTGTTTTTTTTTTATCGCGAAGTGTAACTTACTTATTAATCGTCTCTTGTAGATGGCTACCAGTGTGAGAGGATTTTTATCTATGCAAATATTTACAACTACTAATTGGTGGACGTATGAATTATGGGCGAAGAGTTTGTATTATGCATAAGAATTTTTGATCATAACTATGAAACAGTCATGCGCAGTACCACCTAGATGATCTTTCACATATGTTACATACTGGGGTATCCTGAACCTATATACATGAGTCAGGCAGGTTTCAGAAGTTAAAGCAACATCTGTAACATTTTAATTAAGAAATATTTCTAACTCATTTTTTCTTTGCATTACACCGTTTGTATACCACGGCATAATCACAAGTAAATGTTAAGTGACCAGTACTGGATTACAGAAGAAGGCGATTGATAAAAGGAATGTTAGCATTTCTGACACGATTATAAGTATGTTCACAATGAATTTCTCGGTAGAGATGTGATTTGACTTTTTCTACATACGTTCCGTTAATGTTATTTACAATCGAGAATTCTCGCTGGACTGTGACCATTGTTTGTTATCCTATTGTTAAACTTCGCTTGTTTGTTTATAAATAGGACAGTCTTCTATAACTTTCCGAATGTCCCATTTACATAGCGCACATGTAGCAACATCTTTAGAACATTTATTTGTTCCATATTTACCTGAGCACTTAACGCAACGATTTAGTAGATTGTAATAATTGGTTGTATGGCCAAATAGTTTGCAACGTTTACATTGCTCTAAACGCTAAAGTCTTTCCTTGGTTGTTCGAAAATGAATTTCAAAAATCGTTTCATTTTTGTTCGATACTTTTAAATTATTAAAAAAACAGGGAGAGAGTGTATTTTAAAGACGTTGACAACTTTAAGGACTTCGAATCTCATTTCTTCTATGAATGTTTTATGTCCGCTACATCAATCATCTCATGTACGTTCTTCGGTGCAACTCCGAACTTTTACACTGTGATAATAAGTAGATGTAAAAGAAGAATTTATTGCTTCTCAATGCCGTAACAAGAGTTCGGTAACCAAGTGTATTTGCCGGCGGATTAATAGTGTATTCTGATAATGTAGATTTCAGGGTAAATAAGGATCCCCAGATTCTTCAAAATTAGATGTATTGTTTTACCATTATTGGGAAAGGCTTATTAAGACAATTCTTTTTGTCTACTATTACCCAATTGCGTCGCTTTATTGTTCTATCTTTGTTTGGAACAATGCTGCAAATCTCACTACTGTCGTCATTACTATCATCGCCGCTGTCTTCGACCGTAAAGAACTGAAATGTGTTACGTCTGGTTTTTAGAACTGTTTGTGTATCACAAGAACTAGCTGACGTATTTTGTTGTTGGCTTCGTTTAAGTGGAACAATCTCCATTGCCGTTTAGTTTTATTCAACAACAAAAGAATCGGAGAAGCGGTATTATTATATATTTGATTCGACGAAAAAGAATATTAGACTAGTCGGTAGATTGTTTTGCAGTAGAAATGTTTTGTAATTTTTTATACCACTGTTATTATCGATGATGAGTCAGTATCAATGGTAGCAACAGTAGTAACTGCCGTGCAAATATTGTTCCTGTTTACATTAGATACGGAAGAACTGCTAGTAGTAGCGTGCGATTTACTGTAATAACTGATAGCTTGAGCAACGAGCTGTTCAGTTTACTGTAACATGGTTAGTTTGAGAGGAAGCTTGGCTCATTATGTTGATAAGAGTGTATTACGTCTAATCAGGCAACGCGGTACAGCACTACTGTCCGAGAGCGGCTGTGTCGCTAGGAGACTTGTAACGGATAGATGCACGCACGATTCTCACATAGAATGTGAGATGCGCACTCTCTCTTAACCACGTATAAGCACGGTATGGAATAAATTTAATTATTTATTGCGGGTGAGTAAAATAATAATATTACAAAAATAACGAACACTCTTACCCGATTACACAAATGATTCAACCAGGAACATTCAATTAACCACCGCGATAGTTGTAATATTTAAAAAAGAGAGAAGAAAAAAAAAAAAGGATTAAGGTTTTCAATAAAGAACACACTTTACTGTTGCATTATATGAACGGCATTGATCTTTTATATTTTGCAACAATTTGTGTAAATCCTGGCGAAAAATACCCTCAATATATTCTTCATCGAAAGGTATTTCTATTAAATTCTGTTCTTGTGATTTTAGAGAATGAATAAAACTTCAAAAATTTTTGCGTTAAACTATACTGGTAAATACGTTTTTTGAAAGAGGGTGATAAGTAAACAAATTTTAATTGAACATTTTTTTGAGTAGTCGTTAGTTTGTACGCTTGTTGATTTTATAGTAATAAATTAATTTTAATAAAGTGCTCGAGACGGAGAGGTTGAAAGATATGAATGAAGAAGGTGTTCTCTTAAATGTGTAATTATGGGAGATTACCGTGTGGATAACTCGGCCCCTTCAAATTGATGGCTGTGTGTCCTTTTTAGTTGAGCGAAACTTTTTTTTGGATTACAACAGACAGGTTATAGAAAGACTGATAATCTTCAGCTAAACGTGAAACATGAAGACCATTTTTTGCTGGACAGTAATAAACATGTTTCCCAAAGAGATATGTAAATATAATTCCAGATAAAACAAAAATTTCTTTATTAATTTCTAAGTACTGGTTTAAACGGGTATTAATACACAGACGAAGCCGTGATTAAGAGCTAGTAAATTATAAAAGTCGATATATTAATATTTATGCATCATTATTTAATTAATCCACGATCCTTTTTTAACATATCCATGTCCATTGCGTAAATTATTATAACAGAGGATACAATTTTATAAATGATTCTGTTTAATAAACCTTTAATATATATATATATATATATATATGTGTGTGTGTGTATGTGTGTGTGTGTGTGTGTGTGTGTGTGTGTGTGTATTAATTACAACATAATTCTTAGGCTACCCCCCATTAGAAAAAATGTCCCAATTTTTTGCAACGTTTGTTATATTTTGTAGGATTTGTGTTATTGTTATTTAAAAAATGTCACAATTTTATGTAACGAAAAAATGTCTTAATTTTATATAATGAAAGTTAAATTAGGATAAGATTTTTGTGATTATGTTATATTTTTTGTGTTCATGCCAGTAAGAATTACGTTGTAAATTTTGATAATTTCATACAAAGTATAGAAGAGAAAGAGACAGAAATGAAAGCAAGAGAAGTCAGGGGGCACAGCCCCTTGCGAGACCAAAATGGCTGAGTTTATTTATATATATATATATATATATAAATAATATTTTAAATGTATTAAAAATTTATTTATTTTACAAACTGGTTGTTACAAAAATATTTGAAAGACTATTTTAACTTTAACTTAAAATTGAAGGAATTAAAAATGATTGTTTATTTATTTTTTGTTTTTAATGTAAAAAGTTGGAATGTAATCATATAAATTGAAAAAATAAAGAAATACGTTTGTAAGCGAATATTTTTGAGAATTATATTTTTCAGTTTTCACAAAGGATTTAGCTTATTTCACTTTTTATATATATATATATGTTTATTTCTTTTCTTTTTTTTTTTTTTAGTAACAAAGAAAAACCGATGAAAGTATTATAATAGCAATTTTTGTTGCTTTTTTTTCATAGATATTCACTGTAATCAATGAAAATGGCTACATTGTCGTTACGAATTTATATGGCCGATAGTGATGTGACGAAGACGATGCAATTTGATCCGTCAACTTCCATATACGACACGTGTAAAATAATTAGAGATAAGGTATTAGAAGCTGGACGTGGTGACCCGAAAGAATATGGCCTTTTTCTACCAGATGATGACGCTAAAAAAGGTGTTTGGTTGGAACCGGGCAGAAGCCTCGAATATTATATACTGCGAAACGGCGATCTTTTAGAATATCGGAAAAAGTTGCGAACATTACGAGTTCAAATGTTGGACGGTACACTGAAAACAATGATGATAGATGATAGTCAACCGGTGGCGAATTTGATGGTGGTTATATGCACGAAAATCGGCATCACCAATCACGATGAATACGGACTTGTTCGAGAGAATGCGGAAGATGAAACTGATAAAATTCCGAACAATTACGGTACACTAACGTTGAGGCGGAAACGTGAGGAAAAAGAAAGAGACGCGAAAATGGATCAGTTGCGGAAAAAATTGAAGACAGATGACGAATTAAATTGGGTAGATCCGGCTAAAACGTTACGGGAACAGGGTATTGACGAAGGCGAATCGGTACTGTTACGACGGAAATTCTTCTTCTCTGACGGTAACATAGATTCCCACGATCCGGTACAACTGAATTTATTATACGTGCAAGCTCGAGACGCTATTTTGGACGGGACGCATCCGGTAACGGAGGAGTTAGCTTGCCAGCTGGCCGGTATTCAAGTTCACATTCAATTTGGCAATCACAACGAGGCGAAACATAAGCCGCCGTTTTTGGATCTGAAAGAGTTTCTGCCTCATTCGTACGCGAAAATGAAGGGTATAGAGAAGAAGATTTTTCAAGAGCATAAGAAACATTTCAGCCTATCCGAATTGGACGCTAAAGTATTATACACGAAAACGTGTCGATCGTTGCCAACGTACGGAGTAACATTTTTTCTCGTGAAGGAGAAGATGAAAGGAAAGAATAAACTCGTTCCGCGACTGTTGGGAGTAACGAAAGACTCGGTTCTACGCTTAGACGAACGTACGAAAGAGATATTAAAAACATGGCCGTTGACTACAGTACGCCGTTGGGGAGCGTCTCCGAATACGTTCACGTTAGATTTTGGCGATTATTCAGATCAGTATTATTCGGTTCAGACGAGAGAAGGTGAACAAATTGTACAACTGATATCCGGTTACATCGATATCATAATGAAGAGGAAAAAAGCCAAAGATCATTTTGGAATTGAAGGTGACGAAGGATCGACGATGATCGAGGATAGCGTTTCGCCGTCGAAAGCAAGTATACTGCAGCAGCACGAAGGTAATAAAGGAGGCAAAGTAAACACGGAATCGGTCGCCAAACCGGCAGTGATACGAAGAGGTGTAGACGGATCAAAACAGTACGGTTTAGGATACATGGCTAACGCTCAGTATACGACGGTTAGCGGACAAATAAATATGGGCCATTCGCCGCCAGTTATAACGCAGCAGAGTAAAGTTTTAGACGTGATAACGGAACCGAAAAAAGCATTTCTGTCGACGATTTCGTCCAGTCAAGAGACTATCAGAACTGTCGAATCGGAACTGATGTCGAAGGCTTCGATTCCGGAACTGGGTACAGACGCTGCGTCCATGAAATGGAAAGAAACAACTTTCGACACGAACCGGCAGAACGTAAGTTCGCAGATTGCCGCTATGAACGCCGCTACGGCTCAGATTATTAATTTGACCACCACCAAAGAAGTCGATTATAACGAGGTCGGAGCCGCGATTACATCGATCACCAGCAATTTACCGGAAATGGGTCAAGGCGTTCGGATGATGGCAGCGTTAACTGGTACCGGCGATGAACTTCTGGACGCGGCTAGGAAACTTTGTACAGCGTTCACGGATCTGCTGAACGCCGTTCAAACGAATGCGAGCCGTCAAAATTTGCTGAACGCGGCTAGTCGTGTAGGTGAAGCGTCGGAATACGTGCTGCATGAAATACGAACAGAAGAAAAAGACGACGAATCGAAGGAAGTATTGCTGAATTTAGCGAAAGCGGTGGCGAACGCTACGGCCGTGTTGGTAATTAAAGCGAAATCTGTGGCCGGCACGGTGAGTACAAACGATCAACAACCGTTGGTGATCGGAGCGGCTACGGAATGCGCTCTGGCCACGTCGCAATTAGTGGCCTGTACGAAAGTGGTTGCAGCAACTGTAGATAATCCGACTTGTCGCGATCAGTTGACCGCAGCCGCTGTAGAGGTGGCTCACGCCGTGGAGAATTTAGTGTCAGTCTGCGCAGATTCGGTACCTGACCGGAACACGGAATTGATGAAAGAACTGGATACGGCAGCGTCGGACGTAACCAGTTCGTTAACACGACTGTTGTCACACATTAGCGTCAAAGAAACGACCACCGAATACGAGGAGACGATTCTGGTCAGCAGCGAACGAATACTGTCATCCAGTAACGATACCGGAGAAATGCTTAAACAGGCTCGAATACTCGGGCAAGCTACTGCTCAGCTCATTCAAGCGATTAAAGGAGACGCTGAAAAGGAAACCGATTCGGAAGTTCAAAGAAACCTACTAACAGCCGCCAAAGACTTAGCCGAAGCTACAGCGCGCATGGTTGAAGCAGCTCGATTGTGCGCCTCGAATCCGAACGTTGAGACGCAGAATGAACTGCGACAGACGGTGGAGGAGTTGCGAGCCGCGGCAAATCCGACGCTTCGTAATAAACTGACGTACCGATTGAAGAACGCCGCGAAATACGCTTGCAGCACCGGAAATCAGTGCATCGTTTCGTCGCAGGCGGTATCACGATACAACGTGAACAAGCTATCCCAGGACGAACTATTATCCGACTGTAAAGTGTTGGCGGATCAGATACCGGCCGTAATTAAGAGTATAAAATCGACTCCGAACGACGATAATGCGGAAGCGCAAGTGGAACTGATAAACGTTTGCGAACAATTTGTACCAGCCGGTACACGGCTAATTCAAAGCGGAAGAGCGGTACTTCCGACAATATCGCACGAAGCGTCCACGTTACAGCTTAGTCAGAGCATTCAACACTTCACAACCGCTCTAAATGATTTACGATCCGTAACCGCCCGGACCAGGGAAGTTATGGAACATCCGGAAACCGGTTCATTTACGTCCATCCGAAGTTTCAGACACGAATTGTCCACGTTGTATCGAGCGATCGATACAACCGGGTTGAGAGCATTGCCGGGCGAAACGGCGCAGTCGGCGTCCGAGGAAGTTTGCGCTTCCGTCAAAACGTTAAACCAAATCACTACTCAGTTGGTAAGTTCGTCGCTTCAAGGAAACGAAAGTTACACGGAAATGGCCACGCGCGATTTTGTCAGCTCTCTATCGAATTTGACGTCCGGTGTGAGAGGCGTGGTCGCTACAAGCAGCGACAAAAGTATGCAGCAGAAAATAATCGAAAAAACCGAAGACGTCGTCGATAAAGGTGAAATTTTGATCGAAAAGTCGCAGGTGAAGCCGGTTAAAGCCGACCAATTGCATCAAGCAGCCAAAGAAGTATCTCTAGCGTTAAGAGACGTTCTAAACTGTTTACCGCTGCAGAATGAAATAGACGAAACGATTATGTGGATATCGACTACGTCGGAAGTGTTGACGCGGGATTTCCCGCGAACCAGCAAGTCGTACGTCGAACTGCAACGCGAGCTGAATTACGCCGCTAGCCGTTTAAACGAAGCGTCGACCAATGTAATCTCGTCCGTAGAGAATCCGTCGCAATTAGCCAACAGTTCGAAAGATTTCGGATCAGCTTTTCACGATCTGCTAAACGTCGGCTCCGAAGTCATCGGCCAAACTTCGAACGCCGATAGCCGTTCGCAAGTGATCTCCTCGTTGAAAAACGTCTCGGTGGTGTCGTCGAACTTACTGCACGTCGCTAAGACCGTTTCGGCCGACCCGGTAGCTAATCGAAATCAATTAACCACCGCCGCTAGAGCGGTAACCGACAGCATCAATAATCTGATTAATGTTTGCACGTCAGCATCGCCGAGTCAGAAAGAGTGCGACAACGCCGTCCGAAATATACAGGCTATGCGTCCGTTACTCTATCGTCCGTCAGAACCGATAAATGACGCTTCCTACTACGATTGTCTGGATACGATCATGGAAAAGTCGACACATTTGGGCGACGGTATGACTGGAATTGCCAATCACGCCAAACGGTCGGAGCACGAACAGTTCAGCGCGTCCGTTCAAACTGTTAGCGATGCGATTTGCGGATTAACGGAAGCGGCGGTACAGTCCGCCTACCTGATAGCCGTTAGCGACTTGAGCAGTTCGGTCGGCCAACGCGGTCTCATCGATCAGTCTCAGTTCGCTCGAGCTCACACGATCATCGAACAAGCTTGCAACACTCTGATCAGTCCGGTCTCGAACCAGCAGCAAGTCTTATCGGCGGCAACGACGATCGCCAAATACACCAGTTCGTTATGCAACGCGGGCAGAGTAGCCTCGTCTAAGACGACAAATCCGGTCGCTAAACGGCAGTTCGTTCAGTCTGCCAAAGAAGTGGCCAATTGTACGGCCAATCTGGTGAAGGAAATAAAAGCCTTGGACGTTAACTATAGCGAAGATAATCGACGAAATTGTTCTCTGGCTACCGATTCGCTACTGGATTCATTAAATTCGTTGATAACTTTCGCCAGTTCGCCGGAATTCGTTAGTAAGCCAGCGCGAATCAGTGAAACCGCCTACATTGCTCAGGAGCCGATACTGTCAGCCGGCGATAGTATACTGACAGCGTCCTGCGAGATGATTAAAACGGCTAAACTTCTAATCGTCACTCCGAAAGATCCGTCCACTTGGCAATTTTTGGCCGATCGTAGTAAGCAAGTATCCGATTCGATTAAAAGGCTAGTTTCGTCAGTTAAAGATAACGCTCCCGGACAGAAGGAATGCGAATCGGTCATCAGAGCGATAGAAAGTCAACTGAAAGAAATCGATCAGGTATCGTTGGCGGCGATTTCGGAAAAATTCGCGCCGCGGAAGAATAAAACCTTGGAAGGATTTCTCGAACAGACCGAGACGTCTACCAGTGAAATTCTGAATCGTCTGGAACCGCTACGGGAAGCGGCCAAATACAAAGCGGAAAATATCGGTCACATCGTTCACCAGCTATCGTTGTATTTCGAATCGCTAGTATCCGGTTCGATCGGAGCCGCCTCCAATATTGTTTACTCGAAACAGCAGATGAACGTCCTCGATCAAACCAAGACGGTCGCCGAATGTTTACTGCAGCTGGTCTACTGCGCGAAACAGAGCGGTGGAAATCCGAAGGCTAAAGGAATTCATCCGGAGGTCGACGACGCGATAGAAAGTACGCGAGAATCGTTATCGGAATTGACCGGTTCTCTCGAACAATATACCGGGATCGTAAACGCTATGATTCAGAATATAACGCAAGCGATGCAACGTATACCGGATTCGCGTCGTTACGGTTCTATCGTGATCGACTCGATGGATCCGGACGTTGACTATCACGCTCGAATGGTTAATACGGCAAAAGAGATCGCTGTTGTCGCTCAGGAAATGGTTAATAAGCCGTGGAATAACGAAGGTAGCAAACTCGGTATAGACTTATCGCATAACTATTCTCAACTGGCGGCCGATTGTGTGTGCAGCATATCGCTAGATTCGAACCCGGATACGTACAGTAAATTGTGTAACAGTATTCACGACCTCGGCTCGGCCTGCGTGAACGCGGTCACGATAGCGTCCGCGCCGACCAACTATTCGAATTCATCGAAAGATCGAAACGACGCTGCTAAAACCGTGTCGGAACGAGTGTCGCACGTTCTGTCCGCTTTACAGGCGAGCAGCAGAGGTACGCAAGCTTGCCTAAATGCAGCCAGTACCGTCAGCGGTATTATTGGCGATCTAGATACGATAATTATGTTCGCGACGGCCGGCACGCTTCACGCCGAAAAAGAAAACGAAACGTTTACCGATCATCGCGAGAACATTCTTAAGACGGCAAAAGCGCTGGTCGAAGATACGAAAACGTTAGTAGCTGGAGCGGCGTCCTCGCAGGAACAGCTCGCTGTGGCCGCTCAAAATGCCGTCTCCACGATCGTGCAGCTGTCCGAAGTAGTAAAGTGCGGAGCCGCTTCGTTAGGTTCCGACAATCCGGAATCGCAGGTAATGCTAATCAACGCGATAAAGGACGTGGCGAATGCTCTGGGCGATCTTATACAGGCTACGAAATCGGCATCCGGGAAAGGCGTTTCCGATCCTTCAATGAGCGAACTGAAAGATTCGGCTCGCGTTATGGTTACAAATGTTACCTCGTTACTGAAAACGGTGAAAGTAGTAGAAGATGAACATTCCCGCGGTACTAGGGCTCTAGAAGCGGCCATTGAAGCGATCGGCGTACAGGAAATACGCGCTCTCTCTTTACCCAGTAGTAATAGTAGCGGCAGCGGTAAAGCGGGAACACCGGAGGAACTTATTCGCAGCACCAAAGCGATTACGCTGGCTACCGCGAAAGCGGTCGCCGCCGGAAACAGTTGTCGACAGGAAGACGTCATAATAGCGGCTAATATGGGTCGTAAAGCGATATCGGATATGCTGGCGATCTGTAAAAGTTGCAGCGCCAACACCGAAGTGGAAGATTTAAAGCACAAAGTGTTGGACGTCGGCAAGGAAACGGCTCTTCAGTATCGTGAACTGTTGCAAGCGGTTCTGAATATTTTACGACCAAATCAAACGGTTACCGATCCAAAACAAACTCTCGCCCTGATATCGCGTAAAATCGCTCAGTGTGTAACAGAACTGGTTTCAGTCGCAGAATCGTTGAAGGGAACCGATTGGGTGGATCCGGACGATCCGACCATGATCGCCGAAAACGAGTTACTCGGCGCTGCCGCTTCGATAGACGCGGCCGCTAAAAAATTGGCCAGTTTACGACCGCGCCGTTCTATACAAGAAACGGACGAATCGCTGAATTTCGACGAAATGATTTTGGAAGCGGCCAAGTCGATCGCGGCCGCTACTTCCGCCCTGGTAAAAGCCGCTTCGGCGGCGCAACGCGAACTGGTCGATAACGGTAAAATGAGTCGAACTCCTCTAACCAGTTCGGACGATGGCCAGTGGTCCGAGGGTCTGATATCTGCTGCGCGATTGGTAGCGGTCGCGACGCACAGTCTGGTAGAATCGGCAAATTCGTTGGTTCAGGGTATATCGAGCGAGGAGAAATTAATTTCCTCCGCTAAGCAAGTGGCTTCGTCAACAGCGCAGTTACTGGTCGCGTGCAAAGTAAAAGCCGATCCAGACAGCGATACCACCAGACGTCTTCAAGCAGCCGGTAACGCCGTTAAACGAGCTACCGATAATCTAGTTCGAGCGGCTCAGCAAGCGATTCAACACGACGAAGAACGAAGCTTGATCTTAAACAAGCGCATGGTCGGCGGAATAGCGCAAGAGATAAACGCTCGCTCGGAAGTTCTGAGAATTGAACGAGAACTCGAAGAGGCCCGTAGCCGACTGACCGCCATCAGACAGGCCAAGTACAATAAATCGCCGAAAGGCGACGAGAACAATTCGTACGACGAAGTGGATTCTTTCGATTCCTATACAGCGTGAAAATCGATATTTTAACCCGAACGACGATCTGGTAATAATACCGTTATTAACTGTTATTATCATTATTATTCTGTGTACTTAATTTTCGAATTCAGCGACGGTAATAATAAAAACATTCTGTCCTATTTTTACCTATTTACGTTGATATGTTACTTTACGTACACTAAAATTTTCCGTTCGAAAACAATCAGTAATTTTCGAACTTCTAACAGAATTAAACACGACATTAACATCGCGTAACCCGTTTTCAACTTCTTTTCCAGCTGAGCTTAGATACGGAGAAATGTTTACGAATTTCAAATGCAGCTCCCGAGATAGTTTATTTGAAAAATTTAGCGTAATTTACCGTTGTTAATAAAAACGAAGTAATTTAATTAAATAAGGCGAAATAATAAACAGTGCCTGACAACATTCTCTTTGCGAAAATAACATACATCCGTATATTATTTTGACGTGGGATTTTAAATTTTGACGCGCATTCACTCGATTAACTGTCTCTCCGTGTTTTCGTAACCTTTAATACCGTTTATAAATTATAAATTCTGTGGTAACGTTTTTCAGGTTTCTTGAAAAATGTTCAAAGTAATTTTGAATATTTTAAAATGTTCTCCTAAAGAGTTTATTTCTTATACGGCGTTTAATAATAACCTGTTCGGAATTTTCTTACTTTCAAATTTGACCTAAAAACAAGAACTCCGTGCAGTCTTGCTCAAAAAAGATATAAGGTGCCATGAAAATATTAATACATTAATAGTAGTGATTAAGCTTTAAGAAATTTTTATTTACTTTGTGTGATTAGCAGAATGTAAAGCGTGTATAAGATAGAAACTGCAAAACTAAGCATACTATTAACTTTTATTTACGAATCTTTTCGTCGGTTAAAGATTTTTTGCTAATACCATCCTTTAGAGACGTATAGTTGTTACATTTTACACAATCTGCTTAATTAATATGTTAGTTGCGTATTTGGCGCTTTCGTAATTTCACTTGAAGATTCACATTCGTTCGTTTTATCATGATTCATCATAATGCAGTGCAAATTAAAATATTTACAATGTAAAAATAAAAATTGACCCCAATTTGCATTCGATAAAATTGCGTAAAATGCTTCAATTGATTTTTTTTTTTGATGATCTTAACTTCTATGCACACATCTTCTGACATTAATTAATTCTACTTTTTTTCTTACTGCTCAATTCTCTATATCGTGAATTGTTCAAAACAACTTTTTCTGCTATTTTAATGAGACTGTTTTCGGTTTTTTTTTTTTTTTTCTTTTACCTTTGCTTATGTTGTATCTCTCCTGTTTAGCTAATATAGTTTCTTTATGTAGTTTATAAGTTACGTATTTCTTTTTTTTTTGTACCTAATTTCTTCTGTCAAAGATGACTTACCCGTTTATCATCGATACAAACCGTTTGTTTCAAAAAAATTTTACTTATTGTGTTAACGTTAAGTAAATTAATTTGTTAAAATTTTCTTCTTTCTACGTATTGAAGTCTTACTATTGCCGCCTTCCTTTTCACAATATTCCCGGTTCGCTTGTTATTATAAAAGAAAAAAGATTCCTTCGCTAAATATTATTTCATTGTAAACTTACTTGCAATCAACTTCTGCGTTGCATGTAAATCATTCTATCATTCACTGTTCTTCTAGACGCATATTTCCAAAAATCAGATTTAAAAGTTTCGAATAAACAACCTTTAAATATTGAGTAATAAGATTGAAATATTAATAGTTTCTGTTAAACAGAAATAATTTTTTTACTACGTAAAATACTTTCCCAGTGAATTAAAAAATATTCAAGAATATTTTTTTTGCACAATGTATTTGAAACTACACGTTAACAGATTTTTTTTTAATGATTAATTTACAGAATATAATGTGTTGTTATTTACACGGCACTACGATTTTCAAATAATGTTATAAAATTTTTATGATTTCTCTATGCTTAAGTTTTAACGTGTTTAATTTTAAAATACAAAAATAATTATTACATATATATATATATATAAATGTCCAAATAAAAGCGATCATCAGTCTGAAGTTATAAAGCTAAAATAACTAGAAAACCCGTTCGCGCATCGCCCAAATAATGTATACTGTAAGCTTTTAACATTTAATTGATACTAACTGGCTGTGAATAACTTTGATAAACCTGTCTTTCCGTATGTGCCTATTTTCTACACTTTTATATAAATTTTTACATACATGCCTACCTTTACCCACTTCATCTTCCATAATTATTATTCGGGAAATTATGTACTTATGTTATTTTTGTTTAATGTTTTGTGTATCTATTAATCGTTACTGCATTAATATTGCTGTCGTTTTATACCGTATTTTATATATTAATCTCTGGTTTTATATATTTGTTTTAATACATAATGAAAGACTAATTGTATTTATTAATTATATTTGTGTTCTATATAAAGTGTTCATTTATATCTTAATCATTAACATTATGCGTTCTTTTTTTCTTTTTTTTTCTTCTTCTTTTTAGTAATCATCGTATATTTCAAAGTTATATTCAGTGTAATTAATTAATATATCTGTACTTAAACTTTCATGTATTTGTTTTGTATTAAAATTTAATTCCTTTTTCGTTTATTTCGAAGTGAAATAAAAATAATTCGACGATCAATGAAAAAAATTGAAATTTCGTTTAATCTAAAATTTATAGTTCTGCATGTATATGTGTACAAGCCATAGAGCTAAGATGTGACCATTAGACAACTGCAAACAAATGTGCTATGAAGATCTTAAAGTCATTTGAAGAATGTCTTTGCGGACCTCCTTTGCATTGGAGCAACACATAATGACCACGGTGTATGTCTAGTGCAATGTCGGAAAATATCAATGACTCGTGAGAAAAATATTAAGGTTCATTTTAGCTATTTGAACAATGTTGGTAGACCAAAAGGCAGGTAAATTTTTAAAACTACATATGAATTCGAGCGATACTATTTAGTAAAAATAATTACTGTATTAGCGACAATTATACCGAGAATATTTAAAATTTGGGGAATACAAAATGAATGATTTTCCTCTAATGGAAAATACTAGTTTTAAAATTACGCTTTAAATAGCTTTTGTTAGCATATCGAAGTATTATTATTAGGTGAAAAAACCGTGTAAAACAAAATTTATCCGAACTAATAATTCTTAAAGTAATGCATACAAAGGGAAAGATTGGGTTGCACCTAAACATAGAAATTGTCCAAAAATTATTCTCCTTTACCTTTATAATATAAATAAATTAAATTCGTTGATGGTAATAAAAAATAAGGAAAAATTCGCTTTTATTGTGAGAAAAAAAAAAGAAAATTAAACGTGCATACTAATAGTTACGAATTTTACAAAAGTTAACTGCTTCGATGTAAGAATTTTTGAATTAAAAAATAAATTGTATTTTTTATTTATTGTAATTATGAATCCAAATGTCCTAGACTAGTCAACGTTGGTTTTTGGAATTTTTGTAATTGTTTTTTGATATGCTTTTAATGCGTTTATTCTTTTTACATATTTTTTTTTTTTTTTTTTTTTTGTATTTCCTGATATCAGTTATAGAATTTCAACCGTACTTATTTAATTATAAAATTTTCCAATATTTTCGTTGTTCTTAAACATTTACAATTTCAGATGTTTTGCTGTTTTAAAATAATTAACCTTTTCAAAAAATTTTTCAATCCTTGAATACAAAATTTTTATATAACTAATGTGATTGCTTTGTAAAATCAGTTTAGTACGGTTAAAAATAATTGCAAATTTGCAATACCTATTGACAGCGAAAATAATGTTCTTATTTATAACTCATATTGTGTAGAGAAGTTAATAATTCGCTGAATATTTAATTCTTACATATTACAACCAAGCGGGAGATGGAAAAATTAAGAACTTGACGTTTAAATTTAAGAGAATAGGTTTTAATTCTTTTTGTATTCAAATAATTCCGATAGTTTATGTTAAAAATGAATAGATAAATTCGTTTTTTTTTGTGTTTTAATACAGCTCGAACTGGAAAAATTAAATTTTCTCCCATTGCTTGAAACTAAATTAATTTTTAAAATGAACACGAAGAAAATATTTAACATCGAAGTTTTAAATAATTCACGACATTATTTTACCATACGAAATTTGTTTTCACATCTTATTCTTACTGAATATAATCCGTATTTCGAAACATTACTACATTATGCTATGTAATAGTGATGAATAGGTTCGGAAGGATACGTATCCCGCAGCGGAGTTGATGATGTAATTCCGACTACAACATTTGACACGTATCCACAACTTCAACCCAGCACAAATACAAACTGAATCAACGAATGTTATTACAGACGTTTACACGGTTCCGCTATAGAAGTTAAAATATAGACCTTGAATAGAGTAGAATAGACCGGCTGTCCTTTATGCGTTTCGGAATGAATATCTAAGAGCAGGAATGTGCCAGATCAGCTAGTAGAGTGAAAAATTATAACATTAGGATAAGTAGAAAGAAACTTTGTCGTTTTTTCTGTAGACACAACTTTTTCTATGATTACACTCCTACATTAGCTATTTTGCAATTTCCTTCCCTCTTTCCAACACACGTAATCTAACCTAACACTAGTGACAATGACGACCAGTGCAAACTATTTCCAATTTTCCAGTGAACTGTATACGTAAACACCGAATGCTCCATACAAGTCCTTACGAACCTGAAATTCAGTTCTGAATCCGTATCCGAGTAAATAATAAATTTACCCATCACTATTATGTAATCCGATGAGCTCTTGCTTCGAATAAATCTTTAACTGCGTCTGAAAAATATTATAAGCAAACTTGAAGCAGAAAATGTTGTGATTTACAAAATATATGTATGTACCAAAAAAGCTGGCAAGTTTCGAAGTTACATACGACTCTGAAACTTACCATTTTTTTTATATGCATATTTTGTGAACCACTAAATTTTCTGCTTCAAGTTTTTTTATAATAATTTATATTAGTACGTAAAATGAACAGATACAATTTTAATATTAGTTTGAAAAAGTAATTCTTGCAAATTAGTCATTTATTGAATAATATAAGGTTAATGTTTCTGTTGGAATGAGATATACTGTGCTACTCTGTAACTTCTGTCAAGCCTGCACAATCGCAAATTAATGCTCAATCATTTTATAATACTTTTTTGTAAGTTATTAAAATCATTCAGATGTGTACCGTCTCTCATTAACTTGCTGACAATCTAATCTGAAATTACACAGACCTTTATACTTGTTTGACGTTAAAATGTTATTCTGTTATCATTTTATTTGCGCAATTCGGTCCGTATTATTCATTTTTTTCGAACACTACGTCATACCTGATCTAAACTAACGAAGATCCTTTTCTAAAAAATGTTATAGTAAACCCGCGTTTTTTTTTGTTTTTTTTTTTTTTCTAATTTTGATTTAAAGATGTTGACATGCAGGAGTCCTTGAAGTAATAAAAAAAAAAAAAAAAAAAAAAAAGTAATAGGATAATGTAAATATTTAAATAAGCGCCAACTTACAAAAAAACTTTTTTTATGGGGGAAGGGAGTTTTTTTTTTGTGTAATAGTACAATATTATCTAAATTGGAACAAAAAAGAAAAATGACTGATTAAAAGACTGTTATTAATCCATTATGAAGTAGAAAAAAAAAAAGAACATAACATGAGTAACACCAGAAAACATAAAACCCAAAGGCAGCAGTATTGCCTGAAATTTTTTATTAACACAAAACCTATATAATTCCGGTAACAGTGTATAAACAAATTTTTAAACAATTAAGCAAATTAAAACTGGTTCCATTTTTTGGACACGTGTAATTAAAAACCTTTTTTTTTTTTATTTTTTAATTGAAAAACATTTGTATCAGATTTAGAATACGGAGGAAACATTACCCAAGTTTAAAATATTAATGAAGCATGGCCTCGATTAATAACATTTTCGAGATTTTCGCAGCATCCATTGTGAATAAAATTTTCATGAACTTTTAGTTGGTCGGTTTATCTTTAATAGCTGTTACGATATTTTCGATTCGTTTATGTTTTTTTTTTTGTTAGATATATATTTTTACTGTATGCGTAACGCATGATTTTCGAACCGCCATTATGTGACTGCCGCTGATCGACTAGGACAGCCAAGGCCGATGCTTTTTTTTTTGCCTATTCGTTCCTCGCTCGTCTGTTTTTCCGACCATATGTTTTATTGCTTTGCACTACCCAGTGTTCGTCGTTCATCTTTGTGTTAATAAGTCGTTCGCTTAACATCGAGCTACGAATAAAACTTTTAACATGTTAACCTATTAGTTTCCAAATAATCATTAAATCCTGAACAATAGCTTCCGATTGTTTTAATCTTTATTTCTGCCCAAATAACCCAAAAGTTTAGAAAGGTAGTTAGCGTTTAATCTTTTTTTTTGTGATAAGCTCAGTGTGCTCAATTTCAAGTAGATCTGTTTAGTTTGAAAATATTGTTCCAAGTATTTGGTAGAATTTCATTGCATATAATTCAAAATGTTAATGAACTCCAAACCCGCATATCCCAGCACACACTGACGACGCTATTCAAAGCAGAGTAATAGCACAAGTGTACCTTTTTTATTTTTCCTTTTTTTTGTTCCTTCCTTTTGGGTATTAAAATTATTGTTGTGCATTTAGTTTTTGCCTGTCTGTCCTGTCAGCACGTAAACATTTTCATAACAAATTGTCTTCGTTCACTTTGTGCTAAATCGGAATGAAGATTATTTTTTTTAATATTTTAAACTTACATACCGTTTGCCTTTGAATTCCATTTTTCCTATCATTTATCTTTCATGTTATGTTACCAGTTTCATCATCGGAAAAATTTATATAATAAAAATAATATTTGAACAAAACAGTTAAACGAATACCAACCTCAAGATTTACTCTAAAATTTTTATAAAAATGCATTAAAAAGTAAGCATAATTATTCGTTACAAAAATAATTCGTTTCGGTATTAATTTCATTTAAGAACTATGATAACGTCTTTATGTGTATATACTAATTTTTATCGAGTAATTATTTTTTACTTTTTATGCATTTTGATTAAATTTTCAGAGTAAATCTTGAAGATGATATTTTTTTTATCTATTTTATTTTTCAGTTTTTAGTGTAAATAATTCCGAGTGGTAATATGGTTAGGCCAACCTAAAATGATGATACTTTACTACTGTATAATAGTTCGGGAGTAAAAAAGTCAGGCAGATCTTGTAAATCGCCCTTCGATGATTTTAAATTCATTACCTTTATTCGAATCTACATTTTTACAGGAAACTAACGTTGATAATTTTTTAAATTATTTCCGTTTATTTAATTTTAAAGTGTTCGGTTTTCATATTTTCTCTATATTCTAATGAGAAAGTTTTTTGGCTAATAAGCATAGAAAGTGCAATTCTAAGGAGACTTATTTTTAACGTTATTTAAGAATCGCTAAGATAACATTCGCTGGTTCTTATCGATACTCATATGGAACCACCACTGACCGATGCAGTTTCTAATAAACAGGGAATCATTATTCGGATCACTGCGCACAATTAAAAATTTTACGCAGTAATTTAAAAACGGACGCTCTTCCCATAACTTAAGTGCATTTAGTTTTAAATACGTTAGCATCAGTTATTATGACTCGAAACTTTTATCAAGTATTTACTTCACTGGACTCTGTTGTCCGACCAAACAGCAACGGTTACTATGGGATCCAGGTCATCTGACCCAAATAAACATGACATGTATGGGTCACTCTTAACTTAGTGATTGCCATGGTGTTCGAGTTTTTATCAGATACCATAAGAAGTAGACTTGCTACGTATGGATAACGTTCTACAATAAACTTGACATGTATGGGTCACTCTTAACATAATGATTGCCATGGTGTTCGAGTTTTTGTCAGATATCATAAGAAGTAGACTTGCTACGTATGGATAACGTTCCATAAGGCGATTGTTGTGGTGCTCGCACTCTTGCACACTAAATGCGTGCCGAGCTTTTATGAAATACACTAAATAGCACTGTTATCATGACGATTGTGCTCTAAATATTACATTGTACACGCTGCTGTACTAATCTCATGTTGCTTTCTCTTAAAATCCATCCTATTCGCTTTTTATATCCTAAGGGCCATATGGTCAAAATTGTGCTGTACTGCTTATGTCGCTTTTCGTCCTTCTCTAGACTTTGTATCCCTTCGTATAAGTTGTAGTGAACTATTATAAGCCAAACCCCTCACTGGAAGGCTTTAGATTGGTCACATTTCTATCATCATAATACATATATTAAAATTAATATTGGCGCTGTTTGTGGTCCCTCGACTGGTACAGTGGAAAAAAAAAAAAAAAAAACGGAATGTTTTTACCGGCTTGTAAATGTTGCTATAGCGGTTTCAAATTTGTTTCCTTTATTCGAATCTATGTTTATCCGTCGTAATTAAGACTGATAATATTTTAACTTTTTGTCTCATTACAAATTAGCTCTTTTACAATTTACCTTTCCGCGCTTAATATTGATAATATTTTCAGTGGCATTCACATTTGTTATATTACTAAAAACTTCTCTAAAGAGACCAAATTTTTTTAACGTTTATTTCAATGACTACTGAGTATTCGTATTTATCGATATTCATCCGAGAACCACCACCGACTGCTGCACTTTTCAATGGATTGATCAAAATCAGTGACCCGACAAGGGCACAACTTATGCGCGAACAAACGTATAAAATAACAAAACATACGCGATAAACAAATATTTTTTTTTTTTTTTTTTAATTCTTTAATAGCTAAATTGCACCTAGCTGATGATAGCTATTTAGCAATTATTTTTAACATCTTGTGTACATAGCTTGAATAGCAGCCTACCCAGCGATAGGTACTAAAAAAAAAAAGTTTTATTAGAACTTTTATCTTAGATTAAATCTATCGATTTGATTCTGTCAAGCCGCCGAACTTCTAGTGAATTGTCTAGTAACGCAATTGTCATGTTGTTCGGGTGCGTTTCTAATCTGTAGGCATACTTCTTTGCGTCGTCGAATATTACTTCGTGAACAAACTTTGTTCCGAGGTCTTGTGAAGTGTTAAGTTGATAATGTACCACGGGGCGTTTACAACCATCCGGAGGATTTTGTTCTGAATCATCCGTTGTATGATTGCTATGTTACTCTTTTTAGAACAGCCTCATATAACGGGCAGCTGTAATGCCAAGCTGGCTTTAAAATCTGATTGTAAATTAGTAGTTTATTTTTAGCAGATAATTCCAACTTTCTGTTTAGTAGCCAGTATAATTGTTTTAACTTTATATTTAATTCGGTCCGTTTTACTGTTATTGAAAATGTATGTCAGTAGTATGAAACCTTTTCTCGGCAATTCTTTTAAGATTCGTGCGGTAATTAAATCATAGCCCGGCAATTTATTTGGGTTTAAAGATTTTACTAAAGTACGGATTTCACGCGGAGACGCAGGTTTTATTGCCGAGCAAACATCATAACAATAAGTTTCATGGTTGAACTATGCGTTTTCAGGATGTGGCTGGAATATCTTTGCGAAATATTTTCCGAATACCTCCGTTTTTTCTAGATCCGTTCTGGCCCAGGTTCGGTCCGATTTTCTTATCGGATATACCGCTTGTATTGGCCTTTTTAGATTCCTTGTTGCCTTCCACAGTGAGTAGCCATAATGTGCCAGAGGTGAAAGATTTATTAATTTTTCTTTTAACGACTTATTTTTTAAATCTTGCAGTAACTTTTTTTAAATCTTTATTTGCTTGTTTAATGCTGTCTTATGAGTGGGCTTTCTTGATGTTTGCCATTGTTTTCGTAATTTCCTTTTTAACTGGACCGCTTTTTTAAATTTTATCTGGGTAATAAATAACAGGCTTATAATTGTTCTCCGTTGGCGTGGATGCCCACGCAGCCTGGTGTATAAGTGTAATAAAATTTTCTATCACTTCTTCTATTTGTTTCTTGGTTTTAATGGTATTTTGAGATTTATTGCGCGTTCAAGTTGATCTCGAAATGCATTCCAGTTTGTGAATTTATTTTGAAGCTGCTAAAAATTCAACTTCGATGAATATAAAACTCAATAATTAAAAGTATTAAAACATGTGCATGTAAATTAAATCGACATAAATTTAATGAATAAATATCTCCGGAAAGAGTGAATTTGAAAAATTTGTTTATATTTAACCGCTAACAGCGATGAGTTGTAAGAACTGGTGCAAACCCTTTGTTGAAATTTTTTCAACTTCCGAGTATTGTTTTTTTTTTTACTTATTTGTTTATTCTTTCCAGAAACATCATAATCATGCTTCAATTTACGTTTAACGGTCACCTTTTCACATTTATATATTTAAATGTGCAACATTTTCGAAATTTATGATAATACGGGAAATCTTTAATTTAAATTAGTGCTAAATCTTACGTAAAAATTTATTGCCAGCACTTAAATACGTTAAAATTGTTCTAAAATTACTTTCATTACTTGAAATGTCTCGTGTACGTGTAGCACCATTTCTTGTCTATCGCATAGAATATTTACATCAATAATAGACTTAATATATTTTCTATTATCAAGAATTTGTTTTAATTTCTCGGATAATTTGTAATCGAATAATCTGATAAGATCGTTTTTTAAATCATTTCTTTGGTGGAAAATAAAATTTCGCAGTAAGTTACAGAGAACCATATCGTTCGTATTCGTGTTTGAAGGAGACTTTTATTGACTTCAATAAAGAGGGGGATGTTTAGCGTCCTCTTCAGGAAGCCATGCTGTAAGTACGCGTGTGATTTCGTGAACAAATATTTCTATCTATATATTTTAAGTGAAAGTAAATATCTTGGTTTTTAAGAAATTCTAAGATGATTTAAATACTGTTATTGAGTTAGTTTTTAAACTGTAGGTTGAAGTTTTAATTCGTTTTACCCGTATTTCATGTCACCTTTTATTTTAAAATAATTTTTAAAAAAAATGAATTATTACATTAGTTTTTGTCACATATGCGTGTTTTAGAATCATCATTTATGAAAGTACGCGTCGATATCAGTTACTGTACAAACATTTAGAATGAGCCCTTTCGAAAAATTTGGAAATTTAATTCTTACGTACTAGGTTCATTCTGAAAAATCAAAATAAACGATTTTAGTTTTATACGGCATTTTCTTTTTATTTTATTTATTTACTAAAAAAATTCTACTCGTAAAAATAACTATAGAATTCAATTTAACGTATACAAATAAAATTACGTTTCAATTTCTCTATTTCACTTAATAAAGAGGAACAAAATGCAAATTTTAAGCATAAGCGAAGACAGATGGAAAGGAGATGAATTTATAGATATACTGATTTTAAACTCCACTGAAGTGGAGAACAGTAAATGAAAAGTTGAATTATAGTGGTAAAGTAAAGGAACAGATAGCTGTGTAAAGAAAATTTTAAAAGAATCAAAATAAAAGAAAAAACAAAATACAAATAGATAAGATTGTTTCAGTGATGAAAGTGTAATATAAAAAAAACAGTAGAAATAGCTGAAATAAATTCTTCGAGTAAAAAAAATAAATAAATCTACATAGTGATCAATTAACACATTTATAAATATAAAATAAACATCTTTAAAAATTAAAAAAACAAATAAATACATACATTAAATGATCAAGGCCTATTATTGAGAGCATCAACCTCTTCGACTATTTATGAGAACAGCAAATGTAATTTTCATAATTTTTCCTTTTTGACCGATAATACTGTCAAAATCACTCATGATTATTAGTTATCCAAACCAACGCCTTAATCTGATGCAAATTTTTTTGCGGGTCGTTGTAAAATGAGTCGATTTTTTATTTCAGGTTCTCATTTGTATAAATCACAAATATTTTGATATGTTTACTATGTAAATAAGAGGTTGGTGATACAATGCTAGTATGCATCACGAAAAACTGAAGAACTTATTACGATTATGTATGTACGTCAGAAAATTTAATTACTCGAAAATGTTGTAAAATCTCTTGTAAGTCATGGATCTAAAAATGCTAAAAATGAATGAATCGTTTTGTGTAGGTATGAATAATTTTACTCAAAATCAACCACCTAGAATCTTATTATTAGAACTATCCATGTTAAAATAAAAAATAACCCTCAGATGGAACAAAATTATGTAAAAAATTATCTCGAAGACACTTTTAATGTCTTAAGGTAACGAGACGTTACAAAGCAGAACATTTGTAAAACGTCTTTACGCGATGCCTTTAAAATTTACAACGCTTTTTTTAAAGTTCTTCATAAGAAATATCAGTGAAAAAGTAGGAAATTTTAAACTATTCAAAATTTAAATGTTTTTTAAAATTTACTAACATATCGGTTTTTTATCTAAACCGACTATGGCGCTGGAAAAATAGTCATAAATTATCTGCCAAAATAACGATTTATTGAGTTTTACTAAATAAATTTTGCTTTAACTAGCAACATGATACGAAATACTAAGAAATTTATTTTACTTCATTAGTCCCATAGAGATCGTTAAACGTCTTATAGATTTCGTTTAAAACGTCTTATAGATTTCGTTTAAAACGTCTTGGATACATTTTCAAAATAAAGCGGAGTGTAAGCAGAAGGAAATTAAGATAATTAGAAATTCTTAGCAGCAAAAATGTTAAGATAAACTAGTAAATAAGTAATAATTTTTTTAAAAAGATTTTATTGTTAGTTTTTAATGAATTACTTAAACCGACTATGGATGTAATAATAAATCCCATCAAAAACATAAATGTAAAAATGGGAGCCAAGTTCAATATTAATAATATGCGTGATTGTCGACTTTGCCGACAAAACAATTGAGATCTAAATGTATGCCAAGTTCTGTAGATAATCCTGAAATTGATTTATAAGAACATACAACATTCTAAAATTAAAACACAATTTCTTTTTTTTTTCATAGACAACAATGTATGCTGTTTAAAAATAGAACTTCTTAAATTTGAACAGTCGAATTATTTACACAAAGCAGATAATTTAGGATAAATTAAAGCTTACGATTTGAATTGGTTAATTTTTAGCAGCAAAACCAAATTTTTAGAAGAATAAGATATGTTGATCTTACAATATAAAAATAGTAACTTGCGTATAAAATAACGAAGATAAGTTAATTAGCCAAATATAAGATCGTGAAAACTAGCCAAGTCAAATCGTGAGCTTTAATTTATCCTAAATTATCCGCTTTGTGTAAATAATTCGACTGTTCAAATTTAGGAAGTTCTATTTTTAAACAGAAAACATTGTTGTCTATGAAAAAAAAAAGAAATTGTGTTTTAATTTTAGAATTTTGTATGTTGTTATAAATAAATTTCAGCATTATCTACAGATCTTGGTACCCATTTAGATCTCGATTCTTTTGTCAGCGAAGTCGACTACCGTGCATATTCTTAATATTGTTTACATTTATGTTTTTGATGTGATATGATTATTTTTTTATTCTTCAAAATAAGCTTACAAAGTGAGCACTTTTCGAAAGTCAAGCTATCGAGTCCGTCTGTCCCCTAACTCTAAAACTACCACCACTTCAGACCTGTATGGCTGAGGGGAAGAAGTGGCAAGAAACCCTTACTGCAGCACACAAGGCCCTACAAATATGTCATTTTCATCTTTTTTTTTACAAGTATGTCAAAATCAGTATACAATATCATGTTCATTTCCCGTGCCGTGCTGAAATTGTATTGCTCCATAATGTATGCTTATCATTAAGATAGTCATCTATTTTACAGTACGCATTGTCAGGCAGAACTTGCTTCACAGCAATTTTAATAAATTTATTTTCCGGTAGGTCAAGTATCTCGATTGGAATTTTATAAAAACGTACACAAAGCCTTAAAGTGTGCTAGCTGTTAATAAAAATCGATTGCTTGGAAAATATTTCAAATCGTAAAAATTCAGTTTTCTGATTTTTTCTTTTGTATAAATTACCCAGCTGGACGCAAAATTTCAACTTTCTAAGTCATCTGCAAGTAAGTTAGGTTTTTGGTCTATATGCCAGTCAGTCAGTGATAAAAATGCAGATTTTTAGACGTTAATATCTCAATAACCGTTTGAGTTGTATTTATGAAATTTGGGGTTCTAGTTAATCTAAGAGGTTTTAATAAATAAACCAAATTTCACGTGTTTATGTTAAATAGATGTTGAGTTATTAAAGGGTTATAAGTGGCTTAAAATGGTTCGTGTAATATAACACACAGCTGCTGTGTCATCGTCAGTTCCTTTTTCTTGGCTTGAACAAGAGAAAAATCAAAAATTTATTTTAAAAATTTAAAAGTACTTAAAATCACTTCATCTAGACTATTGACGGATTTAGTGGCTACCAGGATCTACGAACCTAATAAAATTAAAACACACATTTTTATGAAAAACCGTTTTAACTAAAAAGGTTTTTCATAAAAATGTGTGTTTTAATTTTATTAGGTTCGTAGATCCTGGTAGCCACTAAATCCGTTAATAATTTAATCCGTTTCTTATTTTTTTGATTGTGGGCGTGCGTTGAGGGAGTTAAATATGTGTATCAATTTTTTTCAAAAAAGAGAAAGTGCACAGAATAGATCATTTTTTGCAAGACTCCAATATAGAGATATTGGCATAGGAAGAAAATGAAGTTTAAAAAAATATCCTAAGAACGAGTACTATTCTTCAAACTTTTTAAGACTTCAGTTTTTTAATCACAATAATTGTTTAGTATTACATATTTTATAGCAGTAAGTTATTAAGGAGAATAATAAAATATATCTATCAGTACCCAATTGAAGAAACTATTTTTTTAAATGCTTAAAACAAGTTTAAGCATTTTTTATTCTCTTTCTGCCAACCACCCCAAAAATAACAGAAGATTATATACATACAAGATAGAGATCGTTTTTGTAACAATTAATAAATCATAATAAAGCTTCATTCAGAAATATATTGAAAATTTGCTGATAGTAAAATTTCGTTTGCTACATATTTGCTTCAAATGTGAAGTTTTTTTTTAAAAAAAAACAACTCTTAAGTTCGTTTCGGATTATTAAGTAAGTTGGTAAATAAAATAAAAAATTCAGTGCTGCTACCTATAGGTATCAACAAATGATGTTGGGGGGAATACATTCAAGGTTATTCGATTTTTTTATTTTAAATATAGTGAAATTATTGGCCATTGTAATTTTATTAAAAATTAAATATTCTTTCCGATGAAGAATGTTTGGACTCACTTCGAAACGTATCAAATTTACCACTTATCATATGGTGTATACCTAAAACAGTTTTTTTTGTCATTTGATTATGAGTAATGGAATATTCTTGTGTTTTTGTTTGTTTTTTTTTGTAGGTAAGACCAGTTTTATGATTTAATAGTATAAATATTAATTAATCATTTTATTGTAATTTATAGATCTTGATTTCATGTGCTATAAAATTTTAACATTTGTTTCCGATATAATAAATCATGTTTAAAATTTTGGATTTCAAATTTTTCCAGGATTCTGTTTTTTACTGTTAAGAAATGTAATATTTTAGCAGAATTTACTACTAAAAGTTAATCAGATCAATGTTTACTGCTTTCGAAAGAAATAATTTTGTTCCTATGATGTGCTACTAGACGTATAAGGTGAAAAATTTATTTCCGTAAATCCGTTAATGCATAATAGTATTATTTAACATGTAGAGATAACTGAGCATCTTACAATGATGTGTGTGTGTCGATTTATTTTTTAAATTAATTTACATTAATGTTTTAAACGAGTTACTCGAATTGTTTTTGTAGTTTTAATTTGATTTTCACCCGTTTCAGGTAAACAGGTAAATCACACGACTAGTCACGAAATATAATTTGTGAACTGTAACTGTACTAATTTTAAAAAATTCGTAAAATAGTACGAATTTCGATCTATTAATTCAATAATAACCTATATTATTCACTAATAGAAACTTGTGCGTTTCTGTATCAAAGGAGTTAATAGTGAAATATGATTTGTATCATTGTGTTTCTTCTCATCAAGTTAAAAATTTCTGTTCAGGAGATTAAAAAGTAAATATATTGTCGAATGTTGTTTTCAAAACAGAAAAAAATAAACTATAGCTGTCAGCAATGAATATCAGCTCTGATTTTAATCATACTTTGTTAAATTATTATTAAGTTGCTCGGCTTTAAAATAATTATCGCCTCTGTAGTGTTCTTTTTCATACAAATAATTTTTCGAATATAACTTACGAGCGAGCAATGTTAACGCTAGACGCGTATGTAATTAATAATAAAGTTTCACGAAAAGTTAAAAATTATTAAATACTACTAATTTAAAATGAACTTTTCCTAGATTCTTTTGCTTTTTGTTTTATGTATGATTTGCATGAATAATTTATCAGTACACCGTGATTAACATTCTACTTTAATAGTTTTTATGTTGGTAAGAATTTTAATTGGTACGGTAAGCATCCTTTACAAATACAACGTACATGTTGGTTTATTTGAAATAAAATGTTATTTTTTTCGTTGCATGTTTCGTTAATATTTTCAACATGTTTTATTCGTTACTGTATTTTAATATTTGTTTGTATGTAGTATTTATATTTATGTTTTTGTTAAATTCCTTATTTGTGTCCCGTTGATATTTAATTCTTATTTCGATTTGGTCTTTCCAGTATTACGTTACAATATTATTAATAGATATATTCTCATAAAACCGAAATCCTAAGTGTATATTTCATGGAAAAAAAATTACTTTCCTACTTTCTGTAATCTTTTACTCTCAGAATTGTCATTTCATTTATATATGCAGGATATTGAAAGAATTTTAATTTTTTTGTTTTGTTTTGTTTCGTAGACAGAGAACTGTTCGCGATATTCAAATCGGTCAAATTTATTAATCATACATTTTATGCTAGCAGAAGATGATTTTCATATATTTTCGAATATGACATCATTTACGCATTTCTTTAACATTTATGCTACTGTCTAAAAATTCCTATGCAAAATTATAGCTAAGAAACGAAATTACCATTTTTAAAATTGTCAACGTAGCCCCGAACATTTAATTTCTTTTTCTGATTTTCTAAACTTTTAAGTGCATATATCACGAAAATTATTGAATCGATTATTTGAGAAATTCCCGCAAACGTATTTTTCCAAAAACGGATTTTCATTCGTATTCATAAGATTTTCGGGAAAATATCACATTTTATGTGATAATAAAAAATTTACAGTCATTTTAAAGTTGTGCTTACTATCTTAGGATTTCTCAGTGAAAATAGCTTTTTATCCCCCATTATTATTACTACCGAATTTACGGTAAAGACAAAGTGAATCGTGAAATATAAATAACCGTAATGAAAAAATGTTTTAAGAGGGAAAAAAAATATAATAATGTTCACTATATAAAAGCTAGAAAACCAAAAGTTAAAGAAGAGTCCGATGTAAAAATTAAAAGATTTTCGTTGTTAATGATAACAATGTGTGCAACGGTTGATAAGGAAATGTTCAAGCAGAGATAGGAACACTTTATATTGAAAATTTAAAAAAAAAAAAAAAACAAGTTAAAGGATAAGGCTGCTTTAGAATTATGGATTCAGTAATCCAAAACTAGACACGGTAATTATAAGTAATAAAATAAATTGAACTTATCATAGAATCATGTTAGAAACATTAATTTGCAATTTATTGAACACCAAAAATAGATTGTAAAAAATAATTGTAATTATAATATAAAAGAATTTCGTTCTTACTAGAAATCAGTATGTCTAAATATTTTTTTATTACAATTTATATTAAATATTTTGTAATTTTTAATTCAAATTATAAATTAAAAATTATTTTTTTTTAATTGCATAAAAAAATTGATTAGTATTAAAATAAATACATGGGCTAGGCTAGAAAAAGAAAAATGGAGAAACTTAAACTTTTTCATTTATTAGAATATTACACATTTAAGCGTAAATTTAATAAACAACTAGGTACTTGTAGGTAGCGTAAACATAGATAATTTCACATAGCAATTTTTTCGCTTGAAAAAAAGAAAAATAAATTCGTAATTAATCTGTGTAGTTTGTGTTTGTTTCTTTTTATTGGTAGTACCTCGTCAGATCAAAATATAACTGATTTTATTTCCTTCTAATTGTTTCTAGTTAATGCCCCCTCCCTTTCAACCAAAAAAAAAAAAAAAAAAAAAAACATGGACCTTTGAAATAATTGACTTAACCCCGTGCTGATGCATAAAACGAATTAATTGTGGCATTTTTTACGAAGGAATGAATTAGTAAGTAGTAAAAGATCCGTTTATGAAATTATTGAATAAATTATTACCGTTTACATTTTTTTATACTTTATAAATTCAGAGTGAAACAAAAAATCGAGCAGAGTATAATTAACCTGTAAAAGTTTGTTTGTAACGGGAATTCTGTATTGAAATTTAAATAAATTTTACTAAATATAAATAATAGATTAATATAATTTAAATATTATGCATACGTTTTTAAAGTATTTAATGCTAATAATGTTTTTTGATTTATAGAAACTGAAAATAAACAAGCAATTTATGTAATTAAATATGATTAAATAGACGGTACTGTTTAATTTCGTCTTTTTAAATATCAGTAACGGTTTTTATAATATTAGTAGGTATTATTTTTAAAGTTATGCATAGTTTAGGAGTAAAATAATCTTAAAAAATATATATATTAAAAAGAAACATCGAAATTATTTAAATTTAGAATTTGAAGAATTTTTTTGGATATTTTACTTGACAGTGTCGGCAATAACTGTATATAGTATATAGCGTAAGATAATTTTTCTTTAAATTTAAGCATCTTTTCGTGATTTTATTAAATATATTTTAATATGGTTATATATTTCATTTTACTTGTAAAATGAAATATATAAAATTTTATTTAATTATAATAAAACTTGTTTCTTTAATAAAAATAATGCAAAGTTGTTTAACAACTGTTGCTCATTGAAAGAATAGTGAATAAAATTAAACATTTTTTCTTGAAGTTTCGGTCGAAGGTGAATACTAGTTAAGAGCTAAGTAACTTAAAATATAATAGTTTTTTTTTGTTTTTTTTATTGAAGTATCATTGCTGTTAGATTTTAGTTGTTCAAACATTTATTTGTATAATGCTGTAATTCTCAAGTAATTGACGTTGTTGAAATGCAAAATTTTCAGTTTTTTCTATTAAAAATCGTAATACTTATTTAGTATTTAGCTGTTTTAAACAGCTATTTAAGTTGTTTTTTTTTTTTTAGTTTTAGTTGTTTTAATGTATTAATGATTATTTTTTGTTCTGATATTTTTGTTCTAAAAAGGCATTTTTTACCATTTTATTTCGTTTTTTTCATATATTTTTATTTTTTTAATTAATGAACTTGTAAAATCGCATTACAGAATTCAGATTTTCGTTCATCCGTTCACAAATAATATGCTTAGAAGGACACAGAAAATCAATTTTAGTGATACACGCAAAAGAGATAGTACGGAATAAGATAGAAACTGGCATCCAAGGGTTATTTAAAAAATTAAAGTAATAATAATTTGAATAAACTGAAAATTATTTCCCGACGAAGTATCCAAGCAGTTTTATTATGGTACCTGTTTGTGTGTTGCTCGTCACCGTCAAAGTATATTTGTGCGTATTTGTGAGTTTGCTATTACTTTTAAAGTTTTAAAAAGTTAATAAAACTTAATTTTTGTGAATAGTTGTAAATCGGACGGTCCTATAGAAGAACGATATTAAATAAACGATAAAGGATGATATCAATAGGGAAACGTTTACCTTTTTTACGGGACAATATACAGTTTTACATCTTTCTTAGCAAATAAGGGGTTACTCAATAAGTTTAAATGGCAGATTTTCAAGCATTCTTCTTTAAATTTTAATGTGTTATTGTCTAACTTTCGTCTGGTTTCAAAATTAAGAAATCAACTGGATATTTGACATTTTAAACGCAATAATAAACTGATAGATGATAAGTCAATGAAATGACTCAATTTTTTGGGGAGCATTGTTCTTTGAAAGAGTAACAGACAAACTGATGTCTCGATGATACAACTTAGTTTTGGTGTGGATTATGTTAAGAAGTTTTATAAGCATGCTGGTGTATACAGGTTTGTAATTAGTTTTATCTTTTTTCTCCCATTAAATTCGAAGTTAGGTTATAAATTATCATTTGCAAAGGAATCAAGCTTACAACATTAAAAAGGAAGAAAAACAAACCATGAATGACCAAAAAAATTACGGAAACATCGAAAAAATATTAATGAAATATGAAAATAACGGAGTTATTAAGAATGTCATATAGTTAAAATAAATTTATTAAATTTAAATATTGTCTTGACAGTAAATTAATTAAATTGTTTAACAAATATATATATATATATATATATATATGACGTACTGTGTTTATGAGTGTGTGACAAAGAAACTGAGCTGCATAAATACAGTGAAATAAAAAATATAAGATCAAATGGACGAGAAAATAAAAGGAATTAATGTGGAATGTATTAAAAAGAAAAGTAGAAAGCCGGATGTATTATTTGAATAAAAATATTATTACCCCAGTTTTTGTTGTTTTTTTTTCCTACTATGAATCATTTATGGTTCATACAAAGAGGGTAGTCCATTTACATACTTTAAGTTGTAATTAACATTTATGAATTAAATAAACTACGCTTTTCGCGGTTACTGAAATTACTTATACCTTTCAGACTAAATTTATTTAAACTGCATTGGTCGTATGTTTTATATTAATGTGCACGGAATAATACGAATTGAAAAGAAATGATATTGTTTGTTTGAGCGAAAAAATGTAGCAAATTTTTGCTACAACTTACATACCGACATTCACACACACATAATTATTTTTTTAAAAAAACAATTTTCTTTCAAATACTTAAATTTATTATAGAATTTTTAGTTTTGATTTTCGGAGTGGTTACACTTTTAGGAAGTTGAATAAGTTGTTTCCAAAAAATCGTCTGCAAAGTAAAATTGTTCCATAAATAACTCTGTTAAGCACGCATGTTTTTTATTGTTCGGTTGGTTTATTAAGAGTGGTAATATTTTAGATATAATGACAATATTAACAGGTCTATTTGTTTGTTTAATAATAGTCAAAAAACTTTTTAATATAATTTTACAGCGATTTACGTGTGTTTTTAAACGTTAATAATACAATGTTCTTTTATATACAGTCTGCATGAATATTACAAAATTTCGTAGTAATCTTTTTTAAATTTGTTGTAGAAATGTAGCGTGATTGACACTGTGACCGTGTTAATGTTTTTCGATTCGTTTTAATAAGAGTAACTCTTGATTTTAAATAAACTGTATTTTCATAGGTTTTATTAATAACAATAAATATTAAAATTATCATTTGGTAACTTACCATGTTTTTTTAAAAATAAATGTACTTAGCATATTAATACTTAGAGGTAAATTGAAATAAATAATTCTGATTGATCGCTCAATGTGCGTTCATCTGCATGCTGTGTAGTGTTGCATTTTTGTATTCTTTATAAAATAATTATAAAATATAAAATTTATACGTGAGAAATTAAAAACTTAATAATAATGTAGAGATCGAAACATGTATTATGTATATATATATATATATATAAATAAATGGATTTACCGTAAACTTATACTTAGGGCATGGGTGGGTAATATACCTTTAGTATACGTGCATAAAATTTTCAGAAATACAATAATTTCAATTTTTTACGTATGATATAAATATTTACGATAAAATTTAAAGTAATAATAATTTTGTCCGTATATGGTTAACGAAAATTTAGTAACAATTATGCGGAATTGATGGTAGATTGAGACGTCCTATTTGACTAGAATTGTCCAATTTAATTCCTAAACAAATACAGAATTATTTTAAGTAAAATAAAATTAACATGTTTCTGTAGTATCATATATATACGTCTCATTTGTGATGAGTTTTGCGATTTATAAAATACGGTTGCAATATCGATAAGTTCTCTTTAATTACATCACTTACGACGGTAGATATTATCATTAAACTGAAATTAAATTTTGGAACAACCTCCAAGGGGATGATGTGCAAACGGCTTTATTTATCGGACAGTGGTATCTTCGTAAACATTCGGCTAGTCTGCGATCACATTCGCACAATCTTTGACTGCATGATTGTCCCATAGCTGTAACAGTTTTATTATTAATTTTAAATACGAAATGTACCGACATAAATTAATATGAAAATTTAATCGTCTTGAAGGTGTTGTTTTTAGAATTTATTAATAATTTTATACTTTATCATAGTATAATTCCAAAAGCTCGATATTAGACTCGGGTTATCAGTTGGAGTGTATATTTTTTGAAAAATGTAAAATGACATACAAAGTCGAATGAAATAGTACTCCGTCAGCTGAGCATGATATTTTTTATATATGTATTTCCGCTTTTTTAACATCTGATTAACAACTATAATAAAATTTACTTCGTAAACATTTTTTTTTTTTTTAATAAATTTAAACCATTTTTGTTATGCTGATTCTATCTGTGGCAAATAACGATTCTCAGTTACTCGTTCAACTACATGTTAGCACCGTACTAATTCGGCAGTTATTTACATTAGTACGATTTGGCAAGATTCTATTTACACTTTGAAATAAGTAAAACTTGGAATTATTTTTTATTAAAAAAATAACCGAAAAAAACACCTTTAAGATTATTTTAAATGAATGAAATATATTTATTTTTTAAACGAAAGTAAATTATCTTTTGAAGTTCCGCAGTAAAACTTCTAATTATATTTGTAACTTTTTTTTTTCTCTTTTATTAATACAGTATTTTAATAGTAACTCTTTTTGTACGTGTAAGGTAATAATTGTAATTATTTCTAAACTGGATATATATTTTTATATTTCAGTTACTCTACTAGTGTAATATTATGGATTTAGTATTATAGATTACGAATATGGTTAAGTTAGATGTAGAAGATTTAATATAGAAAAGTAAAATAGTAAGTACTGCAGTTAAAATTCGGTCTATTTGCAATTTTTATTTCGTTTAATTTGCTTATTCCATTGAAGTGAGTTTTTCATTGCGTATTTGACGATAAATTTTAGTAGCGATCAGCCGTAATCGGAACAATAAAAGAAAGGTATTCACTGGATCATTTGTAATTATGTATTGTTTTTGTCATTAATTTCTTTAACTCGCTATGATTAATTAAATTAGTGTGAAAAAGTGTCACCGGCACTACTTCGGTGGAATAATGATCATTTTGATTTTATTAATTTTATTAAATATATTCAGTGGTATCGTATAAACAGTAATATAGTACGTACAACAAAGTGGTCTTCGCATGTAACATGTCCACACGTACGGTATGAAATACTCCAAAAATAATGGGCAGTTCGCTTGATCATAGCACCAGTCATGCATTTTGCAACATCTGTAACACCATTATTGATAAAATGTAAAAGAAAAAATGAAACTACAGTTTAAGTACTTGTGCCGAGTGCCATGCATCCCGTGACGTACATCAATGCATTTTAACTATTTTTATAACAAGTTTTTGACATGTACATATATATATATATTTTTTTTTCTCTTTTTTCTTTTCATGCAAAATTAAATAGATTTTTTGTACAAGCAATTTTGAAAATTATTAGATTTTCCTATTTGTCCCGACGGGTTTCGAAGGAAAATGAGCGGTGAAATGTACAAATTTTTATTTATGGTAACGTTCAAAAATCTTTACGCGATTGTAATTTTTTCATTGTTTTTATCTTCCAGAAATAAGTGAACCTTAAGATAAAAAATTCTGTTTGTGAATTAATGCTATACTTGTTAATCTTCGAACGTGTAAGCAATTAAGAGAATAAACGACTATAATTATACATGCGATAAACTAAAAACTGATGGTGAATCGACGGATGGTGCCATCGAAATATAACAAAGTTTAGTGAAAATAACATTGTAACATAAATATTTCCATTTTCCCTTACGAGTTACGATTTAGCCGGTTAGGTAGTCTAAAGTGTAGTAGTACCTGTTAAATTTTTCTTGCTGCCAATTTCGAAACATTACTTATCATACATTGCTGCTGAAATAAGTACTTTGTGTAGCTCATATACGCTCCAAATTCAAAAGATCGGCGGGAGCCAAATATAATTTAACCGGCTGATGCAGTACGGAGGTTCATATTCACGAAATTAACGATTCGAATTTTGTCTGAATTTTCGGCGTGTTTCATTGTATTGATATTTGTATGTTTTAGATAATACATAAGGGCTGTTCTAAGAATACCGCTTGGATACAGTGATACAAAGCAGTTCATTAACTACCGATAGAGATTTCACCGTGCTCGACAATTCCTCGCTTCGCTATAAGCGCTTAAATAAATGCGTAACAACCGTTGAACTCTATATTTTACAAAAAAAAGTTATTCCCAATCACTATCGCTAGATCTGCCTCGGATCTTTTTTGAAATATGTACCATTGCGCTGAATTTCTTTCAATTTTACCACTATTGTTTTTTCCTGATAAACTTATGCATAGTTTTCACAGTAACTGCGTTCGATTCGAATCTCTTTTTTCTAATATTCATGGGTCTGGACTGTAAGCAGAATGCGGCACAAACGGAATACTGAATTTCTTCAACAATTCTTAAACGATTCCCACCGTGTGAGGCTGTGCATTGTCTGATGAGAATTCAGATATTCTTTAAGTCTGGCGTTTTTGTCGTAATGCGTTTCCACTACGTTTTGAAAACGTTGCGGTAATAGAAAGCGTTCACAATCGTTTTAGTGGTCAAAATGCTGGTAAATTACTCCGCGATAATCGAAAAATGCAGTCAGCATCATTTTTACTCTGGCAATGATCTATCGAACATTTTTGATTTTTGGAAAATCGCAAATTTTTCCGTCGCGTTTCTTGACACTTGAGGAAGTCAAAATAGTGTACTTAACTTTCAGAAAATTTCGATTTTTGCGTATCAATTTTTAAGTCGTTTGTTGCAAATTTGCACGCGTTTTTCCATTTGCTCCTGCGTAAACAAATATGGGGCCGAACACACGGTTCAAAATCGTCCTTCGAAATTCGATGTATCTCAAACTTTTTAGAAAATTATTAATTTTCGAAAGCTTCCTGCATGATAAATGTTCCACAAATGATCGCTGATATCGTGTTCACATTTTCTTTAGAACATGCGCCGTTGAAGGACGTCCGCTCTGTGGAAAAAATGTTGCACGACCCATGCTGAATGCATTGTGCTAGTAAAAAATTGTCGACTGACTTAATAGTCGGTACTATATAGGCTTCTTTTAACGTCATCATAGTTCCAACGTCTGTTTTTTCAGTCATGCATGAAATTTCTGTTTTGATGTCAATTTTTACAAAAAAAAAAAAACAAAAAAAAACTGAAAGTTATTTTGGTGATACATTTATTCCAACTTAACTGATCGCGTCCGGTTTTGTTATAGTTACAAGGTGTGTAATTAGTTTCCACTTGGTAAGTCGCGTTGTTGGCCGGTAATTTTGATTGAAACCTATATCGATGGTTGTATCTTTTATTTAAACAATTATAGCGAAGCGACAAACTGTCGTAACATAGTGATCCATCTGTAACATTGTTTTATAATGTCATATCATCAGTGGACCGATAATTAACTTCGAACGCTGTATAGCGAAACTCTTAGTGTTTTGGGGGGTAGTCAATGTATACAGAATATTGCGTATGATTCTGTTTCGAACATAATAAGGTGCATTCACTCAGCACCTTCGACTAAAATTACTGTATTTTGCTAAGATTTCATTTAGGAGAGTGGATCCATAAATCTAAATCTATGCCGCATTTCTATACAGGAGTAATTACAGTGTTATGTAGTATAACCTTTTTTTTTTTTTAGCGAGGCGCCAAGTACAGAATTTCGTCCTAGCAACTGTGTCATAGTTCCAATTTTTTCCGTACATTAATCATATGTGAACTTCGCGTCAAGCTGCGATACTGTAATCGAATATAAAAACTGTAGCGAACTTGCGGACATGTTTGATGCGGAGCTGTGATATTACGCGAGTCAATTTGTTATGACTAATTTTAATATTCCGCTTTAGCGTCCATGCCGATGACATGTATCAATTTTGATACTTCTGGGACATCTGCACAACGAGCTGATAACAGTAGCCTGGATAGTGAACATGGCGCGTGAAATTTCCATAGCGTACATTTCGTTTTTTATACTATGAAGAATTGATTGCATTAACTTTTTGAAGAATTTTCTAAACGCGTGAAATACAGTTATGGAAGCATCCGTAAAACTGGATATTTTCTTTTTTTTTGGTTAATATGAAAGCCGCATTATAACATATATGTTTGCATAGGAGTATCAGAAAGCCTGGAAGATATTTCAAAGTATTATAGCATTTTCCGCGGATAGTTGGTTATTTTTTAAGGTTTTGATACTCGTTTGACTTGGTGTTGGGCGGTACTTGTAATTTTTGGGAAATTATGAATTACGCTGATATTATGTTGTGTAACTTATAGCTTTCTGAATTGCAAACATTGCGGGCTTAAAATATTATTAATTGGTTTTCGTTTCTTATTATTATCATTCAGTTTAGTAACAACGTCATATTGCACTGCATACCTGTGTCTAATTGTCGTCAGTTACACATTTATATTTTGTCGGGTTTTAACCGATTTGTGGATCTATGCGTTAAATGGTTTTCTTTTTTTCGGAATAATGCCGTTACAACTATAACGGCAGCACGGGTGTGCGATCAGATTTTCTATTGTACTACATGAATCGTGCGTCTTATTTAATTCTTTTCTATAAAATGAAAATCTAAAAGATTACGGTTGACGATTAGCGTGTGCTTCGGCCGGTATGTGGATGAAGAAATTGAAAAATGTTCGAATTTTTTTATTCAAATCAGTTTTGAAAGCGCGTGGTTATCGTTATAATCATCGCCGCGGATAAACTTCTTAATGCTTTAAATAAATCGATAAACTTTTGCGGTGCAAACCTGCAGATAATTAACGATAGCCTGAAGTGGTGACACTTATTTTCTCGCTTTTTCAGTGTTTTTGTGTATTGATTAGAACTGCTCGATATGTTTTTACCTGATATAAGTAGGCCGCAAATTTTTAATTCTTACTCTCGGCAATTATTCCACTTTAATCTTTAACAGCTTTTAAATATTTACGCGACGCGGATTTAGCGTGCAAATGCAGAAATACAATCATACTTGCGAAATCAATGCAGACGGTCTAATCTCGGCAGTTTTATGTATCAAGATTTATTTAAACATGTTGTTATATTCCAACAGATAATATTAGCGCCTCTTTCTCGAATGATCATCACGACAAAAGAAGCACGTTGGTTTTTCTTCGGGTACTTTAGAACTTTTGGGTAATACGTGTTAGCCCGTTGAATTTAACCTACGGCAGCGGTGGATTTGTCAACATCCACCCTGGTGGTCATCTAACCGGGAAACTAGGGATAAGCCGGGAATTTTGTCGTAAAGCCGGGAAAACAAGTAAAAATAGCTAAAAACGGCGATCTTTTTAATAAGCAAAAATCATTTGAAGTGAAAATTTAATGCATTTTTTTTTTGTATTTTACTCAAAATAAATTACAAAGTTCTATTTTATTCATACAAAATATGCTGCGGCGGTCAAATATTATCATTATTAACAAAAAAAATTCCATTCTTCTTTTTGTACAATTCTAGTAATCAAGAAATCAGGAAGATTTAGACCCGGAAAACCGGGAATTTAAAAATTATATTCGAATGGTCACCATGACTTTGCCTCTTTTTTTTTTTTTTTTTTCGCGACCCTCCCCGATTGTTGTGTAAAGTAACCTTTTTAATTTGAATATTTCCGAATTGTTAGTTGCTTAAGATCTACCGAAAACATTACCGGATGAGACTTTGTTCTTCTATTTATTACGTTAATTACAAGATTTAATAGAAAATTCATGCTCGTGTCAGATGGGGGATTTATAACTTCGTTAGTATCTGTAGTGTGATGAAAATGTTTTAATATTACGCGAAATCAACTAATTGGGACATGTAAAGAGTTATTCGTACGACGAAGTGCTTTAGTTATGTACGTAAGCGGGTGAACTTTCACTCGTTTTTTTTTGTTTAGTTTGGATTGAGAATCTTCTATACCGGTAAAAAATTTTGTAAATCCGAAATCGGTGAAGCATCTGTAGTTTTTTATCATAATTAAAACAAATATATAAGTGTATGCATATAAATCATTATGTAAAAATACAAAGAAAAAAGGTTTTGCAAGGAAAAAAAACAGAACAACCGGTGTTATAGGTTGTTTTTGTTTTTTTTCAATTCTAATTTTTAATTGATTACATTATTCGAATAATTTAGAAATAAAAGTTTACGCGAAATATGTTTATTTTATGCTGGGCCACTAATTTTCATTGATTTTTAGAAGATCGTAATAAAGCGATTTGCGTAAGAGACCTCGTAGATTTCCAACGGTCAGTGTCCAAGATTTCGTTAAAAGTCTATAATTAAAAATCAATGATTTTTTTATTTTTTTATTTTTTTTATTTTTATAAATGTCATTTTTTTCAATACGTGAAATAAACGATATATTTCTTGTATGTGTGCGCATCTGTTATCGCCTTTTAATCTATGTGATCATCACCCATTTTAATATTTTTGTTCTGTTTAAGTTCTATCAAGTCTGTAATGAAATTTGAAAGGCTCCAGTATCAAAGGGATAAATGAACATTTTGCACTGAACAAGTTAAATGAGAATCTTAGACAGAAAATTTCTTAATATTCAAATTGTGTATTGTTACTTTGCAAAGATGAAATAACTTTAATCCATTTTACAGCAGCTCTACAATGTCATGAATACGAGGTAAAAGCTGGATCTGTGATTGATTATTGCGCGACCAGTGCGATGATAATATCACGAGATATGCGGCAATATTGATTAAGGGAAAAATTAAACTTCAGTGAAAAGAAACAGGGAGCCTCAATTTACATATAATTTTGGGAACTCCTGGTATAAAGGTAAACTGAAATAAGTAAAAACAAAATGGACTTAGTAACAGTTTCTTTTATTTCTTTGCTTTCGCGGCGGTTACTATTTTCTATACTCGTAATATCGGTGGATTTTTTTTTTTTTTTTTGATATTGTCTATATTTAGAAATGTTTTTTCTGCTGAAATTAATTCGGAAAAAAGGAACATATCTGTGTTCCGTCTAAATAAATATTACCATGTAAAGTAGGAAGATGATATGAACGTTGAAAAAAATTACGTAAACATTTGCAGAAACATAAACTATTTCGTTTAGTTTTATTAAAGAAGTGAATATTAAATGCTGCAGGGATTCCTACCATTGGCAAATAGTCATAGAGGAGAAAGGATAGGAAGGAATGATGAGAAAAAATTGAGTATAGCTACAAAGTTGGTTGGTTTCGGTTAGATGGTTGTAGAATAACTTTCATCCGTTGCAGTGATATATATCAGCATATCTACTATGTATAATAGCAAATAAAACCCGAATTCGTTAATTTGGCGCGCTTTTGCATCATTTCGATCAATTTTTTTGCCATTTATCTTTTCGGCATTTTCATTTATTAACGTACGTATTTACTTGTGCAATTATTTCGTCCAGAACGTTCATATTACAAACAAAACACGAAGATTTTAATCGTTAATCTATTTCGTTTAACCTATTATTATTGGTTTTTAAATTTTTTTCATTGTTTATTAATGAAATTGATATGTTCTTTATACCTTTAATTTTGACAAGTACGTTTTTGCATTCCTTTAATCCACGGGCGTCGCTAACGGGGGGCAGGGGGCAGATGCCCCCCTGGAGCTTTGAAACATTTTAATCAACTGGCCATGATGAGTATTCATAGGCGTGTAATCATGGACAATTTGGAAGACTTTTATAATAAAGTAGTAGAACAATTTGCCAGAAACACACGAAAATTTAAATTAAAATTTTATTCTTGTTTAATAAAATATTCAGCCTTTACAACTTATAAATTTTATTTTTCCTATAACATCCTCTTTCTATCATCTTGCCCCCCCCCCGGCTCATCGGCTGGCGACGCACTTGCTTTAATCGTAAATTTCTTTTATATATATGAAATATTAATAACTAGGATGAATAAAAACGTTAAATTATCATTTACATTAGAAATTAAATATATTTAAAAAAAAAAAAAAGTTGTAGTCATTCGGGGCTTAACACTACGTGTTATGTAACTATATTTGCGTTAGGGCTAAACTAGGAGAGGGAGGGGGCTTTTTGTTATAATTCGACGAACTGTTCAACGGTAGAAAGCGATCGGGGAATAAAAATTGACGAAAATGGGAATGAAAAAAGAAAGTAAAAAAGCCGATAACGCTAGAACGTTTAAAAAAAAATCACGTCACAATTTAAGCACCACTTTGTATTCTTTTCTCTAGCCAAAATCAATTTAAACACTAATATCGTACTTGACCGGTAGGAGAAATCGGCGGGGCTATTGTTTTATACTTATATCATCGTGGTAACGCTACCGTCTCACATTAAGTGGGTGTAGCGGTGTAATCATCTGCCGGATGCCCAGGAGAGAAATATCCGAACGGAAAGCACGTTTCGTATAAGCTGAACAATCCGCTTACCTGTCGATAGGATCCACCGGATACCCGGATCCTAAAAAGCCGCAGTAGCAACCGTATCCCTTATATAACAACGGATTACAACCTGTTGCGCAGACCACCATGTTGTACAGTTGTATCACGCTTCTCTTAAATCTGTCGAATAAAATGTGAGATTATTTTCTAACAAAATTCGAAGTAATCGAAAAACAAACAAACGATTTTTCTACGCATTAAAACGGAACAATTGTCGCCTATTTCTTATCCGCGCTTTAGAAATTTATTATACATGTGATAAATCCTTTACTACGATTTATATAAGTTGCGGAGGAAGCTTTTAATTTTTCAATTTAAATTGTAAAAAGTTTTTGCAGTTTTTGTATGAACATATCAATTGCGAATCTTTTTCCGGTATAGAAAAATACACGTTTTATTTGCGAATTGGGAATAATTTTCGTTATTTCTGATCCTAGAATGCGGGTCGCTCGTTCTGTTGGGTCATATCAAAATCACTAAATTGGCGTTTGCTTCTAATACGAAAAGTATGTCTTCCAGTTTGCCGTAATCACATTTTACATATATATTACGAAGCTCTGTGTGATATTTTAATTAAAATATTTTGCTGAAAACTGATATTTCACTTTTGTGTATATCTAGTTGCGTGAATATAGTAGCGAGTAAGAAGATCGACGAAACGTACAATATTCGAATTTCGGTAGCCAGCGGAGTATAAAAAAGAGGTGTAAAAATTCAAAACTTGCTTATATGACATCGATTGCTAAATCGAAAAAATTGCCGAGACATAAGCAGTGTCCGACTAAAGTTTCGGTTTCCACCAAATTGCGACTTTAACCGAACTGTGATCACGATGTTTTATTCTAATTTGTGCTTTTGAAGGGTGAAAATCCATTTCATATTTGAGTTCATTGAAGACGTTGACCGCCTTAATTTTAGGACGAATCTGTTTTTTGATGGAACGGTTTCTGAATAATGTAAACGAACAAAATGTGATCTTATTTAATATTTAAATTTCAACACTACCAGATTTAACTCGATCGAACAATGGACGATAATTCTTTTGACGAATTAGTAATTAAACAATTTCTTCTCGACTACAAAGAAATGCGCCCCTTCATTTATATTTAGGGACTGCAATGAAAATTAAGAGATATCCGTCTATCCTGTTGTAGCGCTATTATTTGTCTACAAAGTACTAAACCACGAAGTCCTTTTCAACTCATAGATTTAAAAAATTGTTTATTATTAATTACATAGGGAATAGAAAGTTTTAATGTTTTTTTTTTTTTTTTTAAATTTATATTTTTATTAACTCTCCACGCACCTATATTTCGTGAACGGCCGACCGCTAAAAAACACAATTAATTAAATATACCTCAAACGAAAACGAGCGGTAACGATTAATTACAAATAATATAAATAGGTACGTATCACTATTTGCCGGTGATGGTACAGGAACGCGGTGTATTGACGGTTTCCGGGTGTGCAGTCGGAGGAAGGTGTTTCTTTTCATGTACCTACTCCTATATGGGCACGGGAAACGACTTTGGTTCTACTTGACTACAAAGTTTTGTTTTAACTTTGTACACTATTTATTATCGCGTACTGATCTGACAATTTAACGGCTCTGGCGAGCGATTTTACTACTATTTCTCTCTGTAAATGTTATTTTTTTCTTGAAATAACTCACGAGAACGGTAAAACAGCGACTTCTTCACGAAGACGTTTTAGAAAAGCGGTCGACTTTCTTTTCGCCATTCTTTTGCGCCATGTCTCTTTGAACATTTCTTCCTCTGTCTTCTCCGTGACCAAACACCATAATTTTTTTACTAATAAGGTGGACATTTCTCCAGCGAACCGCGCGGTGCTGTATTCATTCCAAACCAACGAAGAGGATCTTAGGCACGCACGCACTCTCACTCGCACCAGGTTTTCCGAGATCTTTTTTATATATACATATCATATTACAATACAACATTTACAATCTAATGTACACATTAGACTACTTAGCCGTGTAACCAATGAACAATTAAACTGCTTGTTCAATTTTCGTTCTTCTTTCCATATTTATATTTTCTTCAAGAAAAATATATTCTTTAAGTTAAACTAATGTTACCTATGCTGAATAGCACGTTACAATTAAAAATATAGAATTACAAACACGGACATATATATCTTATATATCTTATATATCTTATATATCTTAATTCTTCTGTGCGTCCGTTTGTGACTGAACTCCTCCTAAACGGCTGGACCGATTTTGATGAAATTTTCTGTGTGTGTTCAAGTGGATTCAAGAATGGTTTAGATTCACAATTCGGTCCACTACACGAAATATGAGGGTTTTAAATAGTTGAGATGAGACCAGCGGCACAGAAATGTATATGGGACGAATAAAAAGAAATTAACAAAAAATCGATTTTTAAATAAAATTATTGCCACGGTAAAAATAAACTAAACCTAAAAATTTAAATATTTTATTTATGGTTAGTTTATTAGTTTCTGGTGTAAGTAAATACGCCGCTTCTGTTACTTCACTTTTTGCGTTATTGAAATCATTAAACTTTCAAGTCTCCTAGCTAGCTGCTATACTCATTACGGAGAGTTAAAAAAAAAGAAGTGGTGTTTTCTAAAATATCCTGCAACGGAATTTACTACCGGGGGAACATTATTTATATTCAAATTTGAAATCTTTTCTCAACTACGTACATTGGTTTGCTGTTGTGGTAATCGATTAATTTGAATAAAATGCTGAAGACAGGCAGGTCGGAAGAAAAGTTGTTGTTGATGTTGGAACGGTAGAGAGCGATCGCGGTGTCTAATATTCAAAAATATTTCATTTTACTTTCAGTTTGTGCAAATTCTGTGCGGTATTGAAGTGAGTATTTTGGATATATAAATACTCACTGTAATTACGAATGTAGAATTAATATGTGTTAAGGATACAATAGTTGTCCATTATGTTAAATACATATAGATAGGGATGGTACATGTTTGTTTTCATCTCTATCTTATTTATTGTATAATAATGAATGATTAGGAGTCGAAATATGAAAATGTATTGTACAATATGTTTATAAAAACTGGAAGAGGTTTAATCCATATACACTATTGGACACTTAATGGATAACATATAAAAAGAAATAGAGTGTATTCAACTGATATGTCAAATATTCGAACTTTTGGGCCAAAAAACCGCTGTATAAATTTTTGAAATTAACTGTTTAACTTTCTTTTTAATAATTTGTTACCGGGAGTATTAAAATTCTTACTCAACTACTGCAGTTTGTTGTTGCGGTAATAAATTAATTTTAATAAAATGCTCGATACGGAGAATTCGGAAGATATGAGTGAAGAAGATGTTCTCTTAAATGTGTAATTATGGGAGATCACCGTGTGAGTAACTCCAAACCGATGGCTGTGTGTTTGCTGTTTAGTTGAGCAAAACTTTTTGTTAGATCAAGACCGACAGGTTAAAGAAAGATCGATAATCTTCAGCTAAACGTGGAACGTGAAGACTATTTTCTGTTGGACGGTGATAAACATGTTTCACCCAAAAGAGAGAAAAAATCTTAACATAAATACAATTCCAGATAAAGCAAAAAAATTTTTATGAATTTCCAAGTACAGATTTAAACGGACATTAATACGCGGACAAAACCGTGGGACACAGCTTTTATATATATATATATATATATAAACTAATTCACGAGATTAGACTGATATGTTTCGGAGTAACATGTCAAATTTTGCGAATTACTCAATATATTATTTCGGTGTTTGTAATTCTATATCCAATTGTAAAGAAAAATTATACGTTATATATTTATTCTTTTTTTGTATTTAAAGTCAAATTTAATTTAACATCTTACGCGGAGTAAATTTTAAGCATATTCGGATTTTGTAGGGGGTGGGGGGAAAAGTTTTACGCCAGAGTTAAAGCGATTATAAAAGTGCAAACGTTTCGATTGCTTCGATTTTGACATTAGACGTCTGTTGGTCGTCCTCTACGGAGAGTCAGTGTTATCTTCAGTTAGAGAAAAAGTCATTGACGTTGCCGGAAGACACGGGAATATTCATAGTGAGAAGTGTAAATATTTCGCGTCTCACGGGCTTCTTCTCGCGAGAAATTTTTCCGTGTCGTTGAGCCAGCCGCTTCCGACTTGAATTGATTAATAATTTTTGAAAGCTGTTTAAGTGCTCTATAACGTTAAATAGCAAATAGTGACCAAAAAACTGAAAAAAGAGTTTATTCGGCGGATTTTTTTCTTTTTTTTTTTGAGGGGTGAGGGAATGTCGATTCATAATTGAAAAGTTTCCCTCCTTTTCGATAATACATTTATAAAAACCGAGACTCGGTCGCTAAAGTTTATAATTAATGCGGTGTTTTATAGTTGCGAAAAATGTATACCTTTTCTTCTCGTGCTTGGTTGTTTTCGATTGCGTGACCGCCGGCTCGATTTCGCCCCAAGGATCGTGACTATATCCGACGTATATTTCTATGGGAAAACCGGTTTCGTTATATACTTGCTGCATCTTATCGTTAACGAAATCTGCGGATGAACAAAAAGAAAAACGAATTCATATCGCGTGCGAATATCTCTTTCGCGTCAGCCTCAATAAATGATATTGCCGAGTCGATTATAAAATGATGATATTGTGTTTGGCCTGACGAAATAGCGCTTTTGCACACTGATACTTTTTAGTGTCGTGAGAAGTTTTATACGGGAATAGCGGTGTAATTAAAAGATTACGACACGATTTACACGTGCGTTTATTACCCGAATGCGGTTATTATGGCAATTGTTGTCAAAATGCACACACGAAAAAGCCGGTTAACATCGTGACGATAATTAATATTTTATTACTCGTGTGCCAACATACGCAGACTCCTTTTAGCGCGGTACAGGTGTGTTGGAGAACAAAAGCTAGCTGCACCCGCTCTTAGACAGTCATTCCCTCCAAAGTGTTATAATTATTTTTGAAATTCTTCTATAAGTTTGAATATAATTGACTGCGACACGAAAGATGGTGACTGCTACTTAAAATTTTCTAATTACGCTACGACACCGGAGATGTTGCTGTTTCTGACCGAAACGGTGGGAATTACTTGGGTAATAAAGCACTGTTAATTAACCAATTATCGCGCGGTAACCTAGTATGTTATAAAGTTGCGTTCTATTGTTTAAATCACACGAATTATAATGTTACATAATTTTATTAAAACCGTTTAGATTAACGATGAATTCTAGTCGCAACAATGTACTATATACGTGCAGATGCTACGACGTTCACCTTTGCCCATTGCATACTAATGGAAGCGGCTGAACTGCCTATAAATTTACATCTAAAACGTGTTGAAGACGGTCTTTTCATTAAAATCAAAAGAAAAACTCCGCCCTTTTTACTTAGAGCCGACGGCTAAAATTATGAAATATGGAATTAGTCTGATTTACTAAATGCCGACTTTGTAACTGGCTTCGTTGTTCTGTTGGGAATTTTATGAATGAAGAAATACAAATAATCGTTTTATTTTTCTGCTTGCTCTACATGGTCGTTAGAAGTGTACTGTCACCGGTGTTTATGATAACGAAAATAACTGATATCACATTTATCGAAGAATCGATCCCCTTTTCGATTTTAACGAGCGAATACTGTATACGCGATCCACCACGACTAGTCGATAGAGCGAGATTTGTTTTGAGCTGTAATCCGAACGTGTCTTCCATAAACTGAACCAACCGGTGATTTTCTTCAGATCCAGGTTTATATCGCCAGACAAAATGATGGATTATGGTATTGTCTTTTTTCAATAAATTTGAAAATCTCTGCTCCCTTGGGTGGTGTGTAAGCAGTTAAATTCAATTCAAAGAAATCTACGATATCGTCAATGCTAGTGCCAGGTGAAATGAAACACAATCAGTGCTCGCTGACCATTACAGTGGTATTCGTATTATAAGCGCGCTACTTTCGTCTTCCTTTCGGTGTAACACTCCCGCGTAACGTTTTCGGACGGTTAGGTCACGGCTAAAGCATGTTTCATACTAAAAAAAAAAAAAAATCCAGCCATGAAACGTATCAAGTTTGGCATAGCAAATTTTGATTGCGAAAGTTACATGGTAGAATTTAAAAAAAAAAAAAATTGAATTTGAAGAATCTAGCGAGCTTATTACAAATAAAATAATAGATTAATTCAATAGTAAGCTTTTGGAAAAATCACACTAATATATATGTACCGTCGCGTCAACAACACTTCAACAATTTTTCGCTATTTTATACGATACTAAACGCTTTCGAGTTTTTCGATTTTCTTAGTTTCACATTAAACTAAAGACGAGCTTTAGTTATTATTTTCATTCCAAAAAATTTTATAAACCGATAAAAAATAAAGAAACTAAACGAAAAAGGTTGGTTTTCGCGGTTTTAAATGTTATTCCCACTCGCCTATTTTCGCTAGAAACCGCGTTATAACAATTCGTGTTCGACTCTTAACATTTTTAGTTTACAATACTACTAACGCGTTAAAGGAACCGTATAAATAGTAAAGAGCCGTATAACTGAACTGTATGTTAATAATACACGACGAATAATGAAAAGGGAAAATAATCGAATGTATTAAATACTGCTTACGGAGAGCGCCATAACCGCAATGATAATGTCGGCTGCTATTCGGCATTCTCCCTTTTTTTAAAAAGTGTACTTAGTTCGGTTGCCTGCAGTTCTTTACTATCTGTACGGTTCTTTTCAGTCGTTGCAGTGATGAACGATATAATTTGTTTCGAAAAATGAATTCTTATACACTGGAAATAGATGTATGTTTTTGATGGACGAAATCACCCGTTTTGATGAAATATTAGCCAAATATAATTACCGATCAGTAGCAGTGATTATAATAAATAGGTGATTCTTCTAATTTTGGACGAAAATTACTCGATCGCATGTTCTCATTTCTGACGTGTCCTGATGGCACTTTATATTTCGAACGTAAAATACTGCGAAGTAGAAGTTACCGACGGCGTTAGTCAGCTTGAGAGAACTTAAATTAAAAACGTAGAATCTTTAACAACGTGGAAAGTGTTGTAAGTTGCCATAATTTCCTGTAAAGGAAATGTCCCATCGTGTATTCTTACAGAAAAACGCCCTTTGGCAACAGATTCACATTTTACAAAGTGGAAATAATCTTTGCGTTAATGTACGAACAATTATTGCAATTAGAATGTTGCGACGTATGAGAAGCCATTATTCAGAGTCGTGAGATGTTTGAACGGCTTGTTTGTATTTATAATAATGTGATATCGGATATTAAATATATCGCTATTTTTATTGAGAAAAAAGTGGTTTTCGGCGATCCCGGGAATAAAACTGCGCCAAAAAATCACAGCTATTAAGATCAAATATTAAAATAAACAAGGGCGAGAATGATAAAAAATTTCCTCGAGATGAAGATCAAAAAAATCTGCGTTTTTTCCCTTCACGATTGCGCGCTACGTCTTTCTGGTAAAGAGGTTGTGATTAAACGATTTTCTCGATCGCGACCCCACGTCAATTAACGTCCTCAGGGCCGCGTGCGTCCTTTTATTTGTTATCCAACGATATTGAAAATAGTCTTTTCTCGCATCGCCCCAACACTGCCCTGTGCGTATTTTCAGCTTTGCACGGGTTTATTACGTTAATCACACACACACACACATACACACACTAGTAAGGAATTCTGAATAATAGATTGAAAAACTTCTTATATAGGCCGATTCCTCAGGAACAAATATTAAAAGTCAGACTGATTATAGAAAAAGCCCAGAATTCAATGAGCCCATTTTTTTTTTTGTTTTTTTTGACTATGTGCCAAGGCATTCGATAGCGTTGCCTGGAATAAATTTTTTTTAATATACTTGAAGAAGAAATGGATGTTCCTAGTCATCTCAGACGACTTGTACGGAATCTAAATAAAGGCAGTATTACGTCAATCAAAGTGAATTATGCAGAATCATAGAGTTTTACAACAATTGGAAAAGGCGCGTCAGACATGGATCGTAAGTGCTGTTTAATATTTATAAAGAACATATAACGAGAAAGGCATTGGAAGTCTGGAAAGTGTATAAGTAACCTCTTCGAAATGTTGGTAATACCACAATACTGGCGGCTTCAAGAAAAAAATTAGAAGAAATTTTGAACAGCATTAAAGAAGTAATCGCTGATTACGGTATGTCATTGAAATAAGACCAGAGTCATGGTGGCGAGAGGTAATGTAATGAGACATAGAGGTACACACACACACACATACACACACACATAGTAGGATATGAAGTAGTGGAATCTTTTGCCTATTTCGGTTCACTGATCAGTTGTCATGTTTCCCCGGTTAAATGAATATGAGAGTGCAACTAACGAGAGAAGCAGTAACAATGATGATGCCGCGTATCTGGAAAAGCCATGATATTAAAAAAGCAACCAAAATAGAGATAGTGCGCTCGTTAATACATCCTATAGTGTTGCATAAAGCAGAAAGTTGGATGGTAAGAAAAACCGATCAAAAGCAAATATACAGTCCGGAAATGTGGATACGGAGAAGAGTGTTTCACGTTCCTTGGACGGCGAAACGGACTAATGAATTCATTCTAAATGAGATTGGTGTAACCGAACGGTTAAGCAGTATATGCAAACGCCGGATAATACAATGTTTCGGACACATGATGAGGAAAGAAGATGATAGTCTAGAGGAAGTAGCGATTGTGGGAAAAACAGATGGCAAACGACTCCGTGGAAGGTGCTCAATGAGATGGACAGACCAGATACGAAAGTTGTGTAAAGAACCGATTCACGAAATTATAACAAAACTACGTAGGCTAAAAAAATTATCAAAATGATGATGATGATGATGATGAATGTATTTCTAATTTGGTTTTACGATAAACCATGAATTTGAGTTTTCTCTGCTTGTCTCCTAATTTTCTCAATGAAGCAGATAGTTGCTAAAGCTTTTCGAAACGTATATCTCAGTGGAGAAATGTTTATAAATGTTTTTTTGTTGTTTGTTTTTTTTTTGGGAATTTTTCTTATTAGCAAGTTTCAGCTATTCTTTGCTGCTCGTTGTAATAATAATAGGAACTGAACGATTCATTAAGCTTTCCCATTAATTTTTAAAAGAGTTCGCACGTCAGTCTGGATAAGACTGTGATTCAGCTAAAGCCGCCATTGCCACTGTGGTCATGGCACTTCCTTAAAGTCAAGGGAGGGGAATTAATTTTTTAATTTCGATAATAATAAGCGACCGGATGCAGCTGTCCGGTCAACAAAGGCGCTATAATCAGTGTTCTCCGCTTTTATCTTCTGCCAAAAAGGTAATGGGCCTTGTCCTAAACTTGCCTTCTAGTAGATTCATTAAAGCGAATATTCGGACTGAACTGCCGTCGCTTTATATACATGTACAGAGTGAAATGAGAGCTCAATTTTCAATTTTATTCGCAACAACAGCGCGTTTCAGGATAAATTGGTTTTTGGTTGATGGTCATCTGCTCAGAAACGAAAAAAGAAAGGGGGAATGCCATTGATTCGGTCAAATATTAACAATAGAAAGGAGGAATCAGTCACGTTGAGTAGTACAGAAGGAATGGACGGGGAGTGAAAGGAATAGGAAGTGTCTGAACGATTGAGAATGTAACGGTTTACATTCAATGGAAAGAGGAAGAACGATTTAAAAAATATATAATTTCGACGACAATAATCGTTAAAAAAATTCAGTAACTCTTAAAAAATTTATTCTCGCATTATTTTAATATTTCTTTTTTTTTGCAATAGTAAACCTGAAGGAACATACAGGAGATCGAACGTTAAAAACCCCAGATATGTAATTAACGACAATCGTATAGTAAAGGACATATTATATTGTTAACGGGAGATGTCATTTATTGTATTGATTAAAAATAAGTGATTTTCCCCATGTTTCTTTCATCGAGTTAGCCTATAATTAAAAAGTCTGAGCAGCCGCTTGACTTTTTCTTATAGCCACAAGGCGCCAGTGACTTGCTACATGTAGTAGCTTTGTCGGAGGTGAGTTAGTCGATGGGTTTAGCGTTAGGTTCCACTACGCTTCTGAGCTCAATGCGCCTTTATTATTTAATGTTTATGGAGTCTTTACGCAAGAAAGAGGATGAAATTAAAGTGAAAACGAAAGATATATTACCGGCGATATGTGGACGAAAAAATTTTTCTCGCTGATTCCTTAACGGAACTGCGAGAAATTTTATAGATTAAGCGGACTTGTATATAGTTTTATAAATGCGCAACAATTTTAGCATTATTGATCCAAGCCATTTTGTCGGGAGTGTGTATATACCTAATCTGAAATTGAATATTGGTTATATAGAGAAATCTGAGAAAGTAAAGGCGAATCCCAAGAGGAAGGAACTGGCCCACAATATTCTCTTCAGATCTACATTAAAGACTTGAGTATATTATGAAAAGCCTGAATATCTGTGTTAAACCTTATCCAACTTTGAAAGCAGAAACAGAAACCGGAATTATAATTAATAGTAAACAATCTCGTGTAGTAACGCTAAATCGGAATTTTCGAAAAAGTGAGAAGACACGTTGTTGTAATCATTAACATCAAAACCGGACAAATGCCGATGCGAATGCATTTGATTGAAGTCTTCCTCTGCGACTCTGTAACTACAGTATTATACGGGCAGTCGTTAAAACGATTAGAAACATGTGAATGTGTTGCACGATGGAGAGAAGATGTGTGTAAACCGTATAAGTAAAAAGCTGAATTTCAAAGTATCAGTTGTCGACTCAGAAAAAGAAACTAAAGTGGAAAGATGAGCATTAAGATAGCTTTTTTCGGTGCATAATTAGAAAACTGGAGTACAAACTTTTAGGAATATTCACTGAAAAACAATAAACGGTTGAAGTTGTTTAGAATCAATTGAAAGCGGCCGCCGGAGGTGTTAAAATTTTATGCAATCGACTGTCGACCGTAAATTCACTCGCGTGACCGAAAAATTACTGAAACGATTTGTTATCAAATAAAATGCTGTTAAGTTGACGTAGTTTTATAAGCTTTTTGAATGGAAATTGGAAAATTTTAACTTGAGCTTTTAAATAATTTCTATTTGAAAATTAAGGAATTACAAAATTACACACGGGCTAAAATGTGTTTTGCTCGGTCACCATTTCGTGTTCTAATCATTCTATAGATTACGGTTACATGAGCCTGATGACTACATTTTCTTCGAATGTTTCCGTTTTCTTAATTTTAACGTATCTTACAATGCCACTTTCTTTCGTTTCCTCTCCATTGTCAATTTTAGTTTATTTCATCAATTCGTAATTGCTCCAATCTGTGGTCTTTAATTTTTTCTTTTCAATCATTTTGAGCGCAAATGATTTTAGTAAGTGAGAAGAAAAAACAAAAAAAGATGATAACAATAGGTATTAGATATTTTAAACTTCCCGTTTGTTTAAATACCAATTTAATAATTATTACGAAGTAGTTGCTATATAAAAATTTTCTCAGGACCATTCTCGGGATCAATGTTCGATCATCAGTTTAATGATATGCTAAATCGCTTTATTGTTAAGTTTTTGTAATAATCATTAATTATGAATATTACGTGTTCTAAAAAATTATCAAATATCTAAAATAATGTCACATTTAGAGAAAAGTATTACCACTTTCTTAATTTTAATTTGACAGTGCATTTATCTACCTTTTTTTAATAATATAGTTTGTTAAAAATAGCAGATCATCAATAAGGAGTCGCAACTTTTTACACTTTTTAAAAAATTATCTTTTCTTTTTTTTTAATTTTATTTTTTTACATTCTCTTTCTATTTGCTAGATCTAATTTCAGTATACAAAAGCAGTTTTATCGTAAATTACAGTAGGTATATTTTTTTAATATATTTTTTTCCCCCATATAATACAGTTAGAAAATTTTTCCTCTTCTGAATTAGGTGCAGTAAACGGAATATACTTTATTTTCTCTTTGTTATTTAAATTAGTTTAAGTATAAATTAGTAATATTCAAAGTAGTTACGATAGTAATGTTTGCATTACAAATGCGCTAAACATTTCAATTACATAATTATTTATAGCACCATTGTATTTTTTCGTTCTCTGTATAACGTGAAATTAGTTCGACCAGCTAACATTAAATATTGCGTCGAAACTCGTTCCAGTGATATATGAAGCATTGGATATACTCGTCAGTTTCGCATATTCCGAAGGTAATAGAGCACCTGTCGTTTTGATAGTACTGGAGGAAGCTTTTCGGTTGTATAGCGTTTATATTCAGTTATTCTGAGATTTAATCGAATGGCAATTTCTGAGGCTCTTTCATTTTTGCAGTATAGTAATTAGAACAAAGTTTAGCCGAAAAGGGCGGTTTATCTGATGATGACTCAGTTCTCTTGCATAACAAAAAACTATCGAGAAATGTTTCAAAATTGACATTTGACGATCGTGACGTCTGATGTGTGTTTTTTTTTTCTTTCTTTTGTATATGTGCAGCCTGTACCGTACCTATTTTTTGACTATTGTTCTTTTCCGATTAAAGAGTTGTTGAATTAACGAAACACTTAAATCTCGCCGCTTTGTGTTAACGCATAGTAGGATTAAACTTGTTGATAACGTTAACTGTAGTACTATTATTCGTCCTTATAAACGTTCTTAAACAAAAGCCTACCAATGATGAAATGCAGTTCTTTCATTTTTAAATTCCATCGCATCTGTTGAACTTTTTAACCTATGGCTTATCAAAAAAAAATAAAATGAAACATAAAGCCACCCACTGATGAACTCACACTAGTTTATCTTCGATAATGATTACGGTTCTCGGGGGGAATTATATCGATTTTCTTTGTTCATGTTGCCTTTAATATGTAGGGTCAATTCCTCCAATTCTAAAGCAAGAATAATCCGATTGAATATTCGGTATCCGTAAAATAAGTCCGAAATTTAACATTCGTTCTGCAAACGAAACTACTAAATAATATAAAATTTTTCAATATTGTGAATTGTGGACATTCAAAATGCGCTTAAAGCCGCAGAGGGATTAGAAGCTGCTTCCAATCGTCTCTTCTCGCTTCGAATTCGTTATTTTAGTTTGTCGACTAAAACTTTGCATATAACCGGCGCCTTGCTATTTTCCAAAATTTCATTAACTATACTTATATATATATATGTTAGCTTTCTAATCTCATTGTTGTTACTGCTTCTGACGAAACTGTCTACTGCATTATTCTGTTGTTGTTTTTTTTTTTTTATATATCTTGTATATGTTAAAAAGTAATATAAGCCTTTTTAATTTTGATGTCAATTAATTTAGTGTGAAATGAGGAAATTAGAAAATTCATATTAATCAAATGATTGAATTTTCTGTTTTTGATTTTTTAAATTTCTATGATACATTTTTTAAATTACATCATGTTGTGTTTTATAGTACTCCTTAACGTTTACGTCTTTAATTCCCCTGTTCAGATGCAAATTTTAACAGTTTTCAAGTGTATGTTCCTCCGGCGTGTCTACTCACTTATAACGCTAAAAATTCTCAGGGACAGGTTTTAAGATCTTTTTTTTTTTCTTCTCATTCGTCCTCAGTCACTTTGGAATGCGTGGAAATCATACAGCGCGAATGCATGAGCATTGATGAATTTTCTCAAACTATTATTTTCACGTACTGCGACAGGGAAAGAAGGAGTTTAGTCTTTGAATGGTAGAGCAAGAAAAATAGCATGTTCGGAGAAGGTTAAGCGACTGTCGAGAACAAAAACCAGAATCGCGCAATTAAGACGAGTAGCAAATTGTTTAAATTTTAATTAACTATATGTGAATTATTATAAGAACGAAGAACAGTGAAAGCAGATTTAGCGGTACAAAGATAAATTGAGAAGATACGGAAAAAGGCATGTCAAGCCGAGAAAAGAACAATACGTCACCGGTAGAAAATAAATGGGAAGGAAATTGCAGAAAGAGATGCGAAATCGGTAAAAGTAGGACTAACAAGAACCTCGTTAGGCAGGTTTCTTCTAACACGAAATGTAAAATAAGAAAGGTGAATAGAACGATTCATCATAAGACCAAGAAAAAACAGAATTAACTGGATTGATATGCAACCGTCATTTTATCTTTAAAAATGGATAAACAGCATCGAAGGTGCAAGAAAAGGATACCGGAAGCTAGATTGCGGTGTTTTAAAATAAAATATTTGTAAAAGGTAGAAGATAAAACGATTAAAGCCTGGCCAAAAACCAAAAACAAATTTTTGTGGGAAGCGTTTTATTGTGTTCTAGTCATAGAACTAAGCGTTTGTTATTTTTAAAACATCAAGCCAGGGAACTAGGAAGTAAAAAGACGCTTTTTTAAAAAATATAGAATAATTCTGCTATTCTGCGTGCCCTTCTTTTTATAAGATCTTCACTGTCTCTCGTAATCTCCGTATCCTGTCGGATGCTCAAAGCGTGCTGCAGGCTATCGCATCTCCTCTCTCTTCTCATACGTCATTCTTCTTATTCGCTCCTTGATTCATGATCTCTAATGCAAACGGATTTCTTTTAAATTTCTGGTCATGTCGGAATCGAGGAAAATTAGTTAGTTGACTCATTCGCTCGATTATCTTCTTCTTCTGATAGGTTTTTCTTGTTTTCTCAGCTTCCAACATTACCCTTCTGTCTGCAACTGCTCATTCGAGACTATGGTTTAACTTCTACGTCTCCTCATTCTCCAATGCGAACTCCTTTTTCTTGTCTATTCAACCTTCTCGACCACGCTTTGCCTGGTTTTTTAACTTTCCTTCTATGCGCCGCTCCAACCTTCCTCGGTTTTCCGTTATTCTCTCGTGCCTTCTCCTTTTTATCCATTGCACCCTTCCAGCAATCAATTTATTTGCGATCCGGATCATATAATGTTTGGTTGTTTGTAATTATCAACTGAACAAGCTTCTTTTTGTTCCTTCCTTTTGCAAATCGGTATTCCTACTCTATACTGTGCTTCATTCATTCTCTCCCTTTCTTCTTCTTCTGTTATCCTAGCTCTTGATTCTTTTCTGGCGACCATCTCTGATCGTGTAAAGATCTGAGATTTTCTTGCCCCTCTGTTCCATTATTGTGTCAATGTCCATGTTGACGAACCCGTAATAAAATAAAAAAAGAAATAATTCTAAGGAGGGGGAGTTGCCGCAGTCGATAAGCAGGGGTAAAAAATATTAAGGAGAAACATCTTATGCCGATTGATTTTTTAAGAACGGAGAAAAATGTTTACCATAAGGACCGAAGTGATGCGTAAGAACAAAAGTTGGTTCATTATTATTAAAGGCGAAAGTAAGAAAGTGGAGAGGGAAATTAGAAAGAAAAGGGGTAGAACACATTTCGTCAGCACTTCTTAAGCAGGCCTGATTGAATTTACAAAATGTTATACGTTACTTATGGAAATATTTCGGTTAAAAGACTGATCAGAAGATTTGGAGATTATGGTTTTTCTCAAATATACCAGAGAGGAGCAGTTCTAGAAAAAGATAAACAGAATTTTATTCAAAAAGACCTCTTATAAATTTCGCTTTTCTACTACTAGCTCGCTTGCGAGCGAAGAAATTGGATCGCTTGCAAAATCAGAGCGGAAAATTCTAAAATGAAGTAGCTATTTGTCTAAGGGATTAATTCGTTCCACAATTTATTTATTTTTTTTTTAGTTTTTATGAACTATTCAGTAATTTTGACGTAAGAATATTGGCATGAAGAGGCTATTTATCAAGTGACAGAAGCCTGAAAAGAATGTATACACAATAGCGGTTAAATAATATCATAGGGCTTATTTCGCTTAAACCACGAAATAGAAATGACTCCGTTATTACGATTAGACCATGATAAACTAACCGAAATGTTAAAAAGCGAAAAATCCATGGAAAGACGAAAATGTCATCCATTTTTCTTTATCACCGGACACATCGAAACTAACTATTTTTTTTTCCGAATTTTCTTAAATTACTAAAAAAAACTTTTATATAAAATTTTCTCGAAATCCAATAGTCGCGATTTCACATTAAAACGCAACCAATGGGGCTCGCTGGAAGTGTTGAATATCATTTATCCAATACAAACATGTCACAGAATTCTTTCTACTATCTACGTAGATATCACACACACGATAGTTTAGAAAGTGGATGTTTTTTTGTTTTTTTTTTTTTTTTTTTTTTTTTAAACCTGGCCTAGTTGTAAATACCATTCGGCCACTAACTATTCATTAAATTAAATCATTCTATTTCTTTTTGGCCGCCGCTGGGAATCGAACTCTTGACCACTATCTCAACGATCAAGAGGTCACGCCACTAGGCTATCGCGACGGCCTTTGTTTTTTTTTTTAAGGTGAGGAGGAGGAGGTTCTGCACACTTAAAAACCCAAGTATATTAAACAATTTTCACTTTTGAATTTATATGTTGACTACAATAACTTTCTATTATCCCCTGGAAACTAATAATAGGAAAGTCCTCAAACTCCGCTGTAGATCCTTACAGTTGTTAATTGCAATGTATCGGCTGTTCTCTTTCCTTATTTGTGGCTTTTATATTTCCTCCTGGTATATCATGTAAGATTCAATTTTTAAACAACTCCCTTTCGTTCTTCGCACTAGAAAAGGTGGTTTTTATTGTGATTTGATTTAAGTTCTATGCAACAGTTCAGATTAGCAGCCATTATGATGGTACACTATATTCTCTATAAGGGATACATGTATGTATTTTAGGTACCATTGGAGGGCACTTGTTTATCTTTAATATTAGGCCGTATTGGAAATGTAATTATGTCCTGATAGTTTAGGTAAAGACTGCCCCTTTAATACCAGGAACAGGAGGAGTTTGATGAGTCTGGAAAAACGAAGTAACGAATGAAGTTGATTTTAAACTTCGTAACAAATCGACCTTTTTTTTTTTTTTTTTTTTTTTTGATTAATTAAATATGAAAGCTTTGTTTTTATACCTTCCGAAAGTACATAAGTTATCTAGTTCACGTCTGGTTTATTAATTTTTTCTTAATTGATAAAAAATATTCGAACGAGAGGCTAAATTTGATGTACGAATAATGCCGAATAGTAAAGAATATACGATAAAAATTAAATATCGTAAATAAATTTTTAAAAAGTGCATTACCTTCAAAGACGTTCCGTAATATTAAAATATAATTTTAATTATTCCAGATTTGTAAAAATAAATTTTAAATCTTATGTAAATGTAACTAATCAGAATGTGCGCAGTATAAACATGCACGAAAATAACTGTAATCTGTTTTTATAATAAATGTAAATTCACTGACACTTCAAACATCATATTACCCGTTTCCTTAGTAGCTTTAGTATAATCCTCTACTTTATCTCTCTCCTGCTCCACTCACAATGCGAAATTAAGTTTACCATATCAAAAATATCTTACAATAGTTTTTTTCAAGCACAAAATTTTATTCATTGTTATTATACTGTAATCATTTTTAATTTTAAAATGAAATAGAACTTTGAACATTTGATTTTTATACCTTACAATTATCTATTCCAGAAATATAAGTAAGATAAGCATAATTTAATTAAAAACATTAATGAATAAAAGGAGGAATGTGAGAATTTATTAAAATTATTAAAGATTGACTCGAATAAAACTTTTTTTTGGCGGTGGGGGGATTTTGTTTTTTAAATGTAACTAATATATATATATATATATATATATATATAAATAAATAAATTTGTCCTCTTGGCCTATATGTTTCGAAAAAAATACAATATCCATGGTTGAATCGTTAGCAAGAATGTACGGATAAGTTTCAAGAAGTAGGCGTACAATGTCAGATAAAAAGTTTAGCTATGCACAATTTCTTATTGCATATTGAGTCTTTCAAACAGCCTTTTTTTCTTCAACCACTTTTCTTTCAATCCCATTTGCAACGGATAAGTAATAAGTCTACCGGTGGTATTTCGATTATTTCAGTTCATTGTTTAACAGAAGTTTTATTGTTTCTGGGTAAAGGTCTTTGGGTGAGTAACTCAAAAGAAGAAAATAAAACAAAAAAAAAATATACGATAATCCACGATATCAGAGAGAAACGCGTTCGAGATTAATCTTTATTTGTCTAAAAAATATACCGATTTGGTTGCTTAATTTAGGTATTATACCGTCTTTAAAAAAATTCACTATTCAAATATCGTGCATTATTTATCTGGTAGTACTGGTTGTCTGATTTCTGGTTGTATAGTTCGTGGAATTAGCAATTTAATCCGCATTTCATAACGGTATCAGTTCTGTTTTGCCGTCTTTTTGTAGTATTAGTTTTGTTATACGTGGATGAAAAATTTTTAAGTTTTCGGATTTTTTTATTTAGACGCGGTTAAAAAACTCTTCATGGTATGTAAATTTTGGGAATTCACAACGACACTATACTCGCAAGAGTTTTATTGGTGGCGATCAGTTTCTCTTCGACACTGATGTGACAGATAATTTGCAAAAAAAAAAAAAGATTCCAATAATGATATTAATAAAATATACGCATATGAGTACTCGAAAAATGGAAATGTAGATATAAACCATCTAATTTACGTTTCGTCAATTACGATGAAACTAAAAATAAAAAATATTTCTGGTTAGATAAATATTCGCTAATAACAACTTCTATTTCCGTTGGTTTTAAATTTTCTGTTTTCGCTACATTTTGACCAAAATACGGGCACAGTGAAATGTAAAAATTACAACTCGTGAACCGGGTTAATGTTAGTTTGTCGTTAACGGCCTTCAAATTATGAGACTGCAAAAGAATCTTCACGTCATAATAATTCATAATTTCTAGTCGTTCACCTCGACTAAGACTGATTTATTTTATTCGGAATTTTAGATTTTTTCAAACAATTTAACATATAAACTACGTTTGAAATCAAACAGTTAGTATTTTAAAAATCCTCAACCATCTCCCAAAGTCTGAAAATCACCGAGACAACAATTATTTGCTTACCTGCGGGAAAATTATTATTATACGATAAACTAAGGGTCCGTCTCAACTGTCTGTCGTATATGTATATTGAATATAGAGAAAGTCTTCAGTATAACGGAAAGTGAAATTTTGGCCCAAACCGAAATCAAAAGTTCCAAAAAGCTATATAAAATTTTGCTGCGATATTTAACGAGCATTTTTCCATTTCAGAATTACAATTTAGCCGCCCGTTACAGGACATATAGTTTTATTCCAGAATATTCCAAAAAAACTCTCTCTATAAATTGCTCCCTCTATTTTCTTCCACTTCTTATAGATACCCTGTCGAAGCATTTCATTTTAAAAATATTCCTTAAGCTTGTTTAAACACTTTTTCAGATAATTGTCAATATTTAAATCTCGAAAAAACTAGTAAGCACAACGCTGTATTTAAAAGTGTGAATTTTGCATTTGAACTTAGGTGTGCTTTTCCTCTAGCTTCATTTTCTAGCAACAATGCCGTCTCTTATGGTAGTTTTCGACTAAAACGGAATAAAACTCGTATGTCGGCTAATACTTTATGTTGCTAACAAAGAAGGCGGAGGTGTCTTACGTGAGTTTCGTCTACCGCAGCGTGCCGCTACTGATGGAATGCAGTGCTACGATCGTAATCCATTAGTTATGCGAATTATCGGTAGTCGTATGCAGAGAACATTGCGCTCGGAATTAACGGAGATTATCGGATAAAAAGGTGAACCATTCACGTCAACGACTTCATCTTTTGTACTAAATAATCGTTAACAAGATGAAAGATCACCGAGAGTAACTGTCACATGTTCTCAACGGTCCACTGGTCGCTGGTCACCAGCGTTGCTATTATAAGTGTGATATATATTATTTTGCAGAATTTTTTTTTCTCAGTAACGAGATAGTTTTATGCATTTGCTTTGAACAACTGCCCTTTGTGACCAATGTTTCGTGACTAATTCCACCGTATGCGTAGTTCGTCATGAACCTAAAAATACATTATGTTCAGAACGATTTTTTAAACACACACTATAAACTGTTTCGCCAAATCCCGCTTATTCTTACTACAAAAATGTGTACCATTTGAGTTCTATGCTTAAAAATAAATTCGTCAATTATTTTAAACGCGATGTTGAATGCCGAAACTTTATAAATGCCGGATGGAATACGATTATTGAATACAATCTATAGGAAGTTTTGTGATTCTTTGGACACACCTTTTTTTTTTTTTTTTGGTAAGATAGAGTTGATGGAAAAAATATCTCGGAGAGAGATAATTCGGTTTAATTAAAAATTCTGATAACCCCTGTATGATGGAAATTATTACACGTTGTATAAGTAGCTAACGATTAAGAAAGGCCATCGCACACACACACACACACACACACACACACACACACACACACACACACACACATATGTATGATATAATCATTTTTGATTATGTAATAAAAAAATGTTTTGAAGATATCACGTTATGTCTATGTGGATCCACTTCGGGACGTAGGCATTCCCCGGTGGAATATGTTGGCCTAATCTCCCGTACTAGTCGGACAAATTGAGAGATGCATTTTACACCTAATGCCAGTTGGCATACCTTTATAAAAGGCAATGCAGACGAGAACTTCAGACGACAAACTGACTGTAAAACGCCTTCAACGTAATTATGCAGTTTGCCATCTGCATCGACCTAAGGCACGCATATACTATTATTGTCTGTAAACCTAACGCGTGTTTTCTATTAAGCGGTATTATTTCTAACGATAATTTCTGGTCGCCGCAGGGAATCGGACCTAGACCATCGAGTTGGTAGTGGAGTGCTCTAGCAGGACAGCCATTTTTAAGGTACACCTTTGGCGATACTTTTTTAAGATATATTAGCGCATAATATAAGGTAAAAAAATAGTGATACTCATTTTTCCCGGTCGTTGAAATGTCAAAAAAGTCTTATTTTAATTAGTAACTTCAACTCAAAGCCTTTTATTGACTAAATTATTTTCAAATCCGGTTTACAAAATAATTTTGCGTATATCAAGCTTATAAAGTGATGTAATTTTTTATTTGTGTGTTGGAAGTTTGTAATATGTACGTAGAGAAAGCGGAGATCGTACGCCATTTTGCAAGCACTTTCGTTAAAATACTGTTTTTTTTTACTCATGAAATTCAAAACCTTATAAAATTATACATATCACGGCAATCTATCGAAATTAGATAATCTAGAAGCATATTCTGTGATGCCGTAGTATTGAAAGTTAACCGTTGAAAACCATAAAGGCAAAATGCCGACAAAAATTAGATGTTTCCAAAAAGCCATTCACCAGATTTACTTTAATTCTTATAATCTCGCTATTTATATTATACTTGACGTGAAGTATTTGTAAAAAAAAATTTAGCTCTCTACCTCTTAGAACTTTTATACTGCTAGAACAAAAAAAAAAACAACAAAAAAAAACAGTACTGTCGACAAAAGTACACTGTTTACATATTTTCGATTCCGAATATTCTTTACGGGACAGTACGCACAGCTTAATCTAAATGCGGTTTTACATTTTCATTTTTAGTACGTATATTTTTGATACCTTACAACTAAATGTGTTAGAAGCTAGGATTCGATAGGTAATAATCTCATTTGGGAAATCTGTAGAAGTGGAATTCTCTCCAATTCGGTACACTCGGTAATGTAGTTTAATCGTTAAAGTCTTAGGCGTAGAAAAGGAAAATAAAAGCTAAAGCTAGGATTCTTCCGAATAACTTAACTGCGAAAACTGTAGATGCAGAAAACTATCGTGAATGAAAATATTGCATTGAAGTCTAATATAATTTTGATTGTTACAAAAATAACGTGTAAAATGTACGGAACGAAAATATTCTAGGGTCTATAAGAAAATTTGAACGTTGAAAGAGAAAGGTTGGCAGAATTGTTTGCAAAAAATTTCAGTTTCAATTAAAACATTTTAAAGAGAGATTTATTAAAATGCAGTGACGTAATCCGGTGAGCTGACTAATGCTAAAAATTTTAAATATCAGCACCACTATACGCCTATTAGCCAACAAAAATTAGGCGAAATTTTTTCATATTGGGAATGAAAGTTTCGAATGCGGAAATCGTGAAAAAAAATTCGGATTTTTCGTTTTTGCTTTTTCATTTATTTTTAGCGATTTTAAACCGACCCGATGCATAATCGATTGAATCAAAATAGCGATCAATAAATAAAATATCTGATTCAGGTGAAACATAAACACATGCGTCATATTGGGCGCTTTCTTTTAAACCGTTCTCATTTTTACTGTTTATTGAACATGGTTTTTTTCTTTTTATTACTTTACGTTAATGTTGCCGATGTATAATTGATATAATACGTGTCCATAAATTCCCTCTAAATATCAGGCTAAGCTATCCGCCAAAATAGGCGTAGTAAGTTTAAAAATACAAACGTAGCGAGAAAACTTATTATTTTATTTTGAACTTTGGCCTGTGTTATTTCTTACACGTAAATGACGAAAATTCAAAGTAAAATAATAAATTTGGTCAAAATCATTTATATTTTTAATTTGTTGCGCTTACTTTATTGAGTCTGTTTTGGCGAATCCTATAGTTTTTTGAGCCCGTTAATGCGGAAAAAGTAGTAGGGAATTGAATTAATTATTCGCGCAATGAAAACTGTCGGAGTCAAAAATATGTTGACCTTGTTTTTTATTATTTTCTGTTTGAAAAAAATTCATATATTTTTCTCTATTTAATATGTTGTGTACTACCCGCTTATCGTTTTATAAATCTTCTTTATCCGCTCTGTCCTGGACTATACTGTTGCTTTACTTATGACAATTATTCCCCAGACCTCTTCTTTCAAAATTAGATCGCATTTAATGTATAACCTACCTTCGTTTCTATCTCAGGGTACCTTGAGATCTACCCCAGTTCCAGCTATCATTGACAAATTCTATATTCCTCTTCTTTTCAATCATGGATATCCAATTTAGGTTATTACCGTTTTCTGATCAAACGCCTGCCTAATTATTCTTCTTCGCACTTGTTTCTTCTTACTCCTCTATCCTTTATAAATGGTGATTTATCTCTGATAAAACTCCGATTTTATCCCCCTCCCTTAAATTTCTGTTCGCCTTCTTCAATTTTCGCTTTTTATTTATAGTCATGGTAAACTTCCTTATTTCTTTTTCATTTTTTCCTAATTACCTGCACCCTATTAACTATATCTTCTATTCTAAATCTGTCCCTCAACATGCGTCAGAGTTAAATTCTCCAGTGATTTAGGTGTTCTCTATTTCTTAGACACATCTCACTGTATCTTTACTGACGGTTGCAAATGGAGTTGATTCTGTCCTTTTTTTGTCCTGCCTCGAATTATTCTGATTAAACTTCTTCCCTCCTTTTGTTTAATTTTCTACGCGGAATCTATTACTACTTTACGCTCTATTCTCTTTGTTTCTTCGTCACTGGTTTTCCATAAAGTGCACATAATCCCGGATTCTAAAAGTGCTTTATGCAGGCTATCACATCTTATCTTCCTTCTACCTCTTCCGATTATGTAATACTTCTCATACTCTCGTCCATGATATTTTCCTTCTCCGCTCGATCGAGATCGATCTTTAGTGGATTCCTGATCATTCGGGGATTGAGAGCAACGAAATAGTACATAGATCCCGTTCTTTCATTTCCAATGGCAGATTTTTGGACACATGTTCATAATAGTGCTCTTCTTTCTTTAAATGACTCATTCCAGACTATGGCTTATCTCTTATTATCCTTCATTTTCTAATTCTGCCTCCTTTTATCTCTTTGTATTCAGCTATCTTTTCCTCCTCGCCCATGGTTTTTCGACTTCCCTTAAACGTTCTCTACAATCTCTGCTGTTTGTCGCCTTCGCTTTAACCATAGTTTCCTTTTGCATACTTTTTTCGGGTTTCATCTGCGTCTACTCCATTTCGTCTTTTTCACCTCCCTTTCACTTACTTTCCTTGTGACTCTGATATCACATTTCGTTTGAATGTGCGATCTTCTCTACTGATCAATTGTCCTTCTATTTTTTCTCTATTAAAATTTGATATCTCTACACTCCTCTTATCGGGGTACTTCTCATATTCTCTCATTTCCTTACGTTCCGGTTATTCCTGCCCGTGAACTATTTTTGTCCTCCGGGCTTAAACGTATATGAATATAATTCTATTTTCTCCTCTTTCCCATCATAAAAATATAAAATTTAAAAATTAAAAAAACAAAACATACACAGATACTTTATTATTTCTATATAAAACATAAATTCAAAGCTCTACCTCGCTGGTAATATACTGATATTAATTTCAAAATATCTTGATTGGCAAACTGTATTATTAATAGCCTTCATCTTAATAATGTCTTTTTCCTTAAATTCTAGAATCGTAACTACCGCAATTCGTGCTAAAATTTTTGCGATACAAATCCAGCAATGCCATGTGTGCAACGCTGGTGTGTACGTAAGACTACACACTTCAAACTGATTGAAATCGTTTATTTTTAAATCAAATACAGTCTAAGTAACGTAATGATGGTATGCATGCCAGTTCCTACTGCCTTCCAGCGTCAACTGTGGGCATTAACCCAAAACAAATTCGTCGCAACTATTGATTGATTTTTTTTTTTTTTTTTTTTTTTTTTGTCTCCAGCTTATTACCTATTTGGCCGTATTTACTCTATTAATAATTATTTTTATTTTCACTTATCACTGCTATATTTACGTATAAATATTTGGTTTTCAAATCGATTTAACTGTTCGTCTAATCGTGTCGACCAAAAAATGACTGCTGGAGAACTAAAGGATATCCAAAAGTTAACCAACTGACCCTTTCGCATACTTCCATATCGGAAAAAACGGATATTTTATATTATTAAAATCCTGAGATATTATTATATTAGAATGAATATTTAATAAAAAGACAAAAGCAAATAACAACGTTATGTTACCAAGTCGAGTTGTTACTGTTAATTGTAGGATCGAAAAAGGCGTTAACCGTTAAATTAAATGTTCTTCGAATTTAGTGCATCCGTTTATCGTAGGAAGTCAGTAGTGAAAAATAGCAACTCTCTTTCATTTTTGAATGCTATTTGGTAAAAATAAGGCGTCGACCGATCGATCTGCCAAGTCACTGAAATCTTTCGATTTTGTTAAAGGAAGTGGAAGTTAGTGATTTAGATGTTTTTCTTTTCTTTTACCGGAGGAGAGTACAAATTATGGAACGTGAGGTGGTCATTAGTTCGGCAGTGACGATAGTACAGAAAGAAAAGAGATGAAAAGACTCGGAGACATTTATGTTCGGAAGGATGAAAGAGTTCGCGCCTCCATTAGGCTCCTTCGAACCATCCGTAAAAATAGTTTAGAAGGAAATTGGAATTTGATAAAACTATGGAATTCCTGCATAACTTGTATTAGGAAAAGATTTCGAGGGAAGAGAAAAAAAGGGAATATATCGGGAGGATTGGAAAGATCTGCTAAATTGAAGAAAAAGTAGGAAAGATTATTACAAGAAATTGTATAGGATGAACAAGAATTCAGCCGCAAAGCAGTGTGTGCTAGGATAGGAATTTTCTTGAGAGTAAAGCGTCAGTTTTGTAGAATAGAAAGGTATGAAGGAATAAGTCTGGAGGATGATAGCGGTAGACGTTTACACAGGAAGCGATATCGATCTGCCGGTGAAAAAAAGAGAGGTGGGTTTGACTCAGCGAGAAAACTGCGGCTATTGGAGAGGGTTTAAGAGCACGCACGGAGGCAAGAATAGGAGCGTTTTGGAGATTATATCCAGCTGAAAAGAAGTGATTTCGAGGCACAGCTATATAGATAAAAGAGCACTAATCGAGTTTAAAACGGATAATGGATTTGTATGGAAAAATGAGAAGAAGAGATCGCTTCTCTACTTTGTTGGGAAAATAACTTTCAATGAGCTCAGCCTTTTAAGAGTGGAAGAGGAAAGGAAATTAATATATTCGTAAAAGGACACACGGCTGTTAAGGAATACGCCGAAATAGCAAAAGCAGTGGTTACGACGGATAAGTGTAGAGTTTAAATAGACTAAAGCGGGGTTAAAAGGACGAATAAAAAAAAAAAAAAAATACAAAAAGATTTTAAAGAAGAGATAGCACAGTTCGAGACAAAAAAGACATTATTTCAATGTAGCAAGGGTTGAATCGGCTTTTTCGTCGCGAGACGAGGAAAAGAAAACATTGTCATCGACAAAGAACAATGAAGATTAGTTCATAGAAGGAAAATCAACTGAGATAGTGTTAAATAGAGTAGAACTAAAGCAGAAGCCTCGAGAGGAAGACCACAAGAAACAATTCTTGTAGCCCGGAACGATGGAAAAGAAATGAGCATAAAACGATTTAACATCACACATTGATAATGAGAGAAATGCGTTAGGGTTGCTTTCATTCTATCTCGAAGAATAAGGAGATGGACATTATCAATGGTACTGGAAATATTAATAAAAATAGCTAACGTATATACTGAGATTATCGATGAAAGATTTGCAGATATGAGCGATAGAAAGACTAACGTAGTCAGCAGAATCTAAGCCTGGACGGAAACCAAACGTATTGAAAGGAAAAACGTTATTATTGTGTTCGAGCCACCAAACCAGACACTTTTTAAGCGTGCCCTCGAGTAATTTTTTGAGAAACGATGCTAAACCGGACAAAGGGAGAAATTCTTGTTAGCGATAGAAATAATAATAAAGGTGTGACTCTTCCGGACAGAAACGAGCTAAATATGCAGAGAATAGCCTGGAGAGCTTGATCGGATAGTTTTTTTTAAGGACAAGGGAAAGGAGGACTAAAAGATTCTTCAAAAATGCACTTTAATTCATTAATACCTGTTTCAAATAATTCAAAGTGAAATACTCCAATTTCGGCTACCAGTAGTTTTCATCCTAATTCAGTAATCTCCGTTTTAGCCAAACAATGCTTTTTACTAAAACTGAACATTTTTATTGCGACATCTTTTTAAACACGGCGCGTAACAGAGTTTTTGATTGGTTTTGTAGGGTTTCTTAATTTTTTGCGGACTGGTCATCTCTTTTTTTTTTTTGGTTTTTTTTATTTTTTTTATTTTTTTTTATTTTGGTAGGTCGGGAGTTTTTATCAAAAACTCTTACTCTTAACTGGAATTACTTAAAATGATAATTTTAAGAAGTAAAAATATTTCTTTGCTGAAAAATATGTATATAAGCGAGTCGCAAGTTGTATGTAAGAAAAAATTTAACTTTTTTTGAGGTTAAATGAATAATTTTAGTTTCCCAAAAACTCCGATCGAAGCGGCGATGAAACGAAAGATTTAAGCCAAAATCGCAACAAATGTGTATAAGCATTATGATGATGTGATGGTGATAAGAACTCCGATGTCAGAAAAAATAACTGATCAGTTTTTTGCATTCGTTACAAAGAGAAAAATTGGGTAGGATGTTACGAGGAAGAAATAAATGAAATGAGACACGCAACGAAAAAAACTAAATAAAAATATAACGACGTAGCGACGAACGTGTTGTTGTCATACGACTGATGGAAAAACTTAAAACAGATCGAGCAAAGTAAAGTGCTATTAACAATTTAAACACTTATATTGTCGTCGCATTAAAAATAAATCGCTCGTCGGTGAAAAATTTAGCATTAAAAAGATTAATTATCGTAAGCAGGGCCGTGCCCAGAATTTTGAAAAGAGGGGGTTTTGAAAATTTTCTTTGCATATTTATTTTATAAACAACAATACATTTTTTACTAATATTTGTACTATTAATAATTTCTATCATTTTGATTTATACATTAATAATTTACATAAATAAATTACCCCGTACAGACATTAATAAAAATTACACATATGTTATTGATTATACTCGTAATAAAAATTTTTTTGCATAAAATATTAATGATCTACCTCTAAAAATATGGAGAAAATTTTTTCTTTTTTTTGTAATGTAAGAATACCCTAAAAAATCATCGATACTTATTTTAAATTTTCATGTTTTTTTCAAATTTTTGTATATTTATAACACTTATTTCAGTTCTAATGCTCCCCTTCCGTGAACACGGCCTTGATCGTAAGTATATTACAAAATTTAAAATTTCACAAAAATTATTATTTTTTTTTTGGCCTAACTTTTGCTCTTTGGCGCCAATTTTACATAAAAATGATTATACCAACATGTTTCGGAAAGAATTTTATTTTAATTCTCTTCGAAAGTGTGCGAGTATAATGATTTCTTTTTGAAACTTATAAAAATTTTGTAATATACTTATGAGAAGAATTTATTTTCTTTGTTCGTATTTGATTCGAACTTGTACGGAAAAATGTTTTACAAAATTAAAAATGATTGACCGGTAGAAATGCCTTGACCTTCACCTACTTTTTGTTTTGATTTTTTGGGGCGAATTAATTGTAGCATATATTAAAAGAGGAGAAAAAAACAACGTGCACAATATATAAAGTTTCGTTAGAGGGCATTCTCGATTATTAGCATAGCCGGTATTATATTTCAGATGGACAGCACGTTGCGATGACCGGCCGGATTATATTAAATAGTTTGATTAGGTTTGAATATTTTCATTGTTTAAAATACCCCGCGGCGGAAAACAGACCTGCGAAGGTCATCGCTTTCCTTCTGTGCCTTATAGTCGTCCTGTTCTGACGCAGATCGTAGAAGTAGACAGTCGATGGCGAATGCACTAATATGGGACACCTCTCGTATATTCGTCCTGAATAGTAATAACCGTTGTACATTGTAATTTGATTTATTTCATACGCAAACGCCGTTTATAAATTTCAGTCATCGAGTGTAGTGGAAAAAAAGCAAAAAACGAAGGTTTATACAGTATAAAATACCGCATGCAGTTGCGTTACTTCTCGATGTAGTCTATCATATTATCTATTTCCTCAATTTCCTCATTAAGGATGTCGTCGGAGGTGTTTCTGAATCAATAGCCATGAGTTCATCGTCGCTTTTGAAATGTTCAGCAACACTGGCCGGTTCGTCGGTAGATGAAAATCGGGTGGCAATGTAGCGAAATAATCACGCGGAAGAAAAATGGAGACTCTATCGAATAGAATTTTTTATTTACTTTTTTATTTCGTTAACAGTGTAAGATTATTTCGCATCGCCAAACTTTTTACTTAACGATTTTTCGACCAGACTTTGTTGCAACTTTGATATAGATCGTCGTCTAAAATCCGAAGAGTTCCACTCTCTAAAGTGACGAATCAATGAGAATGCCTTTTATTAACGGCATCGTCCTTTGAAAGGAGAAAATAGAGACAATTTGCGCGACAATAAATGGCTGAATTACTTATACCGATGAAGATAATTTTTGTTTATATTTTTTCGGTCAATTTGTTCGGTTTATTTTCATTACTTTAGTAAGGAAGTCTATTTATAAGTATAATCCCAGTAGTAAAAAGCAAAGAGAAAAAATAACGTTGAAAATTCAGATATTCAGACGAACTACCGTGAAGAGAATATATTTCGTTGTGAGGTGTAAAGATTGGGCAGAAATTGAATCAACGAAAAATCTGAGAAAATATAATCGACCGGCTAATGATAGTTTCATCTGTGGGATAAAGACGAGATAATATAGCGAAAAAGCCCGAGAAAATTCGGGAGAAGGAACGGAGTAATGAAAAAAAAAAAAAACCCTAAAACTCGAGAATGCAACAAAGCATCGGAAAGTTGTGAAAACGGGGCTTAAAAGAAGATGCGGGGGATAGGTGGAAGAGGTAGGTTAAAACAACGATCATTGAAGAAATAAAATGCTTCTTTACAAAAAATAAATACCGATACTTGAAGGTTTATTATACAAATTTAAAGATGCACTAAAAAGTAAAAAATAATTACTCCCGATAAAATATATATATCAGAGTGATATAACACTTAAGGTGATATCGTAATTCTTATACAGCATTAACTTTTTGAAGTTGGAATTAAATTCATGTTAGGAACAATTTAATCAACATTTAATGCAGTTTTTAATTATTCTTTTAATATGAATTTGATGCCAACTCCAAAAAATTAATGTTGTATAAGAATTACGATATCACCACTTAAGTGTTATATCACTCTGATATATATATTTTATCGGGAGTAATTATTTTTTACTTTTTAGTGCATCTTTAAATTTGTATAATAAACCTTCAAGCATCGGTATTTATTTTTTGTAAAATAGCATTTTATTTCGTTACTTTTTAGTGCATCATTTTTATTCAATTAAATTAAAACATTTTAATAAGAACAGATATTTCCACGGTAAAAACACAAAAAGCTACATTTCCATGGTAATTTGGCAAATTTATAAGTATTTTAAGTCAATAAATCTAATCCGACGATGAAAACAATCATGAATAAAAAGCATCCAAAAAGTGTCAATCTCCCGCATTACTATTAAGGATAACTCAAAAACTACCGGTCAGATCTTGATCAAATTTTAATGGGACCACATGACAAACACCACCTTTCAAATAAAAGAAGAATAATCAAAATCGGTTCATCTAGAAGAAAGTTCTGTGGTAACACACATAAAAAAAAAAAAAAAAATACAATCGAATTGAATACCTCCTCCTTTTTTGAAATCGGTTAAAAAAATGCTTTTTTACAAAAAATAAATACCGACTTCAAGGTTTATTATAAAAATTTAAAAATGCACTAAAAAGTAAAAAATAATTACTCCCGATAAAATATATATATCAGAGTGATATAACTTAAGGTGATATCGTAATTCTTATACAACATTAATTTTTTGGAGTTGGAATTAAATTCATGTTAGGAACAATTTAATCAACATTTAATGCAGTTTTTAATTATTCTTTTAATATGAATTTGATGCCAACTCCAAAAAATTAATGTTGTATAAGAATTACGATATCACCTTAACTTATATCACTCTGATATATATATTTTATCGGGAGTAATTATTTTTTACTTTTTAGTGCATTTTTAAATTTTCATAATAAACCTTGAAGTCGGTATTTATTTTTTGTAAAAAAGCATTTTATTTCGTTACTTTTTAGTGCATTTTTATTCAATTAAATTAAAACATTTATTTCCACGGTAAAAACACCAAAAGCTACATTTCCATGGTAATTTGGCAAATTTATAGTATTTTAAGTCAAAAATCTAATCCGACGGTGAAAACAATCATGAATGAAAAGCATCCAAAAAGCTTCAATCTCCCGCATTATTAAGGATAACTCAAAAACTATCGGTCGGACCTTGATCAAATTTAAATGGGACCACATGACAAACGCCACCTTTCAAATAAAAGAAGAATCATCAAAATCGGTTCATCTAGAAGAAAGTTCTGTGGTAACACACATAAAAAAAAAAAAAAAAAAAAAAAATACAATCGAATTGAATACCTCCTCCTTTTTTGAAATCGGTTAAAAATAAAAGTACGTATTGAACCAAATTTTAAAGTGGAATTTTTTAAAACAATTTTTTTTTTTTTTTAAATTGGCCTGGCAGTAAATACCATTTGGCCACTAACTACTCATTAAATTAAACACAGTCTATTTCTTTTTGGCTTCGCTGGGAATCGAACTCGTGACCACTATCTCAACAATCAAGAGTTCACGCCACTAGACTATCGCGACGGCCTTTGAAATAAATTAACGGGCGGAACTTTTTAATGAACGGGGAAGAACAGCAATCCGGGCTGATTTTTGCAATTTGCTTGCAAAAAAAAATTTTTTTTTCATCAGTAAATAAAATTAAATTTCCGATCAATCGAAAGGTCCTCATCACAATGTCGAAGCATATTTCCTATATCCTGCTCACAGTTTCTGCGAAGGCTTCGGACCTGTTGCAGCTTGCTCCATTTTCTTTGCGGAGGCTGTTGCAAAATTTTTTTCTCCTTTTTTTGGCTTTGTCCACAGTGGACGATTATCATCCCCAACAACGACTAAAGTAAAATTCACGCAAGGAAAGGAGACACCTGCAAAGGGGAAAAGTACATAGAAACCAATAGAAATATGTCAAGGAAAAATACACGGAGGAAGAGACTGCACCTGGAGTAGATTTAAGAAAAACTAACGGATGAAATAAAAGATAGAAGATGAAAAAATTCCTAACGTGTTAAGACGAGCCCCTTTTTTTCGTTTTTTTGCATATTCCCAATTAACATGTTTCTGACGGCTGTAGGTATTCTGTAAAAACACCATTTTCATTTCTCCATTCTCCTTACGATCCTCTTACAGCGGAAGAAAATACATGAATTTTCTATAAATTTTCTCTAGATAGAACGCACTAATTGGGAATTTAATAAAATAAAAGAGAAAAAAAATTAACGCCATCAGTTTATTTAGAAAATTACATAAAGATATAAATTGCAAATCTACCGGAGAATTTTCTGAAAATTTATAACTCTTGACCCCTTTTTATTTTTTTCAAAAACAAAAAATATTCAACGGACACTTATTAAGAGTCTTGAATTTAAATTTGTTTTCGTTAAATGCAATTTTTGACACTTTTTACGGGACGCTAACTTATAATCTTTTTCTGCATCACGCTTATATAGAATAAGAATGCATCATTAAAAACTTTAGGCCCTGCTTTGCGACACTACAGGAGCTAAAAAGAGTGTTACCGTGTTAATTAACATGATTTTCTGAGGTGTCTCTATGTTTTGCTGTCAGCGATGTGATGTGTATTCAGGTGTTTGATTCGAAATGTGTTCGGTGACAGAGCATTTGCGAGCGAAGTAATTTACACAGTTCGCCAATTTAATTGTTCTCGATGAAACACATTTCTTTCGAGATTTAGGAGCGTGTTAAGCGGGTATTCTAGTCTAGAGACACGAATTTACGAGGTTTTTTCCAGCTGAATAAAAAAAAAAAAAAACAAATATTTTTACTATCCATTTTTTTACCCCATTTATTTATTCATGTTTTAAGAATACACAAAAAAAAAATTATCAAAAAACAAAATTCACAATTCATAAAGTTACAGGCTGATGAAGTGGAGTAGAACTTGACGTATCATGTCAACCGTGTTGAAAAAAGTAGTTTCGAGAAAAACGCGTTTCAAGTTTTGAAAGATTCAAGTAAAGTTTCAGGCAGTCTAATTCATAGAACGGTACGTGTTACACTTACATTTTCTTAATCGGCGATTCCTGCTTCATACAATGGACCTTCTTCTATTACAAATTGTACATTTTCTGAAGTTGTAAAACCAGACGAGCAGTCCTAGCTTCCTTTGAAGCATCAAAACCTCGGATTTCAGAGCGTTCAATCCGAGTGCCGCCTGCCAGTCTAAATGTTTCTTTATTTTTGTCTAGCTGGACACACAGCACTTCTTTTGTTACTTTTTCTATCCATTTTACACTTAATAAATAAAATATTTACTTAAAATTTTATATTTTCGAACTGTACACGGAGTGTCCACGTTGCTTGAAGATTGAAACGAAACTGACCTAAACTGAACACCAAACAAGAAAAGATTTCAACAAAATACGTTTCAATAGCCTTCAGTTGATCGATTTTTAAATATATATATAATGTATAAAAGAGTTTGATTTATCCTCAGGTGGTCGAAGAATGTGTCTATTGTTTGATCCGCTCCAACTGAGCCGATTTAGTTGCCGCGTCACGAAAATAGCTATAACTCGGTAAATAATTTTAATTTTGAAAAATCTTTTTAGGGACATATTCTTAAATGTATAATCTCTATCAGAATATGCAAAAAAAAAAATGTCGATTTTTCATATTTCTAGACCCCCTTAGGGGGGGGCCCCTCCCTGCACTCGCTAGGCTAATATAGAAATAATTTTTCTCATTTTCCCTTCGAAGCGTAAATAAATAAAGTTCGTAACTCTTGAGCATGTCATGCATATTATAATTTTGTGGTTTCCTAAATTTATTCCACAAATTTCAAGCTACTGTCCTTGTTGACCTTGTACTGTATCGGAGAAACTTGTGTTAGCTTTTTTTTTTCCCGACCTTCTCTTTCCGAAGAACAACATAAATCACGGTATTCGAGTAATTCGCCAGCACACACAGATATGAAAAATCGATTTATGTTGACTGTGGCAAACTAGAAAACCATTTCGATCGTTTAAAATTTTCAATCCAAGACCCATAAATTTAAATATTCATTTTTTTCTCAAAACAAATCTTTTATTTCCGATGTTCGTTAGAACGTTTTTTCGTCATCAATTGCCTTATTTTAAAAAAGACTTCTGGCCTTAAATAATCTTCCGGAAAGATGCTTGTTTTGTTTTTTAAACATGGCTGAAAGAAAAGAAAAAAAAAGTGTTTGTCACTTCATTACTACATAAATAACCATTTTCAGATTTCAAGAATTTCCACAACATTCTGAGAAATACCATCCCTAGTTTACGCCGTTCAACGACAGAATTTGACTTTAAGCTAGATAAATAACATAAAATTTTTCAGATTTGGATGGATGTTCTGGTGTTCATTCGCTTATTTTTGTTTTTGTCAAATATTGCGCAATGTGTACAGTTTTTATACCTTTGCATTTTTATTTCGTTTATTTTAAAATACTAAAAAAAAAAGAAATAAAAACAAAGAATATGTCACTTTCCCTTCAGCCGTTTTCACCTGTAACTAATAACCGCGTTTATACGAATAGTCGGTATAAATTACCTTACCGCCCTGAAGGTTAATTGTATATTTAGCTAAAACTTATATATAAAAGCTTTTGGTTGGTGTTTTTTTGTTTTTTTTATTCTCTTTAATTAATTTAAAACTGGGTTTTTTAATAGGATCTTCGTTTTTTTTTTTAAATTTTGTAATCCGTCTTCTGTAAGTGGTCATCCAGAAATCTTTTCTAGACATAATTCTTGTTACGTCCATAAAAGACGCTTATATTAAAGAATAAATTTACACATTTAGCTTATATTAATTAATTATTTACGAGCATGATCGTTTTAAATTTTAATACTATAATAATTCCTGTGCCTTCGATGTAAATAGATGAAAATACGATTACAAATGCGCTGACCGCGGGATTTATTTAAAATAATTAAATACATGTAAATTTCGAAGACAAGTTTCGCCCGTATGTACGATAAAAAAAAGATAAATCGTTTTTTCTACCATAAATACGGATAAAGTCTGTACGTTTTTTTCTTTCAATATTTTAAAAATGTATTCGGCGATTGGTGTGCTTGTAACCGTTTTCGATTAATTTAGTTTTCAATTTTGTTTATGATATGTTCTAAGTAATGTTATTTTAACATTTTCATCGTTAAACTTTTTTCAGAATCATAATGCGATCTATTGAACTTCGATATCGCAAATATCGAAAATGTATTAAACACGAAATGCCGACGATTTATAATTAAAAACACGAAAACTAAGCACACTCGCCTATTGCATTAGTAATGTCGACTTGGCTATAAAAAGCTTTATAACGCACAAGCGATTAAAACGAAAGAAAAAAAGAAAAAACGGCCATTTCTGCATTTAGCCTTTAATTTTTGATATTAAAAAAGGCGTGTACTTCTCATTGACAGAAACTAAATTATTATATGTTTCATAAAGTACGGGAAACTTCTGATTTTATTGCCGTTTGAGTATCTCCCCTTCAGGGTACTTGAGTAGTCGGTTTGATTTAAAACTAAGTTATCATTTATGGTTCAAAAAAAAAAAAAAAAAAATTAATTAATAAACAAAAATAATAAGTAGTAATCATTATTGTCTTTTATCATAATACTCTTTTCGTATTCAATTTTTTCTAACGACTAACGATGATAACCATTCGTAGGCTAAAGGAGTATTGTTAGCATCTAATTATACTAAATAAATTAAATAAGCGGACAATAATAACTATTTTTATTAGACGATAAAATATTGCGTTTATAAAAGATAACAGTGTTTTTTATAGACTTCTGCTACGATAGCTTAGTTGATTATACAACGGTTTCGTTCGAGCGGAATTCGAGTCCCACTATAGCAGTAGTACAAATAAATATTATTAGCGCTGATTTTTTAGTCCATGGTTGACGAAAAAAAAAAAAAAAAAACAAAACAAAGAACGAAATATATATGACTATTCTATATGCAGCGGATATAATTTACTTTGAAAGTTTTTTATGATAAGGCATTTTTTGTGAATGTTTTTTTTTTAATATAATGGGCTTGTCAATCAAGGCTCTTCACCCAAAAACAATTAGTAATGAAAAAGGAAAGTTATATAATAACAAGACGATCAAATATCGTTAATAGAAAGGTAACAATGGCAGGGATAATAAGTGTAGAAGAAAGAAACAGAATATAATGGGCACAATAAGGAGGGCCCAACCTAAGCAAGCGAGAATATAGAGCCGAACGCTCCATCGAAAGAGATGAACACTTAATAAACACGTGATCAGCGTCACGGACAACCGCATCATTTGAATGGAGAGGACAACATGGGGAAAGGGCTAATGAGAAGTGAAAGTGGGAGAAAGGCAGAAAGGAACGATTAAAACGCAAACGCATAATCGAGACGACAACAAAGCGAAGAAGTGAAGGAAATAGAAGGAACGATAGATTGGAAGGAAGACTTCGTTGAACAGACAGATAAAAGGAGTGACTATTAGGAAATGTATATACATACGACCAAACTCTGAGATGGAAATATTTACACAGCGACAAGAGATTAAAAAATGGATATTTTTGAAAAACAAAAAAAAAAGGAAGAAGAAGCAACAATCTGAGCCAAAAAATCAGCCGCCTCATTACCAGAGATGCCGGAATGACCAAGCACGTCAAGTCAACATGGATCGTATGAAGAGAAGGAAGAATCCGAATGAGAAAACGTATACGAAGAATAATAAGGTCACAGGAATGATCAGGAAGAGGAGAGGAGATGGCCTCCTGAAGAGCACTCATGGAGTCAGAAATAATCAAAAATTGAAAAGAAAAACGATTAGAAAAGATAAAAATATAGCCATGAACTCGGCCGTAAATAGGAAATAGAAAGAAGGAAGGCAAAAAGATTCGGACAAGTTATAATCTGGAAGAATAAAATAAGCACCAATACCAGCAGGTCCTTTAAGAACCATCAGTGAAAATGGTTACATGAGAAGGAACGAGGGAATTGACAGTGCTGTAAATTCCTGTTCAATTACGGCTGGAGGAGGAGATTTCGAAAGTGCGGATAAAATAAATACTCTGCGAGGATGGCAGAGATGTAGTGCATCCTCTAACTTTGGCAGATGATTAAAGATATTCACACGATGCCACTACGTTCGACAGCACTGAAAGTTTACTCAGACCGAAATTGAATTAGGGCACTGGTAACATGTGGATTTGTAAAGACGGTCTTGTGTAGGAAGCTTTTATAAATCTTAACATTTTCAACATCGCGTTCAGGATTATCTCACTTTAGCTTACTTTCGAAGTTTTATTGAATGAACATTTTAAAATATTTGCTTAAAAGGATAGAGAATTGCAACTACTTCTCTACTTATTAACGATTCGTTACTGACAGACGTTAACCCGGTGTCGGATGCCTTTGCGCTTCATTTTGCAAATGTTCATCATTTTCCCGAACCACTTTTCTTCCTAAGGTCCGGAAAATGGTTAAATCGTTCAAGGACCTACAGTACAATTGCTCCTTCGGCTCCAATCTCTCCATAGATCAACTTGTCTCGTTTATAGACTCTATTATTGCCCCGTACTATGTTTCTTCTTTTAACGAAATCTTCTCCACCTGTACTACATACACTATTAGTCCTCATTTTCTTACTTCCGCCTTTAACATTAGTGAGATCCAACTCTGTGCCTGCTATTGATCGTATCTCTTTCATAATCCTCAAAAACCTTTCCGATTCTTTCCTTTGCACCCTCCTCAATATTTTAAACTCTTTTATATATTCAGGCTATGTTCCAGAATCCCGGAATTCCTTTATCAATATTCCTATTCCCAAAAGAAATTCATCCGTCTTCTGAATCATTTCCCTTGCTCCCCCCTTGTTTAAAGAAACTCTTTAAAAGCATTCTGAACAGGCGACTTGTTTGGGCTACAACCTGTTTCCGAATAACATATTTGGTTTCCGTCCTAGGTTGGGTCTTTCCGATTCCATTAGTCTTTTTCTTGAAGATATCTATAAATCTTTTATAAAAAATTATAATATTGCCTTCCGCTATTCAGACTGGTCAATTTCTATCTAAATTTTCTTCTTCTAATATTAATGTTCTTTCCAGGAAGTATCATCGTAGACGATGGCACGATACTTTTTTATTCTCTAATCCTGAATACATTTTTCGTAATATTCAAACTCACCTCCTTACACCTGGTACTACGACTTCCCTCATCTTTCGTGCTTTCTTAATCTGCAGACTTCGCCTAGACCATAGTCGGCCTCCTGCATCTTCCTTATCATCTTATACACCATCCTTCCTCAAACACAAAATAAGGGCAAAATAGCGTGTGTTATATCTTTTTCCTCTATTCCAAAAAAAAAAAAAAAAAGACAAACTTACAATGTTTCTTTTTCAATGTTCGAATTTAATTTGCAAATCAATAATAAACCAAAAAACAGTACACCTGGGTTGACTCCATTTATCGTTTTATGCGCTCAAGTACTAATTCTGCTAAATAACTACTCCTTAATACATATGACAAAATTTGGTCAACGTACTCCATCTCCAGCCTTCTGGAAATCAGCGCTAATCTGTTCCAGTCGTTAAGTCCATCAAAGATCCCTTTATTCTTCAAAATTACAAACCAATTTCCTTAATTTCTAAGAAAACGGTAAATAGACGACTTTCCCTTTTCCTAGAATCTTCAAATATTCTTCCCTCAATAGAAATGAGCGCCGAAAATCAAAATCTTCCGTTTTTCACCTCTTTAACCTATCGAGATATATTCTTGAAGTTCAGAATAGGTCACAAGCTCTCTATGCGGTCTTCTTTGACACAACACCTTCGCGACTGCGCTACGGTAACCGGCTACCGGTTGGTCTAGGCGAATTTGTGATTATTTCAATGAAATGTTACGTTTCCCCACTACGAAGAGTGAGACAATCTTTGACTTTGAAATCAGGGGAAAAATCTTTAACTCTTCTAAAATCACTTAGGAAGACGCTAATGAAATTATTTAAAATTTCTTTCTTAAATATTTTCTTTTTTCTTCTAAGTCGAAAAAAAGGGATCCACATTAAGTGATTTTCCGGTAGGAATATAAACGACCGAATATTAAAATCGTCTCAGTGCGCTGTGTCCGCTGAAGGCAATATTGCTATCAAAAAATAATTATTGTTACTTTCTGAAATTTACTATCATCTTAAGGAAGAGAAGTAATTAACATCGATACCAATCAGCGAGCAGTTTCGCAAGGAATGCCTATATATCGATAATGCCTCAGAGCAGTAGCGTGGTTTTCGATTTTCAACCAGCGTATCGTCGTCGGTGATATACTCTAATGTGAAAAAATTGTAAGTACATATAGTCGACACTCTTTTGAGGATACGACGATAGTAGAAAGAAAGCGATTGTGGCCAAAACAAATCGATATGTATAGCTTGTTGAGATTAGTATGTCCCGATCTGCTGGTTTACATTCAGCGTTCATTGCATTCAAGCTATTTTTACGATAAAAACCGTTCGTATCTGTTAATACTGAAAAAATTCAGCGGATTAATCGAGCGTGTTCGCGTAATTAAATTGAGCGGTAGTGTAACAATTTTTCGTTGCATTGAATTGCAATAACACGTCAGTCAGCTGCTGATTAACCCGCGCTATTCCATGCAAATTTAAATCTCACTGTAATAGATGGTTGACGGCCTAAAATCAAATTAAAGAGGAGATATTTCCGGATTCGCGTCTAACTTTCCAAAGCGAATAAATTCAAACTTTTTTTTTTTTTTTTTTATGTTGGGTTCGTCAAAAAAGACATTGACCCAAGAAGAGGGAAAAGGATGAGAAGCGGAATCAGATATTTATGCTATTAGATATGGAGGATAGAGAAGACTCCAGTGTTGGAATGACCGAGGGTAATGGCAAGGAAAGAACAAATGATTCACAATACGGAATTGGAAGACCAATTGACAGAAGAGAAGAGTAAAAGGAAGAACGTTCGGAAGCGATACAGGTTCAATCAAACAAAATTTGATTAGCGTCACCTATAAAGTTGTGAGAGGAAGGGTGTAAAACAGAGAGGAGAAGGGACTAGAGAGAAGAGAAATAACAAAGCAGGGAGCAAATTGTGCCCAAAGCGTAAGCGACAGATTGCAGAGAGAGTTGAACGTCGCATGGAGGGAAAATTGGAAAATCAGAGATACGACGGTAGATTAGGCTGGATAAAGAGATGAAAGGAATCCGGATTTGAGAATGAGGAGGAATTTGAGTTTAGCCTTAGTTCGGAATGAGCTGAAGTGGAGAGGAGATCAAACTTCTGCAGTGCAAAAATTAAACTATATAAGAATACGATTATAAACGCGACAAACATTATCATCGAGTTAGTAGTGCTCGATTATTATTTTGCTTTTATTGCCGAAAGAGTTAATATTAAAATGCTCCGAACTTAAATCCCACTGCTGAACATGCTAAAAATGTATAAAAATCAACTCTATAATGTTAGCGTCCAGAATTGTTAATATGTGTATATACGAAAAGAAACGCTAATACCTTAATTCCCTCCCGTTTTAGTTCGGGTCATTCGGAATGCCTTCATGACAGTTCCTTTATGATGCCAGCCTTGGCCCATTAAAAATCTTTTATTTATTTCCCGCTCGTTATTCAAACATTACTTAATCTGCCGGATTATTGGGCGCATTGACTTTAAACGGCGACGTGAAATAATAAACGTATATTCTATTTGCATTTATAAATTTATTTAGCCATTAGTAAATCTTTAATTAGCTGCGATGCCGCTAGAACGACCAATTATATCATCGGCATCTCATAGCGCATTAAAGACTTATCGGCCCAGTATTATGAATACTATATGGATATTTCTCATTTAATCCACTTATTCTACCCGTAATTAACTCTCTTTGCTGCTAACGAAGTGCGGTTTTTGTCGATCGATTTCGAATTGTTCAAAAATTTCTATCAACTAATTTTTTATAGTTCGTTTCTTATTTCTGAAATTCGAAACGTTAAATGACCAATTAACGATCTTTTTCTTTTTTGTTTGTTTTTTCGTTGACGATCACTTTTTGTCAGTTTACGCATTTTACCTTATGCGACTCTTCTCTCCCAATAATTACGACATCTTTTTAAGAAATCCGAAAAAACTTCAAATATTAAAGTAAATATGAAGTAAGGTAAATTTTAAATAAATCAATATCGAATTTAGAAAATGTAACTTTTAAAAAGCAGATCAACTGTAATAAAACATAACCCCGGTAAGATACAGAAAACTACCCTACAAAGCACATTGCTGTGAAAAATCGTGGTGTCTGTTAATGGAAATAGTTCGATAATAGTTGCCAGAAAACGCTAAAAACATAGGTAATTAATTAAAGCGAGTCACACATGAATAGGTCACATAGACGATACACAGATTGTGAATTATTTTTCGTGTACCGAGCGACCAGGTCCTTTCGTTTTCGTGACCCATTCTTACTGTCCCGAAACAATTTCTGTATACCCGATTCAATTTCAGAATGAGTAGAGCCATACGGGCAACTGGAATAACGTAAAATTTTTCAAGGTACATATTTTTGGAGTAATGTAGGTTTCGTAAAACAATTTAGCGTGCTATTAAAACCGTTGTTTGGATATGGTGTATAAATTACACTTTTTACAAAACAAAAGAAGTTTAAATAAAAACAGAAATGGAAATAGAAATAAATATAGAAATAGAAATAAATATAGAAATTAAAAATAAAAACAGAAATAGAAATAGAAAAGGTATATTTTGTTTCCCAACCAAAAAAAAAGGGGGGGGGGCTAACGATAATGAAATTTTCAGGGCTTAGAACTATTGAATAGGAGAAAGCGCTGTTTATTATTTGACGTTCACCTCCTATTGTAAACAAATGTTTTCGAAGCATTTTCTTTGAGTGTCCTGCTCTTCGTAACGAACGCTCCCTTTTTTATATAGTCAGCTCCTGTCATGAGGTCCCCCTACCCCCCTATAACTCTTCCTTTATCCTCTCCTTTCTTTCATCTTCTGTGGTGTCCGCACTGCTGTACTTTGTTGCGTCCATTTCGGACCGCTTAGTTATTTAATTTCTTAGCTTAGTTTTCTAGTTGTTGGGTCAATGCCGCTAGCGCGCCCACAAAAACGAAAAGAAGAAAAAAAAAAGAATATTTAATTTAATGTTTTGTTTTGTTTTGTTTTTTTTTTATGACTCATGTGCTGTAGGAAAGGGAGATGTAGAATTGGGTCCCGAGTACAATTTTGCTGGTCAAATTGGTTCCCGTAGATAAACTTGATTTTCAAGTTAGCTGGTCGAATTGGTTGCCCCCGTTCTATTGATGCGTCAAATGTGTCCTTTTTAAGCAGGGTCCTTCTTTTTTACCTGAGATGAAACTGACCAAGTCTTTTATCGGTACTGTTATTGATGTTTGTTGTTGACGTTACTACTTACTACCGTCGTTCTTATTCTTCACATACGACCATTATGAGTGTCATAATAGAACGACTGTTTCTCATTTGTATGCGGGTGAGATTGTTTTCCGATGTTATTCTTAATCAGTATTCGATCTTTTGATACAAGGCGTGTCGTGTTAGTTATCAAAATATTACGCGTATTTACTCCGATTTATAATGGAATTTATGTTTAGCGAGAAAGGGAGAAAACCCTATTTGTGATGCACGATTATATAAATTCGGTTACCAGAAAAAAATTGGCAGATGAGTTAGAAAGATGGATTTGTACCAAACGAGGATACAAAGCTTTCGTAAAACTACATGAACAGAAAATATTATACCATCGAAGAAGTTTCTACATAGTATCAAAATTATGCAATAGAGAATGATACTTTAACGCGTCAGAAATTGACTAATTCACTCTAAGAAAAGGAAAAAATGGATATTGAAAACTTCTTATCGAAAATTATTCGCAGCGAAATTGTTTCCAACGGCAATGGTGTGTCGTCTTGAATGCGTATGATTTGAATAGGTTATGGAGAGAAATCTGCGTGCAGCTAAACAAAGAGAAAACTGCCTACGTTACCCAAAAAGCTTAACTAAACTCTACACGAGATTCCGTCGACAAGTACGAATTAAAAACAAATACCGGCGGTGAACATTTCTCGTTTTCCCTAATGATTTTGTAAATAATATCATCCATATTTTCATGTCGAATTTGGAGAAGATGAAAAAACCCGATGCACAACTTTCGTCGACGGTACGTTCAAAAGTTGTCCGAAATACTTTTATCGAGTGCTTTCGGATATTTATAAAATCGAGGAATTTTTAGCTATCACCGGTGGTAGCTTTTAGTACCTGATAAGAAGAGTACACGCGAGCTATAATGAAATAGTTTTAAGCAAACTCGCAGATTTTGCGACGACAGCACAGACGGTATTTGTTGATTTCGAGAAATCTATGCCTGAGAGATGCACTTTCTTCAGAATGGCCACAATTCGCGGCTGCAGGTTTCATTTATTTCTATGTCATGGTGAAGAGCTGTTTAAAAAAATTGGACTTACAAATGAGAATTTGAAGACACGATAATTCTGAAGCTGAACTGTTGTTAAAATTGTGTTTTTGGATTACCCCTTTCTATTTGCTAGCGATATTACTGATCGGTTTTTATAGTGTGACCTGATGGATCTAAAACCTGTAAACGAAAAAACTGATCGGTTTTTCGATTATGTTCATGATAGTAGCACCCGACTGTAATTTTTCACCAGCTATGTGGGTCAATTTTTCTGGTGTGTGCGATAGAACTACAAACTGCTACGAATCATTGCCAAACTAAGTCATTTAACAGCGCGCCCATCCCAATATTTCTTATTTCATGAAAGTACTCTAAAAGACATTCAATGTGAAACGTATATTAAATACATAAGGAAAGCTGACGGGCTAATTTGTAACCAAAGCTGTGACGGATATGGACAGATAACGAGAGTTGAATTTATAAAAAAGTAAGCTTTAGATTCGTACCCGCTACATGAATTTTCTGAAAGATATTGATTGTACATTTAATTTTTGTATCATTATCAATGTATACATTATGTATAATTCCTTACTTTTAACTATGGCTATATTTAAAACACTTTTTTCTCGTTACTTTGCAAACGATATGCAAACATCTATGTTGCAAGCTGTCTTCAATTTGTGTATTATTGTTACTTATTTAAAAAAGAGATCTGAACTGAAAATGGAAAATATATAATTGTAAACTACATTGAGCACCACTTATAATACTTTACCAATGAATGAATGTTCACGCACAGCTCAACACTCCTTTGTACTCATTCACAATTTATTTATGTTCGAAAAAATAGGAATCAAATGCAATCAGAGGTAAATTAAACTTAACGTCATTTCTTATGCGAAATTACTATCAAAAATATGTGTTTCTTTTTGGTCAAATATCACGTTTTAATAAAGTACATAAACTCACTGATTCATGAATCATTCTAGTAACAATGGGAACTAATTCGACCGTTTTAAATTGAAGACTGATTTAACCCGGATTCGACCAGCTAATGTAGTAATTCCACAATTTATTACTGGAACCAGTTCGACCACGTCCGTGTGAAATTGCCGAAATTATTACGGCGCATGCGGCTTTAGCGGTATTTTAATAACTGTAACACTGCGTAAGTGTTGTAAAAACACCTACTCTAAGCTATACGGAAACGGGCAATTTTTTCTACTTTTGATTACATAAAGTGTAACTCTCTACCTTTGGCCATTGCTTTTTTCCTCGAGTATTCGAAAATATTGTTAGCATTTGAAGGTTTTAGTAAATCTATAAAAGGGGTACTCTAGGGGTACTCTAGGGGAGGGAGTGCTCCTTTTTCTTTTTTTTTTGTCTAGAAAATTGTGTAATTTTAAATCCGGTACTTGTTTAGAATTCGATCATAACGTTTTATATATTTTTTGGGGGTTTTTTGGTTTTTTGTTTAAGACGATTTTATTTTCTTTCGATTTTATATTTTGCTCTAATATTGTCTATCGGAAGATTATAAAAAAAACCCATAAAATAATTACATATAGATTATTGTCACTGGTCGTTTAAATAACAGCTCTCTGTTAGTTTAGACGAAAGCTGCATTTTTACTAATTATTGGGGGGGGGCGCGAGTCTGCCGTCAAGTTGAAGCGTTACAATCGCACATATTCGGCGAGAATGCGACAGAGAAATGCTTATCCTTAACCTAAACCGATATTTGCGATTGTTAATTACGAAAGAACGTCCCCGTTTTAAATAATATTGTGTCAATAACAAAAAACAATTCTTACCGAGTTTATTTATTTTGGATTTTTATTTTCATTTTTACTTTTTAAACATCGATGAAACCGCATTTTCAATCGACAATAAAAAAGAAGTAGAAAACTTTATAATGATTTTTATTCATTTTTTTTTTTATGCCAACAGAATATTTAGTTTTATCTATAATACGTGAAAAATCTCGCAAAATAAAAGTGACCAATATGTATACGTAGTTTTATATATTCTCTCCGTTGTAAACTCTTTTATGTTTATCATCATCACTTGATTCCTTTAATGATTCTCAAAAAACAATCTTTCCCCCGAAAATTCGCCCACTAGTCGAAAAATTATTTCAGCTATTTTCCATGTATTTCTTTCTATCGAAGCATTTTAATTATAAATTTAAATTTCCAAAAAAATATAAAAAGAAAACTATTGAAAGTACACATTGCTCCGCTAAAGTGGGTCCCAGTTGTTTCAAAAACTAAAAATCATTTATTTCACATCCGGCGACACTTAGTTTCTTTTCTATCGCTCTATCTTTTTCTACTACGCCTTTTAGTGTTCTTTCACTATTTCCACCGGTCGTATTATTAAATTCCCCCTTTGAAGAAGCGCAGCTAATAGAACGAAATAAATAAATAAAAAAAAAAAAAAAATCCGTGAAAAAAATCGTAATTGATTTTTGCTATACTATGCAAAATTTCGTGTTTGAAACGACATTTCGCGTTTGTATTCGTTGTCGGGTAAACTGATTTTCTTCGAGATTACTTTCATCGATTTTAAGGATATCGATGAAAAAAATTTGAAACGACTTACCTTTCAGGCGAGCGTACGTTGTTACGATGTTCAAAGCGAGAAAACCGAGCAGCTGTAATTGACAAACATGACGCATTCTAGACAGTCTGTATATAAATAATTTTTATTTATTTTTTTTTTTTTTTTGCAACAATCGCTTGGCCACACGTCTCGAATTCCGTTATTATCGTTATCTCATCATTGACCGGTGCGTGTCGTTCGAATATAATTACTTGTCCGATCTATTCCCCGACTGGGACATATTACTCGCGGTAATGACGAATATAACACAGCAGGATTCCTTTCCGGTATAACACGGTAGCGATGCTGTAAATTACTATTCCCCAGTATACATTTCTCCTCGTTTTCAAATGTGTGTATACCAGTCCAGTGCTGCTAACAACAACGAGTTATATATCGAGTCGGATGACAAATTTAAAAAAACCTATATAATATCTGTACATATATAATTTATCGTATTATATGCGCGATTTTATCTAAATGTTCAAAGGCAACCGAGGAAAAAGATGACGTTTTCCCTTCGGCACTTTCCGGTATCGATACCGGTTAGCATTTGTCGTCCATGCCTGGCACTCGCGTTAGTTAACGTGTAAAAGATACCCGCGTACGCGTAAAAATATAGACGCGAATTTTTCCGAAAATCGCTTCGACGAAACGGAAAAATTAAAAAAAAAAAAAGCACAAAAGGCAGGGACGAGAAAAAACTCTGTCGCTTCGAGGAGGAATCTTAGAGCCGAGCCGGGTGCTAGCTGGTTGCAATGAGAAACATGTTCGCGATCGACTGAACCGAGAGTCATGAGACGATTCCGTCGTCGTCAAATGAACTGAACGAATTTGCTTGCCGGTATGACAGTTTTATGAAAACGCTTTCACTGTGTGTTACATTACGATTCTTCTCCGGCATACCCCCTACCGCCAGGTCCGATCGCCTTATGCAGGTATTCTCTGCCGGGGACTGACTGTCCGTCATGTTTTGTTATTATTACCTTTATCGCTCGATTACCTTGCGCGCCTGTCTCCTATCGTTCACCGACGGACGTAATTCCAGCCTACGCAAAGTGCCATCCAAATTTTTTCCAGTGATTTCCGTGTTTTTTTGTTGTTTTTTTTGTTTTAATCGTTTCTCGAATTCTTTTATCGTTTTAATTATTTACTTTTAAATTACTCGGGCTGGCCGAGCATTAACGTAACGCGAGTTACGGTCACTTTCGATGTTTTCGATAGCGATGTTCGAATTTCACTCGAATGAAACGCAATCGGCTATAAAAGCTAAATGTTTTGCAACTTCCAGCCGAAATATACGATAAGACTCGGGAAATGTTTGTTTTTCTTCATTTACCTGCCTCAGTGCCACCTGAAAATTTCAGAGTGAAAGGTTCAGTGGAATTTCATTAGCACGCAAAAAAATTTCAAGGCTAAATTGAAACCTTTAGATTATATACCACATAAGAATATACATGTACGGGGGGGGGAGGAGCTATAATGTTAGAAGTTAAGATTTTAATTGTTTTTTCTCTTTCTTTTTCGGCGCGGAAACTCGATTACACCGCGCAATCCTGAAAATTTATACTTAATTTTCTTCTTTCAAATTTATATTTTACCGAAATTCGATTTTTTTCGGGCTATTGCTGGCGCACTTTTCAATATTTTCCTAAATAACTTTTTTTTTTTTTTTACATCATGTGAACTCCCACCGTTTTAAATTTAAATGCGAACTTTTACGCATTCGAATAATAATATTTTCTATATGAAAACCGATAATATGATGTATAATTCAGTATTTGTATACTTTACCTAATTCATTATTCGAGAGGAATAATTGAGAGAAAAAAATAAATTAAATAAATGCGAATTTTTGGAAAATGAATAAATAAAATTTTATTCTAAATTGAAAAAAAATAATAATAATTCCGCGCTATTCTTAATAATTAACGTGTTGCGTAACTTTAAACAGAAGTACAAAATCCTTATTGCTTGCCTGCTTTACTGGTTGATCTGGTTCCGGTGCTTTGTAATCCTCTATTAAAATCAGTTAATAAAACGAACTAGTTTCCTACTTCGATCGTCAAACGAAGACAATGGGTTATGTTAATAGAAGCCCCGCTCTCAAAAAAAAAAAAAAAAAATCAACAAAAAACGTATGTATTTTTTAAGTTTTCCTTTTCGGACTTGTGTTAATAATAACCCGCCGCAACAGTTAATTTATGTATTTTCAAAAGCGCGGCATTCGAACCCAGCTCTTTTCAAAGTCGCTGCCTAATACGCTTTAGTCAATGCAACTTGCGAAAAAATCGGAGGGTCTCTACTCACAAAGAAAAAAGATATATGTTTTTTTTTTTTTTTTATATATGTTATGCTAGACACGTGTCGTCGTTTGCATTTAAAAGAAAGCATTGCCAGCGGTTAAAAAATCATCCAGCTATAGCAACCTAAAAAATAAGTTATAGAACAGTGTCGGTGGTTAGGAAATTTCATTATACAAATAAAAGTGATATTTGCTAATGGACCAATTTCGTTCGTTGATTTGCCATTAGGAAATTGTAGAAATGTTGCCACGTAAAATTGATAACGAAAAATGGCAGTCATCCGTTACATGGCGATCCGCAATTTAAGGAATCCTCGACAAAATGATCCGTCGAAGTTAAACTCGTCCGATCCAAAAGAGCAGACTGAATAAGAAGACGGGAAGAATGTTTTTTGTTTACTTTTCTTTTTTTGAGGGGTTCGACCGAAAAATGGCGTCTGTGTCCGACATACTTAAAAGAGATTATAAAAGGAAGTAGAGAAATGTCAGTAATTTTCGATTGGGTATTAACAAAATTAAGGTAGACAGAAAACGAGGAAAGCGAAAGTACGAAAGAAACACTGTACGAGGATTCTTAGTAAAGGTGGAAAGGCTCAGATAAAAGAGAATAATACGGCAGCTATGTAGATAATGAGGAGATATAATAGCGACAATGAATCTATAAAGAGTGGAAGAGTGTAGTCCAGTACGTAGACGACAAATAGCAAAAATCCGAAAGTGACGTAAAAATCTAAAATTATAAAACCAAACGCGATTGTTGGGGAGCGAAGGTGTGGATCGGGATTAGAGAAAGGTGAAAAGGGATAACTATCGAGAGACCGTATTCGAGATTAAATTGCTGTGGCTAGTTTTTTTTTTTTTTTTTTCCCGGGTAGAAAAACCAAACAAAAAGACTGCTACACTTGATAGGCAGCTTTTACCGGTTTCCCTATCGCAAAATACCATGTTAATAAGCTAATTTTTCTAAAAGAAAATTCTCCAAACATTTCGATTGCATTATATCTCGCTACTTTTTAATGCAAGTTCTTACCATCTTCTTAAAGATCCTATTCGTTTCCCCAAGTTTTGATTTTTTCCTTTCTCCCTTCTATCGTCTCGATTATAGACTGCTTCTTTCTTCAAACTATTCCTTATAATGAATTCTCCATATTGAACGACTGGAGAGGGGGTTTTCATCTTTTTCAGCGTCGATGTAACCGATATTTTCACTGCATATTTTCCCCTTATGTTGGTAATTATTCATTATATTATTTAAAAAAAATTGATATGCCAATTATTGGGGAAATTTCAGAATTAAAAAAAAAACCAACTAAACGGAGGAAATTAAAGAGGAGATCGCAAGAAAGTAAAACGAAATGTTAAAAAAGTTACGCGAACTAGGCCCGAAAAAGATAAATTTATCATCCTAGTAATTGGGACTAGATTTAAAACAGGAAGTAGAAAAAGAAAAGCAACAACGAAAGTTTAGTACTATCGATAATATTAAACAAATACGGATCTAAATACCGCCGAAGAACTTATCGAAAAATAATTTTTTAAAGATTCAATTAATTTTTTTAATTTAATTTAAATAATATATTTTCGGTTTATATTTTATTAATGGAAGTAAGTCTAACCTTGGTGTAACGAAAATATTAGAACCCGGAGCCTTTAGCCAATGTAGCCGTGAGGGAAAATTAGTTACCTTAGATTGTGAACCTTCACAGTCGCCGATGTTTTGGTCTTACTTTATTATAAGCAAAGTGTAATAAAAAATTTTATTCGCGTTTTTTTTTTTTAACATTTCGTCATTTTTCCGCTCAAACTATCACGTACTATTTTTCTGCAAACGAAACATCTTTTCGATTGAACGATATTTAGATCTTGAAGAGGTTCACAAAGAAAACATTCTGCGACTATCGGCAAGTTTTACACGCGCAAAGTATTGCTATCGGTTTCCTGTGGGTACATACTGAACATATTTGTTTAACTATGTTGAAACAGGCTACGCTAAAGAATTGTCCGATACTGGAAAGAACAATCTAGTCCCACTCCCATGTTAGAGCCCTTTCGCTATGTAGATTGTAATCTATTGTTTTCAGGTATGAGCTTTACGTCACAACCTTTACGATTTTCTCTAATATTAAGCGCTAAAAGGTGTTTGCATATTTCAGAAATATTTTTAAAAGAAAAACAAAAAAAAAAACAAAGGAATTCAGTGCCCTAAAAGTTCAATAGTCAAATTCCTCCGATTGACTAAGGTTTTGAAGATTTTGATTTTTGAAGTGCAGTTTTTTGCGCGTCTCAATGTGACGCATATGTATACGTTCATTTCGACAGTGTAAGCGCACCTACATTAACACATCTTTTTATTACTATTTCTTTTTTGAAAAATGTAAGTATTATTATGAAAAATATTGTAACAATTTAAATATTTATTTACTAAAAAAAATATTACACGATACGTTCGAGAAAAATGGTCAAATGAAAACCCCACTGCTCTTCTGCTACTCTTCGTATCCCACTTTTCTGACTCTTTACGTTACGCTTTCGTGCACCGGTAGTCTCGCTATTACGCAACACCGCGTAAATCGTTAACATCTTTTTAATCGCTGTAACGTCTCGATTGTTGTCCGAGTTTCCGGACTGAACTGAAGCAAATAGGAGTAAAAATAGAAGTATAGCAAAGTTCATTACGACCTGCATATTGCGAATTAGCAATGTAGCGCGACTGTCAAGCCATCATAGATAAAATACACCAATTACTTAACGAATTTTGTCGTGCTTGTTCCGGTTTCCGTTAATAAAAAATACGAAATGGAATAAAATAATTTCCATCTTTCGTAATTTGCATCTAAACCCTATAATTAATACAAAGAAGAAGAAAAATTCGACGGGGAATTGATGATTATTTCCAATTTTTCTTTTTTCCTCCATACTGGGGAATATCGCACGCTAAAAAGAAATTAATACTGTCAGCAAACCCCTATTCAAACGTAAGTCAGCTTAAAATTGTCAGGACGTACCACATCTCTATATCGTGTTTTTCTGCAAAGAATCAAAATGAAACTAAGTAATTGTAATAAAAAAAAGAAAGAAACCTACACATGTTATACACTGGACAAAGTACCTGAAAATGCAGATTCCCTTAAACCGTGCGGGGATAGCGTTGAGAGCTTTACTCTAGTGGATGAAGAAAAAATTTGATAAAAACCAAGGAAAAAAACGACATGTTTGGCACTTGTGCTGCGGCAACAATGCCTCGATGATGAAATAATTGAAGATGAATTGGAAGAAAAAAAAAAAAGCAATGGAAAGATCCTTTTAAGGTAATAAAACAGAAGTTGATGGAGAAGATGAATTGATTGATTTTTTTTTCGTGGAAAGGGCAAAGTTACGAATATGTAAGTAATAGAGAACTACATGTAAAAATCATCTCCTAAAAAGAGAAATCGAAAAAAAAACTCCAAAAAAAACTGATATTAGTGTCAGACATACTGCAGAATTATCGATCGTAGGAAATATTCAGAATGTTCAGTAAGTCAGCTCTTCTTTTGACATCATGATATCATCATTCATAAATTCAACTGCTGCCTTGACCTGTCGTTCGATTTTTATTCTATAGCTCGGAGTTTGCTATGTATCTCCTTGCTCTTTTGATCTTCCTCTATGTGACTGAATATGGGGGACCTGTGATCAGGGATCGAAGTGGCTTTTTCAAATCGTATTTAGGATTTTCCATACCGCTCTTATTCTCAGCCTTTGACACGGTCCGAATCTTTTAATGTCTAAGATATTTTCATGCGTTGGCCGACCCCCCCCACACACCTTTTTTTTTGTGAAGCTACATTGCACACACTTCAAGGCGTGACTGACTGATTATTTTAGTTGTGTTTATGTTGTTGCTTCTACGTGTCGTACAGTAAATAAATAGATAAATGTACACAGCATCTTAAGCGAAATCCTGTCTTATTGTTTCCGCAACAAATGCTTTTTTTTTTTTAAAGAATCGCTTTAGCACATTTTGGTTTCAATCCCGTTTACTTCATGTAACGACCAAAGATTTATAGTCCACCTGTTTAGATGAGCACGTATCCTTTGGACTACTTCAGGTTCTGTTTTCATTAATTGTAAGAATCGGTATCTTCCGTCGATCTGTAATTTCGTCTGCAATGCGATAATTTGAATTTACGGTACTTCACCGATATTACTAATTCCTTTACTTTAATTTCAGACATCTTGTTTCCGAACGCTTCTTCACAAACGGCACCGGCATATTATTATAAAGTGAACAGTAACGACGACAAAATACTGGTCTTGTCTGACTTTTCTACTTGGAACTACTTCCAAACCAACTTCATTATTGCCAGTTCATTAGCGGCCACGATGATTTCCGCAGTTATTTAGCGAAATTCAAAATTATCGATAGGTCAATGTGTAGGGAATAACACTTAGATAAAAAGAAAAATTGCGATGCGATGCGCACGATGTTTGAATGTGTCAAATGGGTACAGTAGGAAGTTTTAAATTAGTAGTGAAATGAATAAAGAGACTTTACACTTCTCACTAAAAATGAATTTCAAAGACCGTTCCATAATTATTTAATATTTACACACTGAAAGCCAGCACTAGATCTAATACTAAATAAAAATAATCACGTTGATGTTAACTTTAGTAATAAACTAGGTGAATTTAATATATTATTATCATATTTTAACTTCCGAGGTAGAGTCGTACTGATAACCGAAAGGGCATAGTCTACTTTTGTATTCTTAAATGAATAAAAAAAGTCAAAAAAAAATTAACCGTATTATTATATTATGTTTGTTCTGTCTTTATATCCCCATAGTGTATGGTAATCCGATCGTGTTGGTTTTTTTTTTTTTCTTTTCTTTTTCAAAACCGCACTAATCCATCGTGTCTCGATCGAAGAGCGCAACTCTTAAACCGAGCAAAATTTTGTTGTTCAGAATATCTTCAAAAAATGCTGAATTTGCTATAAATATTTGTTATTAGCGGCCTATCCGCGCCCTGCAATGTTGTCCAATATAGATATATATATATATATATATATATATATATATATATATATATATATATGTGTGTGTATAATCGGTGTTTTATTTCCGGAAATAGCGAATATGTTCCGTGAAAAATCGATAACGAGGTGAAAACTTCTTCCCTGCGACGGTACAGATTTACCACCAGATGCAAATCAAACAAGGGTAGACATTATTTGTAAATTGGATCACGCTGCGCAGTGGCCTCTGAATTTATTTACCTTTGAGCAGAATCAGTAGCGTGTGCAGGATCGGTTAATTAATCCTCATAGTGATATAATATGAAGATGCTTACAGTAATTCAAAAAGTTTCTTTCCGAGTCTGGCTTAACTGTGGAAGACAGCGAACTGCACAGTCTTTTTCAACGGATTTTAAACCTCTATTGCGCATTTAAAAGTACGCTATCGCCGTTATGCTAATGATACTTGCAAAACTTCAAAATTCGACGTCATAATCGCCGTAAATGCTGATAGCCATTGCGCGATTTCAGCTGCTAGTTTGTTTACGTGTAATTTATTGATTTATGTTGAAATTGCTCTTGTACATGCGTCAATCTTAAATTCAAAATGAGTGATAACACGAGGAAAACACGACAGGAAGTTCGGTGACTTCGTAAAGGTTCCAGAATTCCCATGAAATAATTCAAAAGCACCGTGTCGATCTCTGCAGGCCGATCGAATTTGCCTCTGAATCTATACCGAAGAAGACGCAACAATATCAAGACAACTTTCATCCGAGTTTTTCCATTGATTCATCAGCATAGGTTCGGGCCAACCGCTTCAGTATCCTAACGGGTGGCCTCCGCTTACAAAAAAAAGCGTCCTTAAATTGACGAAAATTTTCTAAAATTTCTACAGTTCGATGTATTTTCGTCAATTTTAATCGGATCGACATGTTTCGTAAAATATCGTTATTTTATGCACGAGTAGGTGAGTAAAAATGGAGAATTACAGCAATGACTAAATCAATCGGTGACTTCATTCGGTACGTACTTGTTTTTATTTTTAAATGCGCTTTCATCGAATTACTGATTATGAATGTTACGCGTTAATTTAAACGGATTAATTTGTAACGAAAATTATCGTTAAATCGCATATTATAAATAATTCACCGTTGAGAAATACTAAATATAATTTTAATTACTGTTTAATAGTTTTCTGAATGTAAACCTACAGAATTTCCTGGCGCAATTTTTGTACAGATAATTTCATCCGTGGAATTTTTTATTATTTGTTTTGTTTGTTTTTTTTTTCGTATTACAAATATATAGGACATTTCTTTTTTCGAAAAGATCAAAAAAAACAAAAAAAAAACAAAAACAAACAAAAAGCACTAATGTCTTTGTTGTAAATAATAATATAGAGAATTATATAGTTCATTTTAGTTTCAATTTTTTTTTTTTTTTGGACTTTAAACTCAAATTCCACCCAAGTTTCATTTTTTATGTTGCTTTCTTTGCATTTTTTTTCATTTTTCGTCGATTCTTCTAGAGTAAATTTTTAAAAATCAATTTGATATATACTTTAGCTAGATATTTTTATCATTTTTTTTTACATTAAAGTACCGTTTTTAATTACCAGGGTTATCACGGTGAAAGCTGCCTACGAGGTTACTTTAAAGACGACCTATCAGTCTCCCATTCTGAATGTAATTCTTCAATGTACGATGTGATTTGTTGTCCAATATTTCTGCGTACGACGTGAAAATGCTCGGGCGGATTGCATTAAAACTATGGTATTCGATCAGAGAATATGTTGTACTGACGGATATTTTACTTCTGCACAGTATGGATACGTGTCAGGAGGAATTGTCCTTTGTAGCATGTGGGTTTCATGGCTTTTAGCTATATGATGCGCTATTTTTAGCCGATCGATGGTTTCTTCCTCGGCGCGCAAACTATGAATCAACAGCCACCAGGGTTCGATTATCAATTTTATTTGACGTTAAAACGTAATTTTGAATATCCATTCTTTATTCCGCCGCTCGGGATCATTCTTTCTAGTAGAAATGTTTCAAACGCTATTAAACCTTGAAATTTATGCGGCATCGGGGATAGCATAGTAGAACGGACTTCTAAATTTGCTCGCTCATTTCCTGGGGAATCGGAGTATGTTCAGATAGAAACTTAACGTGGTAGTCCATCTGGTTTATAGCCGAGTCCCTTGAATTTTTCTGCGACTGATTCTTTGTGTTATCCTTTTGTATACTTTGTTTCGTGTCAAAGAATCTGTAATAATCATTACCGTTTTTTTTTCAAACTCGGATTCATAGTAATCTTGGAGACAGAACAGAATCGCAAACATTTTCTGTATCCGGTGCTGAATAAGCATCATTTAATCGGACCCCCGCTAATACCTCATTAATTTTGTACACACATGATGTTGCAGATAATTTACCTGAACAAGCTTTGGATTCTCCGTCTGTGTATGCTTTTGTGAACTTTATATATCGATTAATTATTTCAATAGCTTTCTATTTGAGATCTTTTGGTGATGTTTTTGAGTTATTGTACTTTAATAATGACATAATTTGTGTTTACCGGGTATTGTTCTTATGCTGGGAGCAGAGGGGTAGTTCATAAACTTCTACACCAGAAGGGGAATATTGTATTTACAAAACATTTTGTTTACCTTCGGGACTGAATTATTGGGAAACGCGCAAGTATAAAGAGACGCGCAATTTTATTCTCTACCGACTACATTAATAAACTGCGATAACTATATAAAGAGCGACTATATTTTAGAAATAGTGTCCCCGTCAATGAACACAAACTGGATGAAGGTGAAATACGATGTGCCTCCAGGATAATACGAAGAGCGGAGTTTGTATTGAATCAAGTATCTTTAATACGGATTTCTTCGCTGATGAGTATACCTGACGTGAATAATTTATTGATTTCTTTACACCTGACATGCATATTTTACTGAGTATTAATGTTTTGTAAATACGTTTAGTAGTTTCAGATGGATATTGAAATTGCGGTTGGATAAAAATTTTAGGGCCTTTTCTCTTAGTCCCCCATATAGGTCATTTTTCATAGATCATTTTTTGTAGTTTATTTTTCATAGATCATTTTTTGTAGTTCATTTTTCATAGATCATTTTTTGTAGTTCATTTTTCATAGATCATTTTTTGTAGTTCATTTTTAGTTGAGTTTATTTTCGCATTCATGCGCGAAATCGTTACTTATAAATAGTATTGATTATAAAAATTCTTTACAAAAACGATATTAATTATATCTAAAGATAATCTACTACCTTCTAACCAAGTGAATTTTCTAGCCCAATTTCACTTTTATATTTCCCGCATCTCCGTCGATCGTTTTTGTCACTTAAAAAAAGTGTCATTTCATGACCATTTAGGCACACTCTTTTTTTATGTAAAATTCTTCTTTCTTGCAAAAATTCAACTGCTTTTTCTTTCATATTAATTACTCGGAATTAAATTAATAAGCGACGACATTATTTTATAAATGTAAACAGTTTATAATGTAAATGTCGTTCCTATAATAGAAATACAGGGTGCGGCAGCATAACTTCCTTTTTTAAAATGCGCCACTTTTTTTCTACTAAATTTTGTTAAAGAGAAATAATAACAGAAAATCGAAATACATACTCTAGATCCCCCCCCCCATTGGGGCAATATGTATGCTTCTCCCATTGCAGTTTTATTTCGATTTTCTGTTATTATTTCTTCAAAAAAATTTAATAGAAAAAAAGTGGCGCATTTTAAAAAAGGAAGTTATGCTGCCGCACCCTGTATAATATTAGTAGTCGAATATTAATGGTATTTTGTTAAATTGTTTACATTTATAATACAGTGCGGTTTACGGAAAAAAAATACTTATTATGACGACATTATTACCAAAAAAAATATATGAAAAACATTAATGTAAAACAAATAGAATTAATAATTTTGTTAAATCATAATAAAATAATATAAAATATTAATAATAACTTAAATATCATATATTACAACTGAAAAGTGAGTTGATATTAGTGTATTGAGCAGTTGATGGAAGTTATATTTAACGCAGGTTAAGCACTAATGAGCCAGTTTTCGGTGACCGGCCTAAGACTACAAATCGAACGAAATATGTGAAAATGAACGATAATAACAAGTATCGGCCGAAAAAAATGAACTAAATGGGGGAGACTAAGAGAAAAGACCAAAATTTTATTATATTTAACACGACTGGTAGCGTCTTGATTTTAGATTAATTCCATGATGTCTTCATGTCAACAAGAAATCTAGCGATCAAGAAAGTTGCCGGTAGTTTAAATTGAAGTTGAAATTCTTTTCGGAACAGAGTTATATTCGGTTTTGAAGTTAACGTGTTCGAAATCAATACATATATAGATTTTTGACTGACACTAATCCGTTGTGCTCAGACCATTTATTCAGTTCATTAATTGTTCTTTGTAATTAGAATCTAACTAGGAGAGGCTTATTGGAGGACAAAGATATGCTAAGATCATCAGTCTATAATCTGTTACTGAAGGTTTTATGCAGTGTCAGTGATATCATTAATATATGTAATATAAATAGGGTTGCATTTAATGCAAAGACCTGTGATGGCCGATAAAGAAGGGTTCTGAGATTGCTGAATTGATGCTTTTTTTTGCATTTATCGTTCGGTTAGAAAACTTTGAACGTATCGCCCTAGCTTACTGTCCACCCCGGCCGATTTTAATTTCTGAAGCATAAGACGCCTTAGAACCCCCGATCAAATGCCTTCTCTAAATCGAAGAACACCGAGCAAAGGTGGAATCGACGATGAAAGGCTGATGCAATTTGTCTTTGTAGATTTATCAAGTGGCTGATAGTTGACTTTTCAGCTTGCATAGAAATAAAATGAAATTAGATTTTAAATAATACAGAAGGCGTCTATTGGCCATTTTCTCTAATATTTTAGATAATGTTAGTATTAAAGATATCAGTCTGTAACTCTGCGGCAAACAGATCTTTGTTAGGTTTTAGCATTGGGATAACCATAGCAACCTTCCATTCTTCTGATATAATCGTAATTTTTTTTTTGTTTAAATTTTCATTTTCCTTAATTGGTATCGAAAGGGTATATAACACAACATTAAAAAAAAAAAAAAATAAACAAAAAACGAACGATGTTGTACATTTGGAAAACTTTTGCAACTAAATGAACTTGAATGAATTTCTTCAAGGTATAAAATTGTAATATTTAGTAAATACTTATTATTAAATATTTCATAACTGCAAACTCGTTGTAAAATAAATCCGTTCAAATTAACACAAAATTCATAACCAACAACTCAGTAGGAGCATATTTAAAAATAAATACAACGCAGTAACGCTGTGCACCGAAAATATTATTGTAAATCCAGCTCTTTTGACGTCACCAGTCAAATAATGTACGAATCGTAATTTAGCCGATACTGAGAATTCCGCCATGGTCGGTCTCATCACTTACTTCAAGCCTCAAATGAAAAATTAGTTACACTTAAATACGCTCGGCTACTTGGGAATTATCTGAAATTTAAAAGCATAATACAGGAAACATCTTACGCAGTTCCTGTCTCATGAAATTAGGGACAGTAATTTAAAAAACATACACTCCTGGCAATGTATAGCAATTAAGTCCTCTTTTTCAGTAAGGAGGTTATTCATAAGGTTCGATAATACTACGAACGTAAGTGTCAACGATTACGCTAATTGAAGTCGAATAATTATGTAAACCTTTGGAACATGATGCGTCGCAAAAGAAAATGAAGTAATATTAGTAGGTATTTGCGAAAAAGTTTAGAGTATTTTCGTTATTTTCGTTATTTTTTATTTTTTTTCGTTACATCGAGAAAATATTTTGAATTAAAAAAAATCATTCTTCAGCATGCGACAAAGAACAAAAACAATTTGGAAGCTTTTTTCGTATAATTGTTTGCTTTTTTTAAATTGGAGGGAACTGCCCAGTTTGAACGTAATCAAATTTATTTACATTAATATATCGTCAACGTAAATATAATAACATCAAATAATACATATATATCGTTTACTTTTACGGGAAGTTTTTCGTTCAGAGTGAAACTAGACTTTGCGTGATGGGAATTATTTGTTATTGTTTGTTCATAGCACACTGGGTGCCACATTTGATTGCACAATTCGTTTTTGTTCTTTTTCACGCGAAATTTTTCATAATGATTATATTTATGTTCTATTTTGTTTTGATATCTTCGACTTTTTAACTCACCTCAAATGTAAAAGGGGAGTATCTTCGAATTATCCTCATTTTTTGCGCTGATTATTCCCGAAGTAAATTTTTCTAAATAAGACGGAAAATGATCGCTTCCGGTTAGACGCTAATTATCTGATATAATACTCGTATTTATCCTCAGAAATTATAATAGGTCGGTTATTTTATTTCTTGAAAAACTTTTGATTAATTGCAAGGCGTTTGATTTAATTATTATTTTCCATAATCTTTAGTATGTCGCACTAGAAAAGCGAACAAGCTTCGAGCAGAGATGTAAAACCTAAAATGACTCATCAACTTTAGAAAAAACATATTAAATATATCTCAGTCTTGAATACTGGACGTAAATATTAGTGTTAGTAGCGTTGTAAATGACGAATTTAGAAAAACATGCTATTACACGGTGTGCTAATAAGTTCGACGTTCAAGGTGCTTTTGACCGAGTAAACACTAGTCCTGCATACTAAAGATTATTGACACTTATGTATTCCACATATTTCTTCGTAGTATTATCGAACCTTACGAATAACCTCCTTACGGAAAAAGAGGACTTGTCGTCACTACATTGCTATACATCGCCAGATATGTTTTTTAAATTACTTTCCCTAATAGTACTTTTTTTCGCATATATATATATATATATATATATATATATATATATATATTAAGAACTTACCAAAATCAACCATATATATACTAAAAAGAAGAAAAGAAACATAGATTTCGAGATTTCGAATTATTAAAATATCAGATCGCAACATGATAGTGCGTACAGCAACAATAGAGATGGGAAAAACAGGAGGAAAACAAATGGAATTTAACAGAAGCATTTTAATGGAAAATAAAGTAAAAAACGAATTAAAACCCATAAAGTGTGTTGGGGGGGGAATCAGATGAAAATTTATACGAAAGGATAAAAGAAAAATTTGAAAAAGTATAATATAAAGAATGTAGACAAACAAAAAGTACGTCAGGAAAAGAGAAAATGCGAAGGAAGAAAGAATGGATGGCGCAAAAAATAATTGAAATGATTAAAAAGAGAGAGAAATTGTACAAAAAAGTAAAAAAGAATAATCAAAATATTGAGATAAGAAGAAAATACAAACAATTCAGAAACCAAGTGAATGCAGAAATAAGACAGCAAAAAGATATAAAACTTGGTTAAATATAAACAAGATTATAGGGGGAAAAAAAAAGAACCTAGAAGTAGATGAAACTATAAATAAATACTTTGAAAAGGGACAAGAAGCAAGAGAAATTGCAGACAAATTCAGTAAAGAGTTTAAAAATGGCATTAAAAAACTAAAACACAAATGTAATACAGTGCTATTAGAAAAAAGAGAAGAAGATGAAGTAAAAGTAAGCACGTCGTACGTACCTAAAGCAAACGTAAAACAGGTGGGGAAAATAATTGATGGACTAAAGGAAACAAAAGCCACCGGAATCGATGGAATAAGAATAAAAGATATAAAAACAGTAAAAATATATATAGTGAAGGAAATTACTAAGCTAATTAATCAGACGTTAAAAGAAGGGAAAATACCAAATGGGTTAAAAATATCGAAAACGAGACCAATATATAAAAAAGGGAAACACAGTGAATATAAAAACTATAGGCAACGTGAATATTAGAAAAGTACGTAGCAAATAATCTAACGAAGTATTTACAGGAAAATAGGATAATTGACAAAACACAATGCGGGTTTCAAAAGGGAGAATCCACATCGAAAGCAATCGGCGAGCTTACCGAAAAAATAAGGGATAGCTTTGAAGAGGGAAAGAAGGTGTTGATAACGTTTATAGATCTTACTAGAGCATTTGAAACGGTTGATCGTAAAATACTTATAAACGCATTAGAGGAAATAGGAATAACGAATAGTTTGAAAAAATGGTTTGAAAGTTATTTAACCCAGAGGAAAACAAGTGTAAATATCTTAAATGTGTAAAGTGAAAAAGAGGAGATGAATGTAGGAGTACAGCAGGGTAGCAACTTAGCGCCGATACTGTTTACTATATTTACAAATTGTCTATATAAGGAATTAAGTTATAGTGAGGTAGTCTCGTTCGCGGATGATATAGCAACAGTTACGTCACATAAAGAGGTAGAAATAAGGATACAAAAAGATTTAATAACAATAAGTAAATGGGCACACACGATAAAAATCTAAGAATTAATGTAAAAAAGACTGAAGCAACTACTGAAAAAAAAAAACCGGTGCGATTCGTATTGTCCAAATATAATAATACACTCAAATGAATTTGCATAGTCGATTAGGGAGGAAAAAATGAATGCGAAATGAAAAACCGTCAAAAGTTAGACATAGTAACGCAGTATAAATAGTTTTGAGGAGTAATGATGGACCAACACTTAAGATGGGACATACATATGGAATACATTGCAAAGAAAATAAGAGCAGTTTTACCAGCTTTATGTACATTAAAGAAATATGCAACAAATGAAACATTAAAAGTAGTTTATTATGCGCTAGTAGAGTCGAGGATCAGATATGGAATTCAGGCATGGGGAATGGCGAGAAAAGTATACTGGGGAAAAATAAATAAACTGCAAATTACATGCTTGAAATTAATAGCAAATCCTTAAAGGGAGAAACTGAAAGTTAAATAATTAAAAAAGAAGACCCGATGAGCATAAGAAGAATGTACTTTTTTTTTTTTTTGGCCTGGCATCTAAACCATTTGGCCACTTTCAACACAAATATTCTCTAAACAGAAACCAACCTTCTTATTTCAAATATATAAATAAAATGAAATAAAATAAAAATGAATAAATAGATAAAATAAAAATGAATAAATAGATAAAATAAAATAGTATAAAAGTGTATACATAGACAAAATAGAAAATAAATAACTCTAAACAACTGCCATCTAAACCACAATGTTGCAATCGATTATGAACCAAAATAAGGCGATCAAAACCTGGTCCCCACAACAAAGCAAATACTGCATGTTATAAGGAGAAAAAACGGTCGAGGAAATTAAGTGTCTGAAAAATGTATCTCTGCGTCTGTCAAATAATTTGCAAGAAAATAACAGATGATTGATGCCCTCCGAGTAACTAATCATCTCGTGATCGCTGCAAATCTAATTTGATATTTGTCCTTGAAAATTCTGTGCAATTCGTGTATGTCCCATACGAAGACGGCAGATCAAGGTAACAAATTTTCTAATAAACCTTTCAGGGATAGTTAACGGCACATAATAATACCATGGCCTCGACGAGATAGTTGGTTGAACTGTATTATAATACCTGTACGTAGGTTTTGAGTTGTTCTTTATATTTATCCAGTTTTGTCGATTGTCTCTTTTAATTTTTTGAAATAAATCAGTAGAAGGGATGAAAGGACATGGAACGCCTCCAGAAGCAGCTTCCTTGGCAAACAGATCGACATTATCCGTTTCCCTCTATTCCGAAATTAATTCGGAATCCATCAAAATTTCAAATTCATTCCTCTATTAATTATCTTAAGGCACTTATTTCTTATTTCATATACCAGCGGGTATATTTTATAGTTAAGTGCATCATATTTTATCACTGATAGTGAACTTAGGCTGTCACTGATAATTAGGTGTAGCTTTTGTCGACATCAAGTGTGATTGTTAAAAACCCCAAAGCCTTATCTATGGCCAATAATTCAGTTTTGACTCAGGCGGTAGCTTAAACTTCTGTAATGTTATTCCTTTGATAAAAAAGGCTACTGCACTACCACGATTTTCGATTTTAGAACCGTCAGTAAACATTATAACACAATCGTGATAAAGGTTTTGGTTTTTCAAATCTTTAAACAAGCTCGTATCAATATCCAGTTGTAAAAAATTGATATCATAATGAAATGTAAAGTGAAGCGATGGATGTACAGGCGCTGGACTATACCTATAATATAAAGCTATTATACTTGACAGTAAAGGCTTTTTGGAGTCAACAAATCTCCACGCAGAATTAACTCTAAAAATAACTGACGGCAAATAGAAAAATTGGCGATTACATAATTTCACTAGAAACCTATTCGCTAAAACATCCCTCCTAATAAATAAAGAAAAAAGACGAGTTTCCGCATGTAGACATGGTATCGGAGCTGTTCGGACATTACCGGTTATAAGCCTCATAATCAAGTTTTGAAGTTTCTCTAGTTTATTTAAATTAGTTCTAGAAGCCGACCCATAAAAAATGGATCCATAATCCAGCTTTGAGCGAATTAAGGATTTATAGAGTAAACTCAAAATTATCGGGTCACCACCTTAAGCTATATTACATACAGATTTAAAAGAATTTATGATCGTAGCACTGTTATTATATAATGTTTGAATGTGCTTAGCCCAAGTAAGTTTTGAATCCAAGTATAATCCCAAATACTTAACATAAGGTTTTGATACAATAGTCTCCTTGTAGATTTGGATAAAATGATCCTGAGCGTGTTAAACTTTCTCATGGTAAAAATTACGGATGTTGATTTGAAGGTAGATATTTCTAGCCCAACTTTCTCAAGCAGGTCATTAAACATTTCCACTGCATATTGATTCTGGTTTATACAATTTCTAATACTACTAGATTGTCTATAGACTACAAAGTCATCAGCATATGAAAGGATAGATGAGCTACAAGGAAACCGCAGGTTAAAGAACAGAAGAATGTAAATATTGAATAGAATTGGGCTTAAGACTGACCCCTGCGCCAAGCCTTTTAGGTATGTCTGATATAAATATTCTGTGTCACCGGATTTAAGAAGAATAAAATTCGATTAGAGAAAAGTTTAGAAATATATTTGGCTACCCGTGCTGCAACTCCTATTGGCATTAATTGATCAAATAATAATACGAGAATCGACACATTGTCGGAAGCCCCCTTAATGTCCAGAAATGTAGCCAGTAAATATTCCTTATTAATAGATGCTAGATAGACATCATTTATTAAATGAGAAATGCAAGCTTCTGTGCTAAGGTCAGGTTTAACTTTCCAACGTTTTCTATAGTTGAGGACACTCGAACTACAGTGGACGCCGGTTATTCTGATCACGTCGGGATTTCAGGTGTTGATCGAAATAAGCGGCGATCATATTATCCGAAAATCGCATAGTCAATAGACTGAATCGTCACTTAGGCTTTACATAATGAACATACGTGAGTATGCCTGCGTATTTTACTGCATTAATGAAATACACAGTAAATAGGCCATGGGTTAGTACGCAATATGCATCAATAATTCTTTTTTTGTCAAATATTTTTGTTGATTTTTTATTTTTATTATAAGATACAGCACTGGACTATTGAATTTCTCGTACAAAATTACCTCAAAATACAAACAAATTACAAATTATAAAATTACGCAAAAATGTATTCAACAATATTTAGGCACATTTTTCGTTTACAGTACACAATAAGCCATTTAAGTAGCATCTTTTTTTTAAATTATACAAACACATTCCATAATGATTTTCCTAATTTTAAAAGTTATGGAAAAAGTAATTTATTTTGGTTTGCTTAGCTGTGTCTGTTGTTTTATTAAAAAATTTCTCTATATTGTACAACCTTCTATAATTCCTCTTTTCCATTGCCATATTTCTTCAAAGCTCTTCGGATAGTTGTCAAGGATTCGTGAACCTTCTTTTTACTTATTAGCTCTCTGTCCTGGTTCTTCCTCTGCGTAATCTTCGTTATTTTCATCGCCAGTGTCTTGTTAGTCTTGTATATTCTGCATAACTGATTGCACGATGTCCACATCATTCATGATTTCTGCAACCGGTAATCCACTGTCAATTTCTACCCATTCACTAAATTGTTCTTCTTCTATATCTGCACTTCACGTTCGACTGGTTTTTCCGTTTCTTGAGCAGATTTATCCAACCTCTTAAAACAATTTAAAATGCATTTTTCGGAAACCATACTCCACTTGCAATAATTATTTTTGTAAATATGTGTCCAACCTTGATCGTAATAAACGGCGAAATTAAATTACCTGATCATAAAAACCGACTAAAAACGCATATATTTTTGTGATTGCAATTCGTTTTTCTTGATTTGATCATATTAAGCGGCCGATCAGATAACCCAGCGAACGCAATAACCGGCGACCACTGTATCACTATTCTGGGCAATTGGATTGCCATTCTCAAATTGGATTATTATAAGGAAATGATCGCTACCTAAGGAACAAGGGAAAACGGTCCATAAACAGTTACAAAAAAACCCCGATGAAACTAAAGTTAAATCCACAGGATTGACCGCGTGCAATGGATTATTTATTCTAGTTGGTTCACCATCATTCGATAGGCACATATCCAAGTTATTAAGGATTTCTAATGTGTGCTCTTAAAGCTATTTCCTCTCATTTCCCCTTTCACTCCTCTGACCTTTTTATCCTTCGTATTCGCTCTCTCATTCACACTTTCTTCTGACTTCACGCTTTCCGCATTGAAATGCTCTGGGTCTCCAGTCATATAGGGATAGAGGGTAACTTGGCTCAGATTGCTGTATCCTCCCGCTGTTTTTTCTCTAAAATTCCCGTTTCTAATTTACTCCCATTGTGTAAAAAGTTTCATATTAGATTTTGGTCAGATTTTTACGTTTCTTCCTTTTCTAATTTTATTTTTCCATCCAACCTAATCTTCCCACGCGGCCTTGGTTTTACGATTTTCCTTCGCTTCGCCGCTCCGTTATTGTCCCTATTATCCGTTTACGTCTGAATCATACTCTTCTTCGTTCCTTCACGTTTTCGTTTTCGTCTCGCTCTTTCCCTTAATTATCCTCTCCATCCTGACGACGAAACCATCTGCGATCCCGACCATATCTTCTTTGAATGTCCATCCTTCGTGAACGAACGCACTTCTTTGTACTCCAGTCTGCTATCACTCAAACTCCTTACTCCTTATTGTGCCTCTTATATCTTATCGTTTTCGTCGTTCTCCGTTGTTCCTATCCTCAGTTCTTTTATCTTATAAATAGCTGACCGAATCTACATTTAACTAATCCTTCTTCCTGATTTCGTTTCTGGGCGAAGATCCTTTGTTGACATGCTCAAAGGGAGTTTAAAAAAAAAAATGATTTCTATCACTATTTCTCCTTTACGATCATTTCTGTTGCAACCCCATAGTCAATTTAAAACGTTAAAATCTCCAACAAAGATGATGGGAAAGCGACCAAGGCTGTCCAGGTTATTAAGAATTAATGATGCGTCAATAATATGGCCCGATAGAGAATAATAAAAAACAAGATAACAAGAAGCCCGTTTAAAATGTGCTAATATATAGACTCCATTAGATCTGGTATTATTCGTATGGTTGGAAAAATTTACCTGCATTACCTGATATCTAATACCATCCTTAATTAAAATAGCCGCGCCTCCATATCCATCCTCTCTGTCTGGTGGTATATCGATACTTGTTTTTTATTAAAACCTTTAAGATTTCGAAAATATACAATATCGTAAATATTAATCAAGGCTTTTTTTTTGAATATTTTGAATATTTTCATTTTTTGATGTTAAATCCATTGAAGTTTTACCTTTAACAGACGATTGAAGAGACCCGACGGATGTGATGTACCAGCAAACGGAGAACTGGCGGCATTTACTTGTTGTATTTCGATAATTATTTTTTTCATTGTATGCTTCCGTTCTCTACTTCGCCTATCCTCGTCTGAGGAGAAGAATGATACTGACCGTTTTAGAGCAGGATCGTTTCTAGGAACCAGTTGGCTTTTATCAAAAAAATCCTGTTTTTCTAGGAAGGGAGCGTGGTTTATACGTAGGTATGTTCGATGTATCTCTGTCAGGTTCGCTAGATGACAAGACGGGAAATTGTCATCATTCGATAATAATGCGAATCTGTTGTAAACTCTGTTCGAGTATAAGTCAAAAGATGATAGGTCTTCGGAATTTTAAGTGAAGCCTCTTGGAAACTCAAGTTATAAGAAGCTATCAACTCATTAATGTTGTGTTGTCTCTTCCTCTCGGGGAATGATGTATCTGTCGATTTATGGTTGTCGCCGCAAAATACACACAGAACCATTTGACTGTTACACTGAGCTTCTGAATGGTCCTTTCCTCCGCATCTAGTACACCTCGGACTACTCTTGCATTGATTCGCGATCTGTCCATATCTCATACAATGAAAGCATTGCCTGGTTCTTCGGACATACGGCTCACAACGGAAACGCACATTCCACATGAAGACGTAGGAAGGAAGGTTTTGTCTTTCGAAAGATACCGAAGCCGTAGAACTAGGTACGAATTTAATTTCGCCATTTACAATAACACGCCTATTTAGTCTTTTTACATAGTTAACCATATATGGTTCATGGAGAATCATTTCCAATAATTGAGTCTCATTATATTCGATATCGACACCCTTAATAATCCGCGTTCTAGAAGTTAAATACGCTCGGATATAAGAATTATAACCATGAAATAAGAAGCAGTCATTTCCAGCTAAATTATTTTGCCGAGAACAAAGATGGGGGGAGCAAACGGACAAATATATTATAACTCAGATGTTGAATAAAATACTCAAGGAAATAATAGAGAAGGAAAAAATAAGGGAAAAGAAAAGGAAAATAAAGGAATGTCTTCAGGAAGAAGGAAATGTAAAAAAAAATCAATAAACACAAAATAAAATGACAAAAAAAGTAATTAAAATATACATCGAGTATAAAAGAATAGAAAATAGATTATTAATTATCCCGGATAAGTAAAAAGATAGATTAAGATGTAGTAGTTAGTAAATATTACACCAAGCTATATACATATATACATATATATATATATATATATATATATATATATATATATATGTATATAAGTTAAGTTTAAGTACAGGATAATTCGTTGACAAGCGTTTTTAGCTTGACGAAAGATTTTATGTAAAAAATAACAAATACATATTTTTCAAAAAAAAAAAAAAAAATGATATATTTCAAGAATTGCTCTTAATATTTTTATGTATATAGTAATAAGAAAGTCAGTTACACTCGATCCATTTTTATCTATAAAAGTTTGTTTTTTTTTGTTTTAAAACGATTTACGATTATCAACCAAAAACTTTAGTTCTCTTTTAATTTTAAATAGTTAAATCGCCTATTAATAAAAAAATGTTCTATTTATACTACGTATATTTGGAAGTCGATAAACTAGCATGCTATAAGAACCAGTTCCTTAAACTTAGATATTCGGTACATATAAGTAAGTTCAATTTTAGTTTCTATATGAGATATATTGCGGTTTATAACCGGAGTATTCATTTTATTTTGGTTATAATTTACTTTAATTAAACCGTTGTATCCTTTTTAATTTTTAAGTTTAATAATTCTACCATCGAGCTTTATTTACGTTCCTACGTATAACGCTAGTAACATATTTGTAGTTTTCTTCCATTTTTAATGATGTGAATAACAATAGTTCTTTAAACGGGCGGTGAGGGGGGATGCACATATTATAAGTATGATTTTTCTATATAATTGTGTATGCTTGACAAGTGTTTAACTGCAGCCATGACAGAATCAGTAACGCTGGTATACAATTGTATTCACGTAGTCTTCATATGAAAACAGGATACACATGTTTTGAGTTGGATGATTTTTATTTTGTGCTTTTTTTTTTTTTTTTAACGTGATTTAATTTATTCGAGGTGTTGCATATGTCTCCTGAATGAATGAGTATTTTAAATTTTTTTAAACTCAAATTGAAATATGTTAACTCTTCGCAGTTATGTAAATCGAAAAAAACCAAAAAAAAATTAAAAACAGTCTGATTTTTTAAACTTTATTATCATAGTTGAAAACCGGTTCTTTTACAATTATTCTAATTAGCGTTTTTTTTTAGGATCCTTTTCATTGACGCTTCTTCAACGCCGAATGCAATGAAAATTCGACCTTTGCGAAAAGTTCAAGTTTTGTGATTATACCATACTATTTGCTTCTTCGCTATTCTTCATTTTTAAAACGACGAATTTATTATTTGACCGCGATTAAAATGTCGTAAAACGGCTGAACTTTGCGTGCAATACATCGAGTATATTTATACATTTCTTATCATCTAGGCTGTGATTCCTGCATTCGTCGTTTTCCTGTGCTTATATCGGTTTCTCTTCCCATTCTAATCCTTCCGGAAACGATTAATTGGGATTCTCTACCGTACGAAATTTCAGATCACAGGAGAAAGTTAAAAAAGTTGAAAGTAAAGAACGAATCAATCGGCTAATTAAAAATTTCGTACGAAAATATGTACAAAACGTAATTTCTTTTTAAGGGCCAGTTAGATTATGCTAAAAGTTACAGTGGACCGAGCTATTCAATTTTATGCAGCGTTTTAAAAGGTCTGCCTTGGAACGTGGATTGAATTGAAAAAATTACTAATCTCCCCCCCCCCTTCGGGAATCTGTATTATATGCGAAATGACGATGGATGTATAGATCAGAACAGTCTCTACAATTTTACTCCATTTTAAACGTTCAATTTTTTGGAACGAATTTCTTTTACGCAGCTTGTCGATAGGAGTAAACTGACAGAAAAGGCGAGATAACGAAAATCGCGTTATGCGTCGTCCGGCAGGCGACCTTCACTCTCGTTCTCTTTCTTTCTGTATCTTTCTATTATATACGTGGAGGTGTATGTGTGTGTGTGTGTGTGTGAGCGTTCGTGCGAGTATCGAGATTCGACGGCAAGCATCGTACGCGGTCAGCTGTATAAGCTCAATTCTAAGCACGTGTAAATTTTATTGAATTTGAAAATTGGTGCGGTTTCTTTGATCGACGTTAGCACACTTCAACGAGTTTGATGATTTATTTATTGGTTTTGTTTTAATCAATTCATGCGGGATTTATATTGTGTCATTTTTCATCGTATACTTTATGAATGACTTTATACTTGTATATCTACCAAAAAGTGGAAGGAACTTCGGTCCTACCGAGTGCCCCCTCTCGACACCACTTCTCTTTTTTATTTTTTTTTTTTCGAGTGCGCGAGCAGAGCATTAGCCCAACAACAATGAAGAAAGCTACTTCGTATTATTTTTATTCAAAAGGAGAGTGGAAAAGAAAGAATATATGATGTATTATAAAGAGTACGGCAACTCGGAGCTGAGTACGTTCAGCGAAGAAAAAAAACTGCAGCATTCGAAGAGAAAATAACTAGGATCACTAACAAGCTGGTCAGAGAATTATACAAAGGGTAATGCTGATGATGGAGAAAAGCGAAAACATAAGATTTAAGTCATAATGGAACGTCACAGTGAAGGGAATAGTTGAAATCAAGGACACTAGGAAGAGGTTGAATTGGTAATGCGATTAGAGAATAGGATAAGTATCAAATCATGGTCTGAAATGATAGGTTATAAGTGAGGATTGAAAATTATTAGCAGGGAATTAACCCAGAAATTGAACGTTAAAAGGGTCGAGAAAGCAAAAGAATCGGCAGCGTCGTTGCCACCATCAATGTCAAGGTTACCGGAAATCCACAAAAGGTCAATAAAGATGAAATGAAAAAAAAAAAGGCATTTTGAAGATGGCGGAACAAATTGAAAGAATAGTGTCATTAAAGGTACATGGGGGGAGGGAGTAGATGAAATGGCTTGTAGGGCATTTCTCGGATTAGAAACCACGAGGAAAAGTTACGTAGTGAAGGGGGAATAGTAAGGTTTTTCTTGCTGTAAAAAACAATGACGACGGTGCCAGATTTTAATAAAAACATCGGTAATATCAGTGAAAGATGGTCGCGATTACTCTATTCATGGACGAAATAGTAGCGAAGAAGAGTGAATCAAGTTCATTTTAAATAGTAGCCGGTATTAAGTTCATTTCATTCATATCGTAAAATCATTGAAGAATTTTTATTCGTTCATCGGCGACTAGAATTTCAAGTACCATTAACCCCGGTTCGAAGGTAAAAAACATTTCAGAAGCAGTCGTCAACTCACTTCAACGATGCCGCGTCACATTCTCTTCTTCCGCATAGGCTTAGTGCTGCATAGCTTTTCTTTTTTTATTCTTTTTTTTTTTCTTTTTCCGTTGTTATATTTACTTACCGCGAAAAAGTTCCGTGGAAAAACTCACCTGGCGCAGCAGCGATAAAATGTGTAATCTTTTTTCAAACTGTCCTCATAAAAACATTTCGGGAGTCGTATTATTTTTATGGGCTTATTAATTTTACCGCGTGACGTTTAACGGGACATATTTTTATGGTATTCGATATAGTATAATTTTTTTTGTATTCTACATCTTTTATTGCTACAGCTCGTAGCGGACATTAGCACAAGTATTAGACAGCTCTTATAAGCCATCTTTCTCCGTCGAATTCTCCATCGAATTACTTCTTTTATCATTATTTGAAGGGTACATGAGAAAACTTAATAGAAATCTAACCTTACGATAGTTTTATATCCGCAAAATGAAATAGAAGAAAAATAAATAAAACAGAGCTCAAATGGAAATACAAAAGGAATTTAAAAAATTGAAATCAGGTTTTTTTTAAACCACAAAACCAACATTACATTTTACGTAGTATATTATTTTTTGAAAAAATTTCGATACACTTGAATATTTTTTATTGTCTTCAATTTTTTAATGTTACATTTTTAGTTTAATGAAAAATTATTTATGTATCCTACTCGATATATAACGCTGTTAAAAAATAATTTAATAAAACGTAAAACTGAAATTTCAAATAATATCAATATTAAAGAATAATCGTAAAAAAAAATTGGAAATAATTTATATTTTCCACCCTGCAAGCGAAAGTATCTCGTTCCAAAACAAAAAACCCAAAAAATATTCGACTTTATACATGTTATAAGTATTAGAAATAAAATAAAATCATGATTTGTAAGTGGATGGTAGTAAAGGTTTATGAATATGAAACTTTCGGGTCTAAATGTGGTTCAAAAATAAGCACAGCCGTGATATATCTGTTTTTACTGGTCGTATAAATGGAAACGGATCGTTGTTAAAGTCGAGATTAAATTTTTGACGCATAAGCACGAGAAATTTTTTACCGCGAAAAAATAAATACTGTTAATATCTTGCTTTAAAAAGAATTAAACTTAACCATATTCCTCTCGCATATATTACCTTGTTAGCGGTTTCGGTTTTTCAGATATTTTAATCTAAATTTTGCTTTTTTGATTGACGTATTCAAAATCTATGTGAACACTGCAGTCTTTATGAACATTTACAAAGTAAGATAATCTAAAGTCCGAAGGAACCAATCCCCTAGTATTTTTATACAATGATATCATTATAATAATATATTAAGAATGTAAAATTGAGTCGTTTACGTCTGTCTTATTGCCAATTTATTTACAATTTTGTTCGGAATCTAGTTTTACCACCGGGTCACGGTGAATGCTCGTAAGAGTAGAACCAATGCTTTTTCGTCACCCATTCGATTCCCCTAATATAGTTTATTAATCTCTTTGGAGTGGAGAAACATCTGTCTGCGGTCGCAGTTGACGACGGACGTGTGGCTAATATGATAAGAAGTTTTTATATCAAGGGGAAAAACTGTTCATTCGAATGACCTGCAATGGCAGGTTTTTGAGCAGCAGATCTCTAGTGGTTGTGCAATATCTTACATTCACTAAGAATTATCGTGCTTCCATTTTTACCAACTTGTGTGCTAGAGTCATCACTCATCTTCTCAAGTAGAGAATCATTTGAATTCCTTCGATCGTTTCTTCGTGTGGTTTAAAATGGACATCGAGTTCTGTAATGATATGTCAACATAGGGGTAAAACACATTTCGGCAGTTTCTCCCGGTACATTAATGCGCTGTGTTTGCTTTCTGTTCATTTTTGGAATAACTATCTATTATTACTTAAGCTCCCTGCGCCTTATTGGGCTTCGTATATCTTATCGTTTCCGTCGGACTCCGTTGTTCTGATCCTCAGTTCTTTTATTCTATCAATATCTGACCGAATCTACATCTAACTGATTCTTTTCCCTTGTGTCGTTTCTGGTATGCTCATAGAGAGGGATAGAAAAAAAAAACATCTGCTCTGTTTGCTCGAAAAGGACTGAGAATTGTGACTTTCATTACAAATATTTTCTAATATCATTTTTATAGTTTTTGCGTAACTGTAAGTGTTGGTCAAATCGATATTAACTTTTTCATTGCTTTATTTAGGCTTGTTGTATATGAGAAAATTTTTCCAACAAACTGACTATTTTCTTTGGGGATTTGTAGTTAGTGTGCTTGAGTGGCGACATCCCTACCAGCAACTTCTTGCAGTGCCTCAAGTGTTGCGCGTATTTCAGGAATCATTTATACAAATCATTCTACAGCCGAATGCTTTTCGGTCCACTGCATCTCACAAAGAGAAATCAACGTTGAACGAGGCGAGGTAATCTGATCAGAAATTTTCTTGAAAAGGCCGTCTCGAAGTGAATATTATCGAAAAAGGTTTATTGCATTTTTTATGATCCCTATACAGTAGGATAGCCCACATGAATACGCTAGAACTAAATTGAGAATGTGATATATACAGTGTACGAACTACGGACAACTGTTCAGTACTGCAATGCCTTTAATGACTTGTCCAATGAATGTATATCTATATCCAAGTTATGGAATAAGAGATGAATTATAATCGTCATTGGCAATGCTTGAGCTGAAACACCTATCTAGATAAATTCAAGAAAATCCTCCCGGATTACTGGTTTTTCAAATGAGCAGGCTACGTATCGTAAACATGGCGCTAGTTGTTCTCGCATGGATATGTCTTAAGTTTCGTCTGCCAGTAGCTGCCTCTTTGACCTTTTTCAGTCCTTAGCTTGAGTAGCATTAGCGCATAGTTCAATCACTTCATTCTAAATTTCTCATTATACATATCTCTACTGTGCATACTATGTTCAAGTAAATGACTCTTAAGTGCTTCATCGCCAGATCGAGCACGAAAATGGAGAAGTGCTCGAAAATTGCCGTCATTATGAACGCAGGTTCGTTTACTCAAACTTCTCCATAATCATCATTGCTTCCTCTTAGGGTCAATTCGTGTCTTCTGCACAGAAAAACTGTTTCTATAATAGCTTTTAATCTCTCGCGGTTATTTTCAACAGGTTTACGACCTTTCAGGTTTATGGACCCCGCAATATTAGTAGATTTTCCTTCCGCAGACCTTACAAAGTTTGCTGTGTACTCTAAAGCGGATTTTGTGGTATTTTGTATTTGCGTGATGATCAAAGTTCTTTGAAGCGTTTTTCCAGTTGGTAAATGGCTTATTAACAAGGGCTCTGAAATCTTGATAACCACGTCTGCCTTGCATTGTTCCAAGTAGAACACATAGTTCACAAAGTGGTGCTCCCTCTACATGACGTTTGAATACACAAGTCATGAGTGTTTTGGTTCAACGACGTTGAAAAGAAATTCTCGGTGCTCGGCTATTGTTTCTTCAATCAGACTGAGATTTGGTCATTCCCTCCTTCCCTTTTCTCATTTTTCTTTTTCTCCTTCACCTTCTCCCTTTTGCCCTCTCCACTCTACTGATCCTCCCTTTATATGCGACCCCGACCATATCCTTTTTGAATGCCCAGCTCTTTTTCCTGTGTGCTCTCATCTATACGCCGAACTCTTTGGATCTTCCTACCCCTTTCAATGCTTCCCTTATCCTTTCCTTCCCATCTCCAGCCGTTATTCCCCTCCTTCTTCCCTTTATACTTTCTATCTCCGATCGCCTCAGAATCTGAGTAGGTGATCTAAGTTCATGTAGTTGGGTCAGTGTTAACACCGAGCTCATTTAAAAAAAAAAAAAAAAAAAAAGACATTTTCTTGCCAATGACTGGAAACTTAAAAGTATCTCCGAAAGGTTTCAAGGCTCTTTTAAAGCGTTCAGCTTTTCCTCATAATACACCTTTTGACAAATAACCTTCGACATTCTTTCCTACTCAGGTGACCTAAATAAATACATAAAAAGATTCGAATTGTTTTAAGTCTAATCCAAAGCGACAATGCGTAGTCATACTCTACGATAGTGTATTCGGTTAATATTCTGGCTTTTGCGTGATCGGTGGGGGGGGGGTCAAACTCTCAAAACCCTCCCCTTTATATACGTTGATGTATAAGTAAAACAAAAATATTTAGTGGCCGTGAGGAATGAAAAGGAAATAGAAATAAATTCGACTTAAAAAATAGAAATAAAAGAAAAGCAATGAAGTAGTTAAAAAATATCGACTTGAAAATTTACTATGAAAATTTAATAAAAGTGCCATGAAAAGCAACACTATTCGGTAAAAGATAATATAATTTACGGTAAGATATTACTTAAGGATATTATAATAATCTTTAAGCAACATTAACTTTTTCGCATCGGTAGTAAATTCAACTTACAAATAGAAACAATTTAATGAATACAATACAATCGCAATCACAGTCACAATCACAGTCACAATCACAATCACAATCACAATCACTTGTTTTTTATAAGCCAAATTTAGAAACACACCAGATGTAGTTTTTAATTCGGAAACAAACAAAAAAAAAAAACATACGCGATGAACATTTTCTTTTATTTTGAAGGCGGTAATAAAAATAAGGGTAGCAGGAGGAGAGAATTGTTTAACAAGCCAATTAATAAACGTAGGTAAAATAATTAACGAAAATATACATATTCTATTTATGACGACAAAAAGTCGAAATAAACGGTTATAAGCCTTTGAAATGTAGCAGTTGGCGTTACTTGATGAATTTCTCGTGAAAACCGTTGAGGGTTACGAAAATGGCGGTTGAAGAAAAATTGATGAAAACAACTTAGCAATTGGGCCACTTACATACACACCTTCGTAACTAGAATAATTGAAAATAAATTGTGTGAAAAAATGGAGAGATGAAGATCAAAATTAGGAATAACATGCTAATCCGCAAAATAGGAATGAATGTAAAAAGTTTGGCTGGGGATATGAAACAAGGTTCCTAATGCGAGATACGAAGGTTTCAAGGAACTTACTATTGTTTCTTCTTTTCTTTCGATTAGCAGTGAAAAGTACTTGTTATGTTTGCTAGCGATACGTTTTCAAACTTGCTATGAGATGAAAAACCGTAATTTTATTTCTTCCTTTAGAGACGTTTACGATTTTACACCTCCGATGAAGTTACACCGAACGTTAGCAGTAATATTATTATGCGTTTAAAATGTGAAGCTGTTAAAATATCACCAGTAAAATCTAATTATATAACAGATAGGAACAAACAAAAAGGAAGATTAATAACAGCGCCAAATATTAATGTAACAAGAACAACAACGGCTGTTGTATTAAGTATGATTCGAAGACGATTAAAAAGACTAGTTTAAAAATATGGACATCGTTTCTTAGCGCAAAAATTTAAAAAAATAAATGACAAAATGGACCACACTTAACTTTGGAATCGGCCACAGAATTAACAGAATAATATGCTCGAAACAGACGAATCTGGATTTCAAGAATTTAGAATTAGATCGACGAAATTTTGTCTGACGTGCAGTACAGAAAAGATAGCAAGCATACTGGAAGTTCCGTGGCCAATATTGTTCTAGTTACAAAACGGAAATCTTATGCAAACAGAGCAACATAAAATAATCGTCAAGTCTCAAAATAATTAGGATTTACTTACTTTTTTTTTTGAGTCCGGTAATGAGCCATTTGGCCACTATTAATTGGATGATACGAACTAAGGAAGAAAATATAATATCCGATTTGCGACTGCGATATAATAAATGTATCGAACAAATGTTTTAACATAACTCAGGAGTGTGTCTGTATAGAAGCATTAGGAAAGGTGCGCTAGGCGCGCTCAAACACGACTCAGTCCTGAAGTTATATGTCAGTCGCTACCATCGAGAGTTATTTAGCATAGCAGATTATTAAAAGAAAATCGATTTATACAATTCGACTCTGCAATAAAATGAATTTAAAAGAAATAATAAGAACCTGGTCTTTATAATATATCTTTCTGAGTGACGATGATATCGGATTACTTCGTTTAGATTTATTTTATTACAAAGTCGAACTGTATAAATTGATTTTTCTCTTTAATAATCCATTATGTTAAACAATTCTTGCGAATTCACATTTTTTTTTTTTTTTTTTTATTAGAAATAAGTTGTGGGTCTCACAGAGCAAACATGTCCGTTGTGTGAGTGCCCAACACTCTTATCAGCGTTTATTACAAAAGATACAAAGTACAGAAATTTCAACTATCTTAACTTATTCCCTAAATAACAATAATTATAAACCTAGCTTTATATTTAAGTAAGAGATGCAGCGTAATATGCATCTGTTAACCAGTACATGCAGACAGCTTAATATTTAAAATCGAAAAAGAAAAAATAAATAAATAAATAAATAAATAAATAAATAAATAACATGATCTGAGAGAACTTAAAATCCAGGAAAGACACGATAGAGCCAAAACCAATAAACCGTAAAAGGAAAAAGAAAAGAAAAAAAAAACCATTAAAGAAATAAAGAACGTAACTTAATACTCAGTCTTTGCACCGTTAACTTTAAGTCTCAGTTATGTTCGAACTCGATTAATGCACCTCAACTGGGTCCGGTCAGTTTATTAATTCAACTGCTTGGTGGACGAAGAAACAAATAGAATTTTAATAAACATAGTATAGCTTAGTTACTGAACGGTAATTTAGTCGAATGTTATGGAATAAAGTTAACGAAAAAGTCCTCATGAAATGGAATAAAGTTAACGAAAAAGTCCTCATGAAAAGTAGCGCTGTGGTGTGAAGTACCAAAAATGTTGACAACAATAACCAATAGTAATAAATACAGTTAATCGAGACTTGTAAATAAGGCGAATGAAATATTTTGTTTCTTAAACGAGCCTTGAGAAATGTTATCTAATTTTACTTATTAATTTTTAAACTTTCATTTGAATTTAAAACATTTTCTTTTTAGTTTTTGTTTAAAAGATCACTGTTATTAATGTTAAGCTAGCAAAGGAATGATATTTATACTGTTTTACAAACATTTTTATTAATTGTTTAAAAGTAAAAGATAACCATTTTGGTATAAACTTGTATTCTGGTCGCGGTAATTTGAATCATCAATTTACTAAATCGGAATATTGAATTCTTGAAACCATAATGACAAGTAAAAATTATTGAAGAAGTATTTATTATCGTTAATAGTCACGCGCGATGCAACAGCTATCATGCTACCGCCAAAAGAGGGCTAGTTGATGCATACAAATTTACACTTGGACTGCAGTTGTATAACGATTAAATCAACTATTCAGTCCGAAGTGTAACCTTGCATATACATATATTTACCATATAGAATTGCCGTTAGCGCTACTCATTATCTGCTCAAACAAGAATGTACAAATAATAAGTGCGGTCGAGACACTCGATATCTAAAACATACACACGCCTTATAGATAAAACTAAAGCGCCGGCGACTATTTTCGAATTCACGTCTAAAAATGGATTTCTTTATACGCGTTTCAGTATACTAATTACTAATACTTAATCTGCCATTTAAACATTTTTCGTTTCTCTTTTCTGTTCATTATAATTTTCTTCGGAAACTGCGTTTAATAATAGTAATCACAAAGTAAAGCAAATCACTGCATATGCAGACTTATACATAATGTTATATTTTTGTTATATTAATTTGTAAATAAAAGTGTCTTTTTTCCTAATGGGTTTGTCAACGAGGGGACATTAACCCAAGAAATGAGAAGAAGGAGAAAATAACGTTATATTCTTAAACGTTTGAGAATAGAGGATCAAAATAATTCAAGGGCAGGAATAACAGAATCAGAAGGAAACGAGAGAATCTAAGAAGCATTCTTAAGGGGAGTAGGAAGACCTAGTTTTAGTTTTGGAAACTGTGCACATTAATTTTCACAATCGAAATTCGATCCAGATACTGAACGAAATGCCGCTGCTTAACTAACTACATTACGGTAGCTGAATACTTAGCTACTCAGTTGCATATTATAAAACTTAATTACAAGCATCGGAGATATCTACAAAAAAAATAAAAAAAAATCGAAAACAACTTAGCTTGAGAACAAGAAACGGGTTTTTTTCAGACTTTCGTTGCATTCAAATTTTAGCTGATTAGGCGGGATATTCTGGAAAACCGTTTCTAAGCCAAGTGTTTATTCGATGGATCTTATTAAAAGTTATTAATTCGTTCATAAGCAATATTCGATTTCAGGCATTAGCTATATACCACTATGGATCTTATCAGTATTTATTAATTCGTTCATAAGCAATATTCGATTTCAGACACTAGCTAATTCATTCATAAGCAATATTCGATTTCAGGCACTAGCTAATCCATTCATAAGCAATATTTGATTTCAGACACTAGCTAATTCATTCATAAGCAATATTCGATATCAGACATTAGCTATATACACACAAGCAACTTGAAGCATCTTCTGATAGCCGAGCGTATTACCTACACTAACCGCATTACCTGATGCATATTAAGCAGTTAGGTAACTATCTTTAAAGTAGCTTTGTTCGGTGAATGATACTGTTTCACACAAGTCGTGCGTATGCGTTATTAGAAATTTTCTTCTGCTCCGGGTATAGAAAAACGATGCGAAATATTGCTATCTATACGATAACGTTCTCTCCCTTATTATGTGGAAAAGGCGTGGGAAAAGAATACAGCGACCACGGTATTATTTCCTTCTGTTTATCCCGGCGATTAATTCTCAACCCGTATGTGGCTTCGTTTGATAAATGATTAAAAACACCATCTTCTTATTTCTTCTTCTGAATTCGATAATAAACTAGAAGGAGGAAAGAAGAATTGGCAATGTAAAACCACTTCGCTTAGCTGATATGTAAGTAACCAAATGTGAAATTGCTGCGAACCGTCATTTTGATGCCTTAAATCTTCTGAAGTAACGCACTAATCTGCGGTTATAGCGGAACTGATAGGATTACATTAAAGACAACAAAAGAAACTTTGCAGATGATGACTCGTTTTCTAGGCTTTTTGTAAAACTCTCGATGCTCTGTGTTACTGAATATTGTAATGATTGATTGCAACCATTTAGTAACGATCTGGTAAAAGTCCCTCCCATATTTAAATACCAATTTATTCAGGACATAAAACGTCTCGCTCGATTCTACTGTACCATATCGAGGAAATATCACAACCAATCATGAAAAAAAAAAAGAAAAGAATTTTGTAACTTTAAAAAAATAGCTAGAGAGAACGTGGCTCGTTGAAAAAAAATAGACGGAGAATACCAAATTATAGACAACTGACACGTAGGGAGATAATCCACGATGGATATACATTGTAATATCTTTCAACCTCAAATCAACTGTCCGTATTGTCCCGTAGAAGAAAAGTACATGTAGATAAGTAGGGGAAAAAAGCGCATATTAACATACCGACATTCCTGCGATGCAACACGTATTTTTATATACAAATTTTAAACACAGATGCGAGTCCTCACATGTATGTTTCATGTTCTCTTTGATTGCATTTCAATTTTTAATGCTTTTTAATTTATTTTGCTACGGTTTTACTATGTAAATTAATCATTTTTAAACATGTTTTTTGATCACCATTCCAAGTTATTAAATCTTTCATGAATGAAACGGATAATTATATGTTGTACTCATCACATATTAATGAAATTCGAAAAGAAGGGCGAGAGACCGCCGCATAGCGATAAATGACCGATGCGGCGATATTTTCACGCCTAAAAGTGTACTGTAAACGGCTGGAGACGTTTAATAATTATAATATTCATTTCAGCTGGGACTTCGATGGAAGACATAAAAGATTTATCGGAACAGAATTTATTAACGTATACGCCTATAACAACTGATGTTATCGACGTAGTTAAGGAACGAGGTTACGATGAAGTTATACTCTCTGGTGATTTTAATGTGAATCTATCTGACTCGAGAAATAAACCGATAGCCCCACATTTATGAAAAACGATTTCCGTTTGAACTAGAATTCGAATCCTCAACTATTCACAGTGTCTCACACATATACGCAAAATTCGAAACCTCGATAGACTAGAAAAAAAAATACATCAGTTATATTATTGGCAGGTGTTTAGGTATCGTGCTAAAAGACCGGCGAACTCTGTTACCCCCTTGTTCGGAAGTCAGTGTACGAGAAAAATAAATGTACTTTGGAAATAATAAATTTGTTTTTTTTCTGGTGTTTTTTCTGTTTCTTTAAGAATAACGTAGTCAAGCTAAAGCGAATTATCTTTCTCTCTCTCTCTCTCTCTCTCTATATATATATATATATCTTATGTTTTATATTTTTTTGGGGGTCGGGGTGTTAACTACGGATATTAACCAAATGTAAACAGTATTATAGAAAAACTATAGGGAGTTTCCCCCGGGAGATGTTCAAAGGATCAAGTTTTGTACATATATATATATATATATACTAGGTGTGGCAATTAAGTTCGGGGAATTTAGTTATAACTCTTCAGTTGCCAACGCTGCTCGGTTCGTTTACATATTGCTGGAAAGGGGGGACCTTCTTTTAGTATAATTTCGGTTTTTACAGCGGTAGCATGTTTAGTTCATGAGTTGTACGTGTTTTTATAAAGTGAGTTTTTTAAGTGCGTCGCAAAAATAGTTGACGTAAATACCGTAATGAATTTTTATCGCGGATTGAAACCGATGGTAAGGACTGGATGAGTATCATGGGTACTGGGGACGAAACTTGGGTCTTTGAATACGAACTCTGAAACCTGAAGATAGAGTCAGCAATGGGTTTAACACGGAGGGGAGCGACCAAAGAAGGTCAGGATGTTAAAATGAAAAATGAAGGCCATGCTTATCGGGTTTTTTTTTTGTTTTTTTTTTTTTGATATTAAGGCTGTATTTCTTCAGGTCAGATTGTGGCCGAACAGTTTTTTGTTGGCGTACTGCAACGTGTGAGGGCCCATATTTTTTGCATGAGGCCCGAACTCGCGGAAAGCAGTCGGGTCCTTTATCATGACAACGCACCTGCACATTCGTCGTTAATTGTTCGTGAGTGTTTAACCAAAAAAAAAAATCCCCACGATGACGCACCCCCTCAAACTCCGATCTGCCAGCGTGTGACTTCTTCCTTTTCCCAAAAATAAAATCTCAACTCAAGGGCACTCACTACAGCAGTGAAGAAGAGGCTAAAGAGACCGCAACGCGTGTGCTGAACAACCTAACTTTAGAGGACTACCAGGGGTGGGAGTGGTATGGAACTCGAGGATGGCTCTTGCGAAGTACTATAATGGTAATTTGATCAAAAAGTAATTTAATAGCCGCTCATAAACAAATTCTTGAAACTTAACTGCCACACCTCGTATACGTATATACGAATAACGTTATTTTTGCACCAGCAGTAATGTAAAAACTATAAGTAATATGGAACAATTACCACTTTTTCAAATTTTATTGATCATAGGAAAGCTAACGGTAAACTAGATACATCCTAAAACAAGCCAAGAAGGAATTTTGGAGAAATTTTTGCTCTGCCTTTTCCCGGACCACTCCTATCTCCCGAATCTGAACACCCTTCTTATCTTAACATCTCTTCTGACATACTTGAATTCTTTATTGGCATTCTGGCTCTTAGTTATGTTTCTTCCTTCAATGAAATAAGTTTTTCTTCTCTCTCTCTCTCTCTCTCTCTCTCGCAGGTCTTCCTCACTTCTGATTTCCATTTTAATGAACTCCTCTTTTCATTGCAAAAACCCTCCAATTCGACTCCAGGAATCGATGGAATTTCCTTCCTTGTTCTTAAAAATCTTTCTAATTTCTTACTCAAAATTCTCCTCGAAATTATCAATTCTGTACTTCTCTCTGAACTTACGTCTCCTATTTGGAACTATTTATAATTATCTCTGTTCCAAAGAAAATCCTAAATTCTTTTCGACCAATTTCTTTAGCTCTATGCTTAAGGAAACTATTCGGGAGAATACGCTTATCGGGCGTCTTGTTTGGTGGCTGGAGCATAATAATCTGATCTCTAACAATATGTTCGGTTTTCGTCCTGGTTTTGGTCCTTCTGACTGCATTAGTCCCCTTCTTTCTGATATATACAAGGCTCTTCTCCAAAGAAAATACACGACCGTTGCTTTTGTCGATGTAGTTTCTGCTTTTGATAATGTTCATCTTTCGCCCCTTAAAGATAAAATGATTTCAACTGGCATTCATGTTCACCTTTTCTCTCTAATAATTAAACTCTTTCGAAACAGAACCATTCATATTTCCGCTTCTTCCTTTTCTGACTCTAGATGTGTATTTCGTGGTCTTCTTCAAGGGTCACATTTAAGTCCTACTCGTTTTAATATCTACTCGTTTGAATTAGCTTCCCTTCCCGTTCCAGCCTCCACGCGCCTTTTTGCGGACGATATTCTCGTTTATTACTCCTCAACTTCCATTTTCTCTGCTAATGATGAACTCAGTATAGTTCGTTGAACATGTTTGAATCCGCTCTATCCAACATCCATCTAGCTATTTCTTTCTCCAAATCTGCTTCTATGGTTTTTTTATTTCGTCTATATAATGCTTCCTTGATTAATGTCTCCTCAAACAACCTACCTATTTCATTTATAGTTAAGTGCTTTTGCTACTTTGGCTTTTTTCTAGACACTCGATTATCCTTCCGCGAGCATATTTCTTATTTATATACTTTGTCTTAAGAGAACTAATTTATTAAAAGCTCTTTCTCCGCATAAATGGTGTGACGACCCCAATATTCTTCTTATTCTGTATAAATCCATTATTTGTTTCAAGCTTGAATATTGTTCCTTCATTTACGGCAATGATCCTGAACATCTTCTTCCCAAACTCAATAGAGTCCAGAATTCATGTCCTCGTCTTTGCCTTATTGTTCTGAAATCCTCTCCTATTTCTTCAATACTTTCAGAAGCCAACATTCATCCTTTACACATTCACAGATCGTCCCTCGGGGATCGCTTTTTCATAAAACGTCTTCCTATTAAGTCCTTTGAATTAGTTTCTACTTATTCCTACATTTCAGCTAATTGGCGGGCTTCCTCCTTGAAGATTCCTATTCTTTCTCATGTTTCTCGGGGTCTTTCTTTTTATTCGCCATTCATCTATGCGTATCATAAACTGCCGTTCTTTACATTTAGCTTTTCAGACCTTTACCATTCTCCTAATTTATTTTTCCTTCCTCCTCACACTAAATTCTCACCTCTAATCGCCTTAAGCGTGTTCAGCGACGTTTTGAGTTTTTTCTTAGTTTCTTCGTCTTCTATCCTTTTTACGAATGGTTCTAGGAGCGACGGGGGCGTCGGGGCTTCGTTCCTTGTTTCTTCCCTTCCACACTATGAACTTTATAAACTTTCTTCTTTCTGTTCTATTTTTACTGCAGAATCGTATGCAATCGTGCTGTTCTTTTCATTGCACTTTCCTTCTATAGTAACAAGTATCTTATCTGTTCCAACTCAATGAGCGTCTTAAAGGTCATATCCTCCCCTTTCGATCTCCTTTATACGACTACATTATCCTTTCTATTCGTTCCTTAATTGCTAATATTTTCTTAGTTCATTCCATTCAAATCAATCTTCTTTGGATTCCCAGTCATAGCGGCATCGCCGGTAACAACCCATCTGACTTGTTTGCTCGCTCTGCTTTCTCTAACGGCAAATTTATCAATAAATTTAATGTTAACAACATCCTTTTTCCATCTAAGCACGCACACTTCAAATCATGGTCGAATATCTACCTTACCTCATTTTCTAATCCTTATTCCTTTCAAAAAATCATGGAGTCTCTCCCTTCATCCCAGTGTTGGTTTACTGATTTTCCTGGTCTCAGTCGCTTCATTATTTCCTCCATAACACGCCTTCGTTTCAACCATAGTTGTCTTCCTTCGTCTCTTTTTCGTTTTTCCATTGTTTTTTCTCTGCATTGCATTTTTCATCCCTCGGATCACGACTGCGTTTGTGATGCGGATCATATCCTCTTTGAATGTTTTTTTCTTGTGCAGGAGCACTTCCTTCTCTACACCAAGTTCTTGCATTTTAAACTACCTACTCCTTTTTGTGCTTTATACATACATTCCTTTCCTTCACTAGATATTGTTCCAGCTTTAGCAGAGTTCATTTCCTCCATTTCTCTATAATATGTTAAAGTTTAATCCTTTTGTTCCTAATTCTTGGATGATGGGTCATTTTCTTTGATTGACGTTCCCAAAAAAGCTCGGGGGGGGGGAGAAAGAATTGTCATCCGAGGATCTTGAATTCTTTTAGTGAATTCAAAAAGACCGAGTTATATATATGTACATAACGTGTACATTGATGGCGTCATTTTTACTTCAAGAATGCTATGAAAAATCGATTTTTCTGTTTCTTTTCGAAATAGATTGATACGCAAATCATAAATTAATTTTATCATTATAAACACGGTCTTTTGATCTCCCCCTGGACCTCTAAGTGATGGTTCTTCTATAATGCTTATAGAAGAGTCGGTTTCAGTTGATTACCTAGATCTTTGCAAAACGAAATGTCTTCCGAGAGGGGGACGTAAAAGGAGTTCGTTAGGCTACGGCTACAATACAAGCGGTAGGTGATGAGCGGAAAGCGGTGCGCGTTAAAATGGTGCCAGTAATTTATATATTTACGAAATTAAATGGCTATACCAAAGCAGCGCCGCTCACCGCAGAATCCGGACATATATTTTTACTGCCGCTCAAGCGTCAATTGTTTCGTATAGAATTATTAAATTCAATTTGCATTAAAACAATAAAATTATAATAAAAGAGAGTTAACCGATGCGGAAACTGAAATGCTAATATCAGAATAATGGGTATATAAGTAACATTCCCGGTAGTAGATATTAAAAATTCCGTTGTATTCTCTGTAAAAAATAAAACAGAACATTACTTTTTGTTAACTCCCCCTGGAATGAATACGGCAGCTAGACTAGGTTTGATGATTCACAAAAAGTGAAGTAACAGAAAGTGGTGTGCATTTACTCACGCCAGAAATTAATAAAATGTTGTTTAGAGTTTATTATTTAACATATAGTAATTATATTATTTAAATTTTTACGTTTAATTTTTATTTACCGCGGTAATTCTTCTTTCAGCGATTTTGGTCGCCTTTGGACCATTTTATTTAAAATTTTTATAAAATTATTACCTATTTTATTATTTTTTTTATTCGCCCGGTATACATTTCTGTACCGCAGCACGCTGGATCGAAATTTCCAATTTTTTCGGTAGATTTTCCCAAAATTTTCTATCACACTAACTTTGTCTCGACAATTACGAACATAAGAAAAAAGCAATCAGCCAAATCGGTCGAGTTGTTCTTTTACTTTTTTTTTAAACGACCTGCGTATAACCGAAGTGATGTATTTTCAGAAACCAATAATAGTTTTAAAGCATCAGAGGACGGCATAGCAACAAATGAGCATTAACTATTTTGTTATAAACACTGTCCTTAATCTGTTAATTACCATTCTACCGCTCGCCGTTTGTATCGTAGCCGCGACCTTACAGAATTTTCATATTACCCCCGCTTCAGGATATATCATATTTTCTCAAACTTCGTAGAATATTCTTTAATAAATATATATATATATATATCGAACCCCTAAACTCTATTACTTCTATAATTCGAATAGAATGAGGAAAATTGACAACGTCAAGCAATCAATTTTGTCAGAATTTTGTCTACTTATATATACAGCATGTAACGTTTTGGAACAAATTTTTCTGACAGAGCGATAGGCTAAAAATGACGTTGTCATTTTCTAGCAATCCATTTTGTCATTGCTTTGTTTTCCTATATATATATATATACAGTATATGTAACGTTTTGGGACAAAAGAAGTGATGAGGGTCTGGCTAAGATTGTCATTAATATATATTAATTACAACGTAATTCTTAGGCCGGCCACCATTAGATTTTGAAACAAAAAAAAGGTATCAGTTTTATATAACAAAATGGTATAAATAATTGGTTGTATTTTTGTTTTGTTTTTTTTCACTATATAAAATTAATTTGAAAATACTTTAGTGTAAAGGAAATAAGGATAGGATTTTTTGTGATTATGTAATTTTATTTTTGTGTTGATGTCGGTAATAATGACGTCGTGAATTTTGATGATTTTATACAAAGCATAGAAGAGAAAGGGATAGAAATGTAGTCAAGAAGGGTCAAGGGGTAGAGCCAAGTTTTTATATACATATGTGTGTGTATATAAGTAAAATTGATCATAACAACAAATGAGAGAATCGAAACATCAGTTAGGATTCTGCTCATACGTGTATTATGTTCAACGAAGTAAATTCTGTTTCATATGTTTATAGAGTGCCGGAAAATTAAGATTCACAACGTAGCCTAGAGGAAAAGTGTGTATACGCATTTAATAGCGCAGTTGATTAGGAAAAGTCCGTTTAAGCGAGAAACTCGCTTTCAATTAAGAGTATAGAAAATTTCCGTCGCTAGCTGAAATAAATAAAACAGAAAAAAAATTAAACAAAAAAAAAAAAAAGAAACAACCAAAAAACGAGTGAACAGATAAATATTTAATTTTTTTCGAAATTCGGACTTTATCAAAAACGTACGTTATACCGCGGAATAATACGTGTACGGAAATGTCGTGTTTTAGAAGGAGTAAGCACCGGGTAAAATTTTCGAAAAACACCCTATTTTATTGCAAGGCCTAGAGGTGTCATCGAGTTATTTAATTATTCTATTTATTTTTAAATCGTTTTCTATTTTATTATTATGATTAAGCGTTTAGAAAATTTCAATTTTTTTTCCTGTAACCACATCTATTTTACGGAAGTATGCTTCCTTGTACTTTAATTATAAACGATATTATTGTTTTTCTTATGCATATTTTCCGGCAAGGCAAGTTAATTTATATCATCTCGGCTATTTTATACATATATATATATATATATATAGCCCCGATCAATATATAAAATAACAAAATTATTGTAATAAAAATAATGTTAGAAATCGTATAATACTAATGACGCGTTATATAATGAACTAATTAACATCAGAAATGTCACAAGTCCCGGAATATATAAATTAAATTGTAGCACTTGCCGGAAGCTATACATAAGAAAAACAATAATATCGTTTATAATACACGATACAGCTTACGTAAATTTACACGGAAATATCGAAAGTCGCCGAACGCGCTTAATTATAGGAAAATGCGATAATTCGATAGAAAAAAAACATTTAAAAATAATTGAAACGATTAGGGTAGTAGGAACATTTTAAATGTTTAACTAGGGCGCAGACTAATAAAAATATACAGTTACCTAACAACAACAAAAAAAAACGTTATTTATGAATACACAATGCATTTGTAATTTCGTTTGCCTGTTTATTTTTTAAATATTCATATTTTTTATCTTGTAACAGCAGTAATATTTAAAATTTCTATTTAAATATATAAGCATCATATGTTGCATCTACGCTGATTCTTTGTTAAAGCGTTATTACTGGTCATTGTAAGCTATTTATTTTTGTTTTTAATTGTAATGCCGTGATTTTGCGAAATTATTCTACGCTACCGAAATATTTATAATTTATTAAATGTAGTTTACGAATTTCGATTAAATAAATAATACCGAAGTTTTGCGAAATATCCGGTAAAATCTATTATGTTTTTCTCGCTTCTTCTTCAAGACGCGAATCTCGGCTATTCCCTCGACCCTTAACTTCTAGAATAGCGCGGGGAAAAACTTTCGTAAATCACACATAAAAACATAGGGGGCCCGCCCCTATGGGGAGATGCAGCAACTGTGTCTAGTAATTTTCCGTAGTTCAAATTATGCCTCGAGTATGCACGGAGAGAAAGAAAGATTGCGGGAAGTATCATCGGTCCGACAGCGATCTAAGGAAGTTACGCGAGCGGCTTTTTGGCCAATACTCACGACTACGAGTCACGAAATGTGTCGAGAGGAACATATTACGCAACGAATTCGGGCGATCGGCTGATTATTGCCGACAGGATGTTCGGCAATTTCGAATTATTGTCGTTCTCGGTGCCAGAGGACAGTGTTAAAGTTGAAGATTTTACTGGGAAGAAAGAAAATTGACGAAAATTAACTACGCCTCCTCCTCCTCCTCCTCCTCGACGACAATGACCATTGGAACGAGAGATAAGTTCCTTTCGCAGTTCGTTTCTCTTTACCGTTGATAGGCAGACACTGCAAAGCAATATCATTAGTAGCGCGCTATCGCGAGATTATAATATCGCTGCTAGCTTGCAGTGCTCCGTCTATACGCATGAATTGGTCTTCCGGAAGTTGGCGAATTGGCGCTTGTTTGTGTGTCTTGTGTCTTTGAGAGCGCGATGACAGCAGAACGGTACGGAACCGGTTGTCCCTCTTACCGCCAGCATATAATGCAAATAAAGCGACGAAAACGAATTATGTAACACTAGAACAGATTTTAATTTATAACGATACTGTACAGCGTAACGCGGAGAGGAGACGAACATGCGGAAACATCATAGATAGAGTGTGTTTCATTTAATAATACGAACCAAATTGTTTCTCGTTCGCATCTCCGCGTGCTTGGCCAACGTAAAATGGCGGTAACACTTTGACTAACGGAATTGCCACGGCGAGCCAGTGGAACCGGCGGTGTAGCTTAATTACCGCAAAAACGAAACACGGGAAAAGGACGAAGATAATGCGAGTATAGCAAAGATGAAAATCCGAACGCGATTAATAGAAAAAGATGATGAGATGAAAAACGAAATAGACTTTACCGGTCGATTGAGCTCGCCGAAGCACTAGTACGATGATCCCGAGGCGCGCAATTGCATACAGATTCGTCAGAAGTTGATCGTCATCTAGTGGCTAAACGTTTGTTTCTCGCTTTGCCGGCAAGGAGGAAATATCGCGTTTCGTGTGTTTTTGTCATCTTCCGTTGTTCCGCTATCTATCGACTACGTAATTTCATTTTCAGTCGTCTTTATATAAGCTTTTTTTTGTTTTTTTTTCCCTTAAAGTATATTCGATCGAGTACGGGTCCGAATCTATTTGTTTCAAGGATGTGTGATATAGATACTGCGGCTAAACGACCAGATCTTTTTTGGAACTTTAGAAAATTAAATGAAAAGCTCGAATATTTAATTTTTTTTTTTTTTACGAATAATTTATTATACAAAAGCCGCTGCCTTGCAGATTTAAAACTTTTAAATCTAGTATTGTTTAGTTTCTTTCATTTTTGACTTCCCCAATGCCATTGCGTAGTAAACCTTTAAATTAAAAAACTTACATTTAGATCGCGTTTAACCTTTTTTCGTTTTTTTTTTTTTTTTTTTTTTTTCTTGCTCTCTATAATACAGTCAATTTTAGCGTTATATAAACTGAAGACGGTTCTTTATTATTATTACTACATTAGAAGGCACAGGCGCCGGCTGCTCAAACGGGCCATATGCGCCCGGGGAACGGAAATGATACTAAATTGAATTTAGGAGGTTAAGGGAATGAAGGAATTGGAACGCACTGCGTATATGACACGGAGAATCAGCTAGGAGTTGTGATAAGGAAGGGGGGAGGCCATGCTGGGCTCGAAGTGCTATAAGGGAATGTGACAAGATGTTAGTAAATAGGGAATGGAAAGCTGTTCTTTCATATAGGACATTACGGATATACTTTAGTGCATTAATAACGTCTAGAATTTTATACGGGATCCACATATAGGGAAGTCTAAAAAAACGGAAATCAATAAAATAGCGTACGATTCAGGAAAGGTGTCTGAAACTTATACTAACCAATATTGGAAGCGAAATGACACTACATCAACCTGGTGGAAGGAAAATAATGAAATGTCTCCCATCATCCTAGGGGAAGGGTAAATCTACGAATCGACAATACTGATGATTCGGTTTTGATTAAATTAATGAGTACTATTCCCAGCAAATATAATAAACGAAAAAAAAATTGGTGTATGGAAGAGGGAAGTGAGGAAGTGGTTGAAAGAACGGTGCAAAGATTAATGAATTTTGCTGCATCCCCTTTTCCCTTTATTATTGTTATCTTTGCGGCATTAAACTCGAATTCCGTCCATCGTCTGTCTTTATTATTGCTGCACTTTTTAGGGCTCTTTTAGACTATCTATTTACCAGCTTCCTTCTTTTTTCTTTCCTGTATATTAATGTACGCGACGTGGAATATATAAGCGGCCCCTATGTACGGGTGTATTATTGTACTATTTATATATATATATATATATAATGGCGTTGATTGATATTTTTTTTTTCTTTTTTATGGTAATGATTAACTGCAATTTTGTTTACTAGAATAAACCATAATAATAAGAGTGTTCGGGCATTCTTGCCCAGTGAGACCCAGAATTCATTTATTTATAAAAAATAATAATAATAATAATAATAATAATAATGAAAGAATAATTGAAGACTATATTTCTTTTTTCTTTTTTACCTTTGAACAGTACAGATGAGAAAAAAAAACTTACCCTCGTTAAATAAAATTCAACGTCAACTACGTCATGTTCTACCGAGCGCGCAAAAAAGAACCATCCTAAAAAAGAGTGCACTGTATAATAATACGGAAACGGCAAGCTATTAAATATAATATAATATAATAAAACAAACTTTAATAACAAACAATATAGAACAATAAATTAGATAAATACTTATTTAGAAACGTTTTCAGCCATAACCCATCATCAGCTAACACTAACTTAAAGGAAACTTAAAGTGTATAGCTATTAAATGTTTAAATAAATTTGCGAATTTTATGGGTTGCAAATTTGACATTTAGCTTTAGCGAAATTGAAAAAAGAATGAAAAACTAATCGCATTTTGATTATACTTTTTATGTTTCTCAATTATCTTACGAGCCAAGAAGGGCAAATTCCATATATTTGTAATAAAACGGCAAAAATTTAAGATTGTGCCCCATTTTTTTTTTTTTTTTGAATTTTAAAAATTGAAATAACGATACTGAAGCGTCTTAAATGAACAATTTAACGTGAAAATTTAATAAAATTAAAATTCAAGTTTTTAGTAAAAAAGAAAAGAAAAGAACTCGTTTGGGAACATTAACGTTTTTCTTCGGACGTAACGTCCTCATCGCGAAAAAGACAAAAACATGAAAAAAAGTCCATTCACTTCTTAAATTATAATGATATTTTTTCATCACCGGATCGGACATGTAGGCAGCTCATTTTATTGGTCAACTGTTACTTATCCTCCCCCGGATTTAATTATTCCGTCTGAGATTGTTCTTTATCTTCTCTAGCGCATATTTATTTTTAATAATTAATAACAAGACAATGAAAAAATATCATTGTATAATTTAAGAAGTCGAAGAAGACAATTCCGCTAAAGTATTAGATACTACTCTATATAGCCCCTCCCCACACACATATACAAAAACGAGCAACAGTTAAAATTTTGTTCTATATTCTGATGATGGAAAGTCCGAAACGTTAATGTTTCAATAATGCGGTTTATACCGAAAATTTTAATTTAAATTTTATTAATACTAACCGCGAACGATCTAACGCATTTCGTTAGAAAAATTGTTGTGTAAATTTATACTTTCAACGCTAAAACGTCGATAACACAGTGTTTAAATATTCGAAAATTATAAGCATTACAATGAATATTACAAAGAAAATATTGTTATGATAAAACTGAAATGTACAATAAATTGTATCAATACATTTAACGGATATCGTAATTAATCTGAATAAATTCATAATTCCATACATTTATAGGAAAAAGAAAAGAAGAAACAATACGCTGTAACAAATACGAGCGAGAATGAGAGCTTATCATTCGTTTTTCACTTATTCGAAAACTTTTCTTTATATTATTGAAAGAATTTTCATTGTGCATTTCATCCGATGCGTTACTATGTGTGGATTTCTGAAAAAGTTGTGATTTTCATCAACTGGACCATCAAATGGGAGGAATGAAAATCGATCATTAAATATTCTATAAGTATTTAAGTTCTATAGGCTCGCGCTAAACGGAAAATTTTAGCCGCGGTGGAATATAATAATTCATTAATTTTCAGTATATGTAATATTGAAAAAGTTTCTCAAAGTGACACTTTAATATTAAAATCAGCGCGTAATTATTGTTAACGTAATACGTAATCGGTTACAATACTATTATAAATAACAAATTTTATTTGAAGAACTCGATAAGTTAGTTTTGAAGTTTTATTTTATCAGTAGATTTATGAGTGCGGTGAAATATATATATATATATATATATATATATACATATATATATATATATATATACATATATATATATATATACATACATACATACATATATGTACATCGACACATATAAAGATGGAGTTTTGGAAGTTTGACCATCCCCCCAGATCACGCAATTGAATTTAAAATAGTTCAAATCTTTTTATGTCTTTATTTAGGTTACTTGAATAGGAAAGAATGTTCAAGCTTATTTGTCAAAAGGTATTTTATATTGTCTCTAGTCCTTCGAATAATGATGAGGAAAAGCTGAAAGCTTTAATGGAATCTACCGGATACTTTCAAGTTTCCAGTCATTGACAAGAGAAATTTTTCTTTTCAACGTCGTTGGAACGTAAAGCACTTATAAATTGTGCATTGACGCACCCGGGATTTGTCTATGGGGAGTGGGCGTTAAAGAGTGGCATATAGGAAAATGTAAAGGTGGGGAGGTCGAACAGTTACATATTTATTTTTGTGTAAAATTTATTATTTAAGAACACTTTATATTCTTATCAAATATTAATTTTTACTATTAAAAATATTGCCATTATTAACAGTGTCCGTTTATTCTCCCTCGAGGAGCTGCAGCCCTGTAGCACCCCCCTTGGGTGCGTCAATGGACTTGTGTATTGAAATGTCATGTAGGGAGCACTTTGCGAACTATAAAAACAGCGCAAGACAGACGTGGTTATCGAGATTTTGGAGCCCTTGTTAACCCAACTGGAAAAACGCTCTAGAGAACTTTGGTCATCACGCAAAAACACAAAATATTACAAATTCGCTTTAGAGCAAGCAGGAAACTTTGTGAAGTTCGCGGAAGGCAAATCTATCGATGTTGAAGAGTCCATGAACCTGGAAGGTCATAAAATTGCTGAAGACAACCACGAGAGATTAAAAGCTATTGTAGAAACAGCCTTTTGTGCAGAAGACAGGAAATAGTCCTAAGAGGAAGCCATAATTATGAAGCTGGAGCAAACGAACCTGCTCAACCGTACGCATGCGAGTCGACGGTTGAATGTCCAGCAAAGTAAATTTGATGCGAAATTCGGTGATGACAGCACGAATTGTTGATTCACCCGGTCGATTATGACGACCATATGCACATTTTTCACAGAGCACTGGTTTTTGATAATAAATTTCAATCATATCGTAATCGTTGCTTATTTATAAGTCTTTCCATGATGAAATGGCAGAGTATACTGAAAACTTTTCACTTTGACAGATGACGTTTGGACGCCAATACCAACCAGCGGCGCTGCCAACCTGAAAAACTTAACTCTTAAAAAATCACCCGTTACATACCTAACTGTTAGGCCCCTTAGTCTAATTGTGGACAGAATATGCCACCTACTGAAAAAAAGAAAAAAAACAAAGTGACGTAACTAATTGCGGACAATGAAATATATAAGTACTTAATTATAATTATAAATTATAATGCATGAATGTAAAATGATATTATTTGATATTTCGACATCTAATTCGCTACCGGTATTCGCGCGATTAAGCGGTTCTAATACGTACACTCCGAACAGGTATTAAAAACGTGCATACGGTCTACTTTACACGTTACGCGAGCATGTTACATTACAAATTCGAATTTAATCTTAATGAAAATCGATTAATTCACCGCCATTTCCTCGAAAGGGCGTTTTCTTATCTCTTTCCCGAGTTGGTTGAATTCTATGCCTCTTAAATAGGGTCGCATTAAAGTGACCCAATCTTAACACACCGCTCATCAAAGGGTTCTCTTACTTGTATGTCATAAGTTTTTCTTCTTTTTTAGTGGTGGGACGACGGGTGCAATGTTCTATAAAAAAAGCGCTCATATTTTTCCGGTAGTACGGAGAACAAATACACAAGTTTATAAAGAAAAAAGAAACAACTTAATTATTATATATATATTTTTTATTTTTAATTTTACCATAAGAATTCTACATTATCGAGACTAATCGATTTGTTTTACAGTATTTATTCATTATGGAAGAATAAAAATGATAATTAATTTCGCACTTATTCCCGACAACGCTTTTATGACGGAGAGAATGAAAAGATGTTCTAGCCAGATTTTTACTCGAGTCACATTTTAACAAATGAAAAGTTCAAAAATATGAATAGAACGGTTGCAGGAGAATCGTCGTAACTACGGAAATGAACTTTAAAGAAAAAATAGAATATAATCAAGGACAGTTTTACCGGTTTTCGACAGAATCGCGAGCATTTTTAGGGCAATACGTAACTATTGTTAGAATTATTATTTATTAGAAAGCGTGAACAGAGTTGTCCGTCGATTGTTTATTTGGGAAACCGAATATGTATATTAAAAACTAAGGAGCTTCGCGCGCCAATTCCCCCGGGATTGTAATATGTAGAACTTTTTCGAATACAATATTATAAACTACTTTACTAATATACCTGATCGACTTGAACATCTCAATGTAGCAAAATACAACTAACCGTGTGTAAATATTATGTCTTCTGAATCAACGATTATACCAAAATATTTTATTAAATGTTTCACCCTGTGCTTCGTTAATAGTCGTTGAAAATGCAAAAAAGTTACCGGAAATTGTGTTTTTTTTGTAAACAGATAGTATAGTATGTCCATAGCGTAGGTAGTAAAATTATACATAATTATGAAAAAATGTGTTTTACTGTTAAAAAATTATTTTATATATAATAGAGAGACTTGTGCCGGTAAAGGGTAAAATGCGAAATAATTAAAATTCACTTTTCGAATAATTTTTGACCGATTTATTAACGTCTAATCGAAATATTTTGAATTTAAATAGATAGCGGAGAAAGTTTTCGATTATGTTTTGCGCATACGCTACTAACTCTATGCGTGTTTACCTTAAGTAAACAACTATGATAAACGTGGTCTTGAATATTTTATTAGTGTGTTACCTGTTTATGCGTGAATAGAGTGATTAAAATGAAGCCAGATCTTTCTCCACTCTGATTCCACAACGCGGATAACTTCTTTCGTTATGCATCAGAGGCTGAAAAAACCTTCCGCACCGAATTATTCTACGACTACTATGATGACCGATAATGGTTTACTACACTTATGTAACTTTAAGTAGTCGATTTTTTTGTTATATTAATTATTCCCTTCACCGCCCGCTTTTAAAACGTCTCTTCTTGCATGCAGAAAATGTGATTTTCGTAGAACCCCGTAGCTGACAATAAATCTTGCAATCGCTTATACCGAGCAATATTTATCAGGGGCTCGATAATAATGAAAAACCTAAGAGAACTTTCCCGTGGCGCACGTTGAGATCTATCTTTCAACGAGACAACACTGGGGTACTTCAACAAACGATATAGTCTTCAACAACTGGCGTTGAACGTTGCATCGCGGCGAAACTGAAAGGCTACACAATTTCCAACCTTTTCGCTTAGTTAAAAATTCCCTTCTTAAGCGTTTCTCGTAATAATTAATCCCCCCCCCCCTCCCCTATTGAAGTTAACGAATTTGGAGATTCGGTTTGCAAATACAATTTTGAATCTACATATGTTCACCGACTACGGTTAGGCATCGATTATGTAAATTCAAAACCGCGTGGGATATTTCTGCAGAAATGGTCTTTGGCGTCGTAGTGCACGTCAGTGTGTGTCTATTATTTTCTCTAATATTGCCAAAGCACTCTGAGAATACAACCAGTACGCCGCGTGGTCTTCCTACCCGCCTAGAGTTTCGCCCTAGCAATCATAAAAAACAATCGTATTTGTAGATGATTGGAAGAATTTAAAAGCGTAGCGATGTTCACATTGGTACCACGGCGAAGTTTGAAGCACGGAGGTGTGTTGAAATGGGCCAAGCCCGCCCTATTCCTGACGTCGGTAAACTCATTGTTGTCTCTTTGAGCCACGTTTCAGAGAGTAAAACAATATCTATTTCCAATTGATATAGTAGGCTTTCTAAAGCATTCCTATTTGCTCTTAGACTTCGGCAGTTCCATTGTAGAATTTTCATTTTAAAGTTAATTACTTAAAAAACAAAATGGGAGAGACTTAAGGTTAAAGAATAGTGACAATTAAATCGGGTTTATAGGAATGGATCTGTGGAAAAAACACAAGCATATTTTTGAATTAACATTACTGTTTATCCATGGATACGTAAGACTCGTTGCTTTTACGTAAGTCGAATATCGAATATACTAAATTACAATATAAAACATATAAAGATATAGCATATTATATACAACAGTTATGTGATAATTAGTAAGTTATAAACAATGTACAGAACAAGAAGATGAGTTATTGTAATTATTTGTTAGCGCTATTAGTACGTTGTATTTTTTTGGGTATTTCTGCCGATGAAGATGATTTTGTCGAAGTTGAAGCTGACGATTTAGTTGCTTTAATATCACGCCTGGAAGCTGATGGATTTTGTTGCTGTTTACTTTTGTTGCCATTAGTTGATGAGGTGTGAATAGGGTCTGTAGTTTCGACATTAGGTGATTCTACTTTATTGTTTTGATTGGATGAGAAGTCTGAACGATTAAATTCATTGATCGTAGGATGAAAAGATTCCATTTATCAGCCGTTTGTTAATTATTCAATAAAACTATTTAAAAATTATCAACGTCACGAAGTTTATAATTTTCATTCCTTTAGCGTGATACTTTTTGATGTAATCATTTGAAATATAAAATTATCGCGTTGGGTGAAAAAAGCTAATCATTTCCGTGAAAAAAGTGGCATTTCGAACTGCTCGATCAAATAAATTTTTGTACCTTTACACATTTTGTTGCCGTCAATTTATCTCCTTATCCAATTTATTTTTGTTTCTTCTTGTTTTGACGCTGATCTCTCGTCCTAGCTATCTCTTTCCGCTTTTCACCTTCGCTTCCTTATGCACATTCGTTTATTTTAAATACTCTTTTTACTTACCCCTGTATGAAATTATTAAAATTAGATATGCAGTGTGATTATAATTAAAGTTCAAGTTTCAAAACGCTATAAAAAAAGAATCACTGATAAGAATGACGTCAAATTTGAACGGAATATTATTCAAAAAGGGGAAAAGCGGGGTTCCGATTTTCTTTTTTTTTTTTGCTTTTTTTTTGCCTGACATTTAATTTTAGCAACAGATTGCGCGCTGTAAGCATCATAATTTAAAATGGTTCGACTACAAATGACAAATGAATCGTAAAATAACGGCAAAAAGGTGTAAGTTAAACGTTAAACTAACTGTACTGTTCACTGTGTATGGCTGTACAGGTGTGAAGGTCATATCACATCGGCTGGGGAAAAATCGGTTTTTAATTGTCCTGAGGCCAAAACGCCGTATAAAAAGCATCAATCGAATCGGTTTTTAAATTTCGTGGGACTGGCGCAAAACATGTTCAGTATGCTGTCCACCGTTTTCTGCAACCAGTTGAAATCCGGAAACAGCATGTTCTACAGCTGATTGAAGTGTCTCCAGGGTCACGTTCAGAATTTGTTTGCGCAATGCCTTCAGTTCAGCTAAGTTTGTAATCGGAGCACTAAACACAACATCTTTCAGATAACTTCACATCCGGAAGTCACGCTGATTAAGAACAGGTGATCGGGACGACCAGACTATAGGGAAATGACGGCCGATAATTCTAGCATTTTCGAAATGCCGCTTGGGCAGCTGCTTCACTGGATTCGCAATGTGCGGAGGAGCGCCATCTTGCATAAAAATGATCCCATCCACACATCCACGCTGTTGAAGACCTGGAATGACGTGGTTGCGCAAAAGACACACATAGCGTTTATCGGTGACGGTACAGGTAACAGGACTGAAAGTGTCCGTCTCCACGAAAAAATATGGCCCTGTGATAAATGATACCGTAAACCGCACCACATAGTGACCTTTGCAGAATGAAGCGATACTGGTAGCCAATCTGTTGCTAAAATTAAATGCAGGGCCGGGGGGGAAGTGGAACTAATTTTTTTTCTACGCTTTTCTCCTTCTTTAATAATATTCCGTTCAAATTTGACGTCATTCTAATCAGTGGTTCCTTTTTTATAGCGTTTTGAAACTTGAACTTTAATTATAATCACCCTGTATTATATGTTTTATCTCTAAAATTATTTGTCGAAGTTCGTTTATATTTAATAATTATTTTACTCTGTTTGTAATATTTATATATTTCTATTTTTAACCGACTTCAAAAAAGAAGGAGGTATTCAATTCGACTGTTTTTTTTTTTGTTTTTTTTGTTTTTTTTATTTTTTTTTATGTGTGCTACCACAGAACTTTCTTCTAGTTGAACCGATTTTGATGATTCTTCTTTTATTTAAATGGTGGTACTTCTCATGTGGTCCCATTAAAATTTGATCAAGATCTGACCGGTAGTTTTTGAGTTATCCTTAATAGTAATGCGGGGGATTGACGCTTTTTGGATGCTTTTCATTCATGATTAGTTTCAACGTCAAGTTAGATTTATTGACTTAAAATATTATAAATTTGCCAAATTACTATGGAAATGTAGCTTTTGATGTTTTTACCGTGGAAATGCAGTTCAAAATAAAGAAATCGATTTTTTTTAAACATAAAGTATGAAGAATAATGTGAAAAAAAATTGATTTTTAACAAGAAAAAAATTCAAGCATAGCGCTAAAAATTGTAAAATAAAATGCTTTTTTTACAAAAAATAAATACCGATACTAGAAGGTTTATTATAAAAATTTAAAAATGCACTAAAAAGTAAAAAATAATTACTCCCGATTAGAAAATATATATCAGAGTGATATACTACCCTTAAAGGTAATATCGTAATTCTTATACAACATTTTAGTACCTTAATTAGAGTCCGCATCAAATTCATATTAAAATAATAATTAAAAACTGCATTAAATGTTCATTAAATTGTCCCTAGATATTGTAACATGAATTTGATGCCGACTCCAATTAAGGTACTAAAATGTTGTATAAGAATTACGATATTACCTTTAAGGGTAGTATATCACTCTGATATATATTTTCTAATCGGGAGTAATTATTTTTTACTTTTTAGTGCATTTTTATAATAAACCTTCAAGTATCGGTATTTATTTTTTGTAAAAAAGCACTTTATATTCATTTTTAAAGCTAGTAATTTTTTTAAGGGATGGCGTCGGTTTTTGTTTAAATACAGCATGGCTGTTGGCAGTCCGTAACGGATGATAGTGGTAAACGCTGCGTGTGTCGAATATTGGTGTGTGTATGTGTTTTGCCGATGAGAAACGTGTGTTCCTTTTAAAAAATGTATAAAATATATATAAAGCGTTTATCGTTTTATGTATATTTTAATATTTCTTAATGTCTGTTGTATTAGCTCGTATGTAAAATTATCCGTCGAAATTTTTATTCGTTCTATATAATATGCTTTTAGTAGTTCGGGTGTGGTAATAAAACTAATAAAGGGCATTTTCCCGTAAATTTGTTTGTTTTTCCGATTAGCTTTTCGTGTTTTTTTTTTTTTTTTTAAATTATAAATAAGTTACTTACACATTTCTTAAAATGATTACAGAATTAACACGAAGTGTATGAAACAATCAGAGGTATTAAATATTTGATTCGGCGGATTCGTTGAAAGGATCTTTATTCATCTTTGGGATAGGAATAACGGTCGCAACTTTCCAGGCATCAGAAATAGCCCCAGCTGGCCTTATCTGATTGTATACATTCAGCAGGAATTCCTTGGCATGATCCGGGAGATATTTCAACATGTGGAGATGTATCGAATCTTCACCAGGTGCACTGTTCCTGGTGTGATACTTAATAAGTTGAAACTCCAGTTCAGCCATAGAAAAAGGGCGGTTATAAGCATTGGAATCAAAATTAATGGACTGTTGCTCATAATGTGTTTTTTGCTGTTGGAACTTGCTGGAATATTTCAGTGCCGAGAATTCTGTGGAAAAATAATGTGCAAATGCTTCTGTAACATCTCTAGTCTCTGTCTTGTGAACTCCGTTGATTTTTAATGTTGAGTGCGTAGGGGTACTTATATTACTAATAGATCTGATTTTTTTTTGTACATTACGTGGGCAGATTGATGCTGCAAAAGAATTCCACGACTCTTGTTTTTTGCTGCGGATGAGGTCTCGAGTAGCTGCTCTACACTTCTTAAATGTGATTAGGTCCTCGATAATTCTAGTTGACTTATATTTCCTGGAAGCCCGTTTTCGCTCTGTTATCGCTTTCTTAATGTCTTCGCACCACCACGGAACTGGTCTGCTCCGCTTCTTTGTGAAGATTTTGGAATTGTTGCGTTGACTGCCACCGAAATCACATTCTTTAAGACGCTTATGTTGGTTTCTACTGACTCTGTTGGTTGAGGAAGAGTGGCCACTCTCATCAAATTTGCTCTGTGAAAACTGAAACGCGGCATGAAGCCGTCGAGCTGGTTGGGTGTCGACCTCCTTTTAAAATCTATTATTATAGGAAAGTGGTCGTTCGAGCATAAGTCATCCATCACACGCAGGGCAAATTAAAAGGCCAGTAAGCTTGATCGTCGAGAAAGTGTGATGCGTAAAATTAAAATGAGTGAGCGAGGTTGTCGTGAGTAACACCTGGTGCGCTATTAATCACGATATCGGATAATATTCGTCCATGTTGGTTTGAGGACAACGAGCCCCATAACGGCGAGTGAGCATTAAAGTATCCGAGGAACATTGCCTCATAAAGGCATCCATTTGGCTGTGAGTTACTTCGCTTCTAGGGGGTAGGTAGCAATTACAAATGTTTACTTCTGACGAGGAAAGAGAAGGAATGCTAGCGCGTATAGTTACAGCTTGAAGAGGAGTTGTAATTGGTAGCTGTTGCGCTGGTACACTCGCTCTCTATCCGTTTGGATTACCATACGAGTACCGGATAATATTCTAATTCCTAATGGACGTTCTGGACTATTTGGCTTAAGTCTGGTTTCTTGCGGGCATACTATTAGTGGAGAGATGTCGGCTATTAGCTGCTCTAGTTCGGCCCTATTGGCTGCGAAACTTCCGACAGTTCTACTGCATTATCACTCCTTTATTCGTCAATGGCATTTTGATTTATCGGGACAAAAGTTACAGAAATATTAAAAACTTACCGTGGGACCACTGAGGGGGGTGTCTCTGTTTGGCAACGGTTATGGCGAGAGGTTTTTATTATCTGCACGAAGTTCATGATTATTTATCTTGTCTAGTGCGTTTTGCATTTTTGAAATAGCTATTATAAAAAATGTAGTGAAATCACATTTTTGCCGTTTTGTCGAATGTTACTTCCGCGATGATTTCTTTTTTGAGCAATTCCAGAAAAACACTTTTCAGGTAACCGGCGGTCTTCCATTCGTAGTCCATGCCCTATTTATCTCAAACGGTTCCATGTGAGTTTCGAGCAAGTTAAATTTTGTCAATTTAGCTGTATTTACTCATCAGATTTCGTATCTTTCCGCGTCATTCGAAGAAGTTTGCGCGGTAATTTTTGCTGGCATTATTCTAGTTTTTCTAAAAAAAAAAATTCGTAATTGCCCAAATTTCATCGCCGTATAACACGATATGAAGTGAAATTGCTTTATAAACTGTTATTTGGACGTACTCGTTTCAGTGGTCTATTATAAGTTGTTATTGCGGTATTCCTAATTATATAGTTAATGTTAGTACATCTTGGTTTACGTTACGCCTATATATATATATATATATATATATATATATATATATATATATATATATTTAGTCGTTTCATTTAGTTTGTAAATTAACCGCAGGACTTATTTCTTGGATTGTTAATAGCCTCTTGAACTTCCTCCGTAGTTGAAAACGCATCGAGTTCTACATTATTTACTTGTAATTGATGACAATATTTTTTTATTAATAACATTTTGTCAGTTAATAAATTTTTAAGATTATCCCCGTTTGTCTGCAGTATTTCGCAGCCGTTTTCTTAGGTCGATTCATATACCGTTTGTGAATGATCGTCTACAGAGTAATTGGTACCTTTTGCGATGTCGTAACTCTACGAGAGATTTTCGCTCAGCTAAAAAAAAAACTAATAAAATGAGAACAAGCAGATTCTGGGCTTTAGAACAATTTCGGATTCTAAAGAATTATGAAATCAGTAGGTTTATACAAGATCGATATCGCAGCACTTATCGAAATTTTAATCCCGGAGGAGCATATACATATTAGAATGCGAACCTTTAGCAGTCATGAGTACACACCACGACTGCAAAAATTAGCTTACCTCTCATGTTGCAAATAATTGTGCCAAGAGTGAATGCACTTACGACAACTGTGAACAGCAAAAATAATTTTCCTTTTATAAAGACATACACTGAACTATTACGAACCAATATGAGCGCGTTTTCATTTACGGAGAATTTCATGTACGGAACAATATTATAAAACCTCATAGAACGTGAACATCAAATAAAAACGGTGAACTTCTGCAGTACGTAGTGCCTCTTCTCCACGGTTCTCGTTTTCATTTTTATCTGTCCCCTCCACAATTCTAATTCTCCTTTTGAATGTGACGCAAACCATGTTTTCTTCGAATATTCGGCTCTTATTAACGAATGTTCTTTTTTGTATTCGAAAATCTTGACTTTTGGCCTTCCGACTGCTTACGGTACTTCTTTTATCCTTTCCCTCCCATCACCATCAACATTTTTTTTCCTTACTTCATTCCTTTGTTCTTTTTACGTCTTTTATCGCCTCAGAATCTAATTTTTTAGCAAAGTGGTCGGATCAAAGCCAAATGTGAGCCCAAATAAAAAAAAAAAAAAAATAAAAAATCAACGCATTATTTATCACAAACCTTCAAGAACATTCATAAGAGTACCTCTCGATATATCTTTAGTTTCAAGATATATATGATCTTTAATGCTAAACTATAGAGAACAATTCAAGAACTTATAATGCTGAACAGTGTACATGGGCAATATATGAAAGTAAATAAACATTAATTTCTACGGGTGCTATGCGCAACTTTGAAAGGTGAGAAAGATAAAATTAAATTTGTAAAACGGTCGTAGGCCACGGAAAATGTAACACAAAAAGTTTGATTACTTAAAGTTTTCGAAGACACAACGAAAATTATCCTAAGGAAAAGATGGACTTTCCCAAAATCAAAAAATATTTGCAAAATTGAAATTACCGGTTCGGCAAGAAACTAGAAAATTAATTAGCAGTGCTGTAATGCAACTAATGAAATATGAGCTCTGATCGAGAACTACACGATTTTTACCGTGTCATTAGTCGGGTCCGGCATATATGTTTCCATTTTCGCCATTACTCCGTAAAGCTCGGTAGTTTTACAGCCAATTCTATGATTTTTTTCGGGATTTGAATATAAAGAAGTGTCAGAGTAGAGAAATTTTAAATGCAATATAGCCGCACAGAATACGAACTTACGCATGTTGAGTTCAGCTAAGCGATTGAGTGGCAAACCAAATTAAGATGACTGGAAGTTACAGCAGAGGCATTTCTGCAGGCGAAAATATTATGAAATTAAGAGGTAGGTGAAAAGGAATAAGATATGAAAGAGAAAAAAATAGAAGGATGACCGTTACCCCCGCTTTTCACTGGGAAGAGACTTTTTCGGTGACCTTTATTGGCCTGGGGTAAATTAGCGTCAATGAACTTCATACGTAGAGTTATGAAGCAGTTTCCCCCACACTGCTCCCGTCACCGAAATAATTATGTGCCTAAGACAGCGACTAGTAGCCGAATAATGATAATGGTCCCTACTGTTTAATTCGCAGCTAACCTTTATATCTAAGGATCGATTCAATACTCCCTTTTCCCTGAGCTGAAGACCTCTAGTGTACCGAAATACCCCACCACAGAAGGAAGACACGTATATTAAAACCCGATCCTTTAGATCACGCCATACAGATACCCCTGGGCCCACAGATGCTGGTCTTTTGTAATTTTAATGGAATTATCAGTGATATAAGCGATCGTAATATAGTGTCATTAATATATATGTTTCATACTCATAACTGCTTTTAACTCGCTGAAAGTATATTCTCAGTTTATCCAGTTTTCCAGCGCATGGGGATCATTTCGGTTATTTTCGCACAATAAATGAGAATTATCGGGGATTGTCCTTATTCGATCAGCATCATTACCTTTTCAACTAGATGTCTCAACTCGGTGGCTATTTCTTCTCGCCTAATAATCATCTAATATTTTTTTCAATCGTCTTCCTAATTCGATTGCCTTTTTTCCTAGCATACAGGCATAATAAACAACATCGGATTTAAATTGTACACTGTGGTATTTGCACTTAGCAGTTATAAAGTCATGTGTGTCCTCCTACTCGATGGTTTAGATTTACGGTACTTTTTTTTTGGTTAAACTGAGACTGCAGAGCTGTTGTTAAACGGGAACCGCGTAAAAATTAATAAAAGAAAACTCGGCGGAATTAGCGACTGTAGCGAAATCGGCCATGACGGAACGGTTAATATTTGTTCCAGAGGGGCAAGGAAGAAAAGGAATTCCGGTAACGGAATTAGTAGACGATTCGAAATTTGTTTGTCGGTCGCCTTTAATTTCTACTTTGTTTTTTTGTTGTTTTTTTTCTGCTTTCTAGACTAGCTTTTATCATGGCTTACTCGTATGCCGGTGACGAAACGCACTGTCTGGAAGAACTGTTGCAGGCGAGCAATATGGAATATAACGGTAACATGATCATTCCACGAGCGGCACTGCTGACGCCATCCTCGATAGTTCCTTTTATGAGTAACGTCTGCTGTATTTGTTACTCTAACACGGCTAATCAGTATGTCCATTTATCGGATAGTTTTATAAACGCGTCTCCATTGCCCCTCATGCCGACCAATCAGTCAAACAGTATGTGCAGCGCCTGCGTTGGAATGCTGGGTTTAAACAGTGTTCTTCAACAGCAGCAGCAGCAGCAGCAGCAGCAACAGAATTTCAATAACGTTCTGGTAAATGCAAACTATTATCAGCAGCACGAGCTTGACAGTGCCAACGGCGGAAACAATTCGCTAATGAACATCGGCTTGTCGAATTACTGCGATCACGGCCATGAACAGTCGCAGCAGATGATTGGAGCAGCTTTTATGCCGTTTGGAAACGGAACAGCGACCGGGCAACCGTACACTAATGTTACCTCGTTCGTCGGAGGAGGTACCGGAATGCAGGCGACTAGAGAATACGAGTTCGCGAATCAGCAGTTGGCGAACGACCTGTCGGACGTTGAGATATCGGATATTTTCTCGTTGAACGAAATAACGGTGTCGGACGAAGACATTACATTTATAGCTAATTCGCTGGACTTAAACGAGGCTCCGGTAGTGATTTTAGACAGTAGCGGCAGCGAAAGTAGCTGCAGTAGCGCCAGCGGCAGCACGAGTAACCGTAACAGCCTGGAATTGATCGACAATAATAGCAGTAGCGTTCACAGTATTAGCAGCGCCAGCGACGGCAGCAGTAGTACCAACGGCAGTAACATGAACATCGAAAGCGAATACTCCTTATCACCGCAGCTGTCTCATCGTCTTACGGCCTCGGTGTCGGTTAACGGAATTGCCGACGTGCCGAATCGTCGTTGCTACTTAAATAACGGCGCGCAGCCTCTGATTGTCGGACAAAGCGGCAACGGCGACCGAAACGGCCTGCTTTCGAAGGAAGAAGCGGACGACGACGAACATAATATGCGCTCGGAAACGGACCGGCTACCGCTGCGAAGCGGTCAGTATAGAGCAACTGCACCGCCGGAACTCGCAGAGGATAACAGCGAAATGGGTGCCGTCGAACAAAAGCTGCAGCAAAACACGTTGCAACCGCTGCTGTCGCCGATGGCAGTTAATAAATTAGAAATTAACGACGTCTGGTCGGAAGCAGCGGATGCGGCCAGCGAACGCGGCAATTTCGAAGAAAACGACCGCTATACGATATTAAACCATCCGGTAGCGGACGAGGAATGGTCGTCGTCGGTAGCCGTAACTGATCGAAGATCGGATTACGAGTGGCCAACGGCGTCGTCGATGTCGTCGTCGTCGACAACGGGAGCGCTGCTAATCGCCGAGCAGCGGAACTCGCTGAAATTGACGGAACATCCGTCGACGCTGAAATTCGAAGCGATCGACGAACAAGTGCACGACGACGCGTCCACCGATCGATGGTCGTACGACGATGCGCAACTGGCATCCGTGGAACAATTACAAACGTTCGCCGTAGATAGTAATAATCGTAGTACGGCCGTTGTTCAGAAACGGCGCGGTCGTCCGAGAAAAAAATTGGTCGCCGATACGATAAGCGGCGGCGTGTTCGGTAGCGACCATCGTAAACCGCGCGGCCGACCGAAAGGTGTACTGAATCGTATCCGATATTCGGTGAGTAACGCGACGCCCGGAGCCGCGGCGAAGATAGAGCACATGGTGTGCAGCCTGTGCAACAGCGTGTACGACAATTCGGTCAATCTGATTCAGCACTTTATCGTCGAACATCAGTCGGAGGACGGCAGCTTTCAGTGCGGCTATTGCACGGTACGCGCGGCCAACATAGACGAACTGGTCTACCATGTGGACAATCACAACGAGGAAACGCAGAAGAAGCTGAAAATCGTCTACTTGTGCGCCATTTGCAGCGGCGAATACAACTCGAACGATCCGTGTTACGCGTTGGCCGACTATCACACTCATCTGAAGGAAAAGCACGCGCTGTTCTCCGAGACGGTGAACAACGGTTGCAGCCTGTGCGATCAGATGATACTCGGAATGAAGAATTTCACCGAGCACGTCATCGACCGTCATTTCGAGGGCGCCCGCTGCCCGATCTGTCAGTCCGATTTGCCGTCATCGGACGCCGTTTACAGTCACATCAGCGAACACTACGGGCGCGATAACGGACAGGAACGGTGCCCGTTCTGTAAGCGGGACTTTTGCGCGTACGACTTAACGGCGCACATAGCGACCAGCCACTCGGTGTACCGGCTCTATTTAAAGCCGAAGTACTTCCGATGCGTGCTGTGCGATTCCGGCTTCAGTTCGCTGAACAAGCTGACGAAGCACGTCTGCTCGAAACTGGACGAATCCGTCTGCTCCGTATGTCAGACGAGTTTCCCGTCGAAGAAACGCCTAGCATTCCATCTGATGTCGCATCTGCAAGACTTCGCGTTCAAGCTGCGCTGCGACGTCTGCTATCAGTCGTTCGACGACGAAACTACCTGCTACAATCATATCCGGTTCACGCACGAGTCGGAAACGTTGACGTGCGACCGGTGCGGCGTAGTATTCAAAACTCGCGTCGGCCTGCTCATACATCAGCAGTACCATACCGGCGAACGGAATTACCCGTGCGCCGTCTGCAAGAAGTCGTTCTACAATAATACCACGTTGCGTGAACACGAAGTCACTCATATGAGCGTTAAGCCGCACGTTTGCCACATATGCGGCATGTCGCTGTCCAGACCGTCGCGACTGCGCGTGCACCTACGCGCTCACTCGATCGTGTCCAGCAAGAACGTGCAGGTGTGTCGCCTGTGCAACTACTGCGGCTTCGCTACCCCGTTTAACGAAACCAACGATCAGCAGCCGTCGAAACACCTGTGCCTGAAGTCGGTGTTTCCGAAACTGAACGGTCCGGAACGGTCCAAGTTCGAACAAGAGATCGGACTATCGTCCGTCTATAGTAGTGACCACCACCACCACCACCACCATCAACAACAACAACAACAACAACAGTCGGAAGTCATGCGATCGTTGGCGGATGACGATACAGCCAGAGACAGCGGCGTCGCTGTGCTGCAGTCGACTGTCACGTTGAAGGTGGTCTACATGTGCGAGTTCTGCAGCAATTGCTTCGCGAACCAGCTGAAATTGAACCTGCACATGAAGTATCTGCACACGCACACCGACCCGAACGACATGCCGTACGTATGCAACCAGTGCGACACGCCGTTTTCCACCTATAGTCGACTGGCCACGCACCGTCTATCGCACGGCATAACCACCGAGACGTATATAGTGCCGGATTCGAACGCTGTCGCCTACAAAAACACGAACGAATTCGTCATTCCGCGCGTCTACAGTTGCGAGATATGCTTCAAAACGTACAATCAGTACACCGCCTTCAACTATCACCGGAAATTCGGCAAGCACAAATCGAAACAGTTGGACGGCCGTAAGTTGTTGTCGCACGATTGCGGCATTTGCGGTAAACTATTCGTGAACCAGAAAAAGCTCGAAAGTCACCAGATCCGGTTTCATAACGACGTCGACGACGAGCCGAATCGACGATTTTCGGTGAATATCAAATCGAAGATTGCTGCCGTGTCGATGATGTTTAAAAAGTCGTCGTCGAGAGGTCGTAAACCGCTACGGCAGCGTAACGGCAACAGTAGCCGAACCGTCGACGATGAGTCGTCGTCGTCATCGTCAGCGGCGGCGGCGACATCGTCGTCGTCCTCGCCGCTGTTGAAATGCGACCATTGCGACAAGACATTCTCGCATAAGGCCGCCTTCGCCAGACACTCGAAAGCGGTCCAGTCGAACACGGCCAGCGCGTCCGGTCGACGCTTCGGCTGTCGCTACTGCGATAAAACGTTCGCTCAACGGGGATACCGGGACATACACGAACGGAAACATTCGAACGATAACGCGAACAACAGCCATCAGCAGCAACGGCCGGACAATGCGCGCTCGTCACGGTCCACGGTACTCATTGTGCAGTGCGAGCATTGTGATTACACGTGCACTTCGACGAACGAACTGGAGGCGCACGCCAAATCGCACGCCGTCAATTATTACCGGTGCCAGCAGTGTTCGAAACGGTTCAAGCTGGAAAGCTCGCTAAGAAGACACCTACAGAAACACGCCGAGGATAATAAGGAAAACCTGTCTCCGTCGCGCTACGACCTGAGCGATGACGGGCACCTGTACGGACCCGACAAATGTTGTCCGGTTTGTTTGCACGACTGTAACGCAGCCAACGGCTTTCACGACCACATGAACGCTGGCCACCAAGCCATTTCTGCTGTCGATCAGTGGACGTTATAACGATCGAACGGCAGCTTCTTTCTCGGAGGGCAGAGGTTTTTATTCCGTTTTAGCGGGGAAATAAATTTTACATACGCGTACGAATCTACGTCACCCGTTAATACGCGCTGACCCTTCTCCTCTTCTGATTACATGCTCAACCCTTAAATTACAAATTTTGCCATTTTTTCACCAATTTTTTATTCTTTCTAGAACACCGTAAAATCCATTTTATTTGAATCTGCACAAAAAAAGACTGAGTGTGTTCGAGTACGTAATATTATTGTAACTACACAAAGTCGCTAATCCTCTTTCGTCCGTTATCGTGTAGATCGACTGAAAAAAAAATCCGATGTCCCACTTTATGCCAATTTATAACAAGTCCTCGCGAATCGATTCATTTTCTCGTCGATTTGCAAACAATTCATTTTATATATTTTCCGCAGACTTCAATTTGCTGGTTCGCTTTTCTAATTTTTTGCGGCTTGCGTGCTATTCAGCCGACGGTATTAATAGTGTCATTTAAAATGTTACCGTTCAGTCTGCGTATATTTTTAATCGTTTCATTCCCCCCCCCCCTCCAGCGGTCGCTTATTTATAAATTCGCTCGTTGCCGTTATTGTCTTGTACATTTTTTCCGGTTTAAATGTTTACTACACGCGTGTCTATTTAATTTAAAAATATACACATTATTATTTTCTTTATTTTTGGGCTAATTTATTGTAAAATGGTCGCGGACTGTTTTTTTTTTTATATTTCGTTAAATTATGATTAATTAATAATCGGCGCTTATTTTACTAATTTATTTTATTTATTTTCATTAATTATTAATGGCTACGCGATGTAATATGTCGGGAATTTCGCGTTGTTGCTTCGTATTTTTCTGCCTATTCTTCGACGTGTACGACGAGTTATACTTTTAAAATATATTTATGCGCGTTTGGTTTTTTTTCGTGATTTTTTGTGTTTTCGTGTAAAACTCGTTTTGTATTTGTTAAAATTTTTTCCAGGTGAGAACCTTTAAATAATACGTTCGATTTTAAAACGCTTCGTCAGCTGCATCTTTTCGCGCTATATATCTCTCTTCGTACGTCGAATGTTACCTTTTCTAATTTATAAACGTCGTAATGTTATTGTTTCGCTTTAACTAGTAAAAAATATAAAGGTACACGCATATGTATTCTTTCAAAAGAATAATCGGGCTACTTTTTAAACTGACGTAAATGTGTATGTCTAGTACTCGATATTCTCGTGTAAAAGCGCATTGACTTATTTGAAAACTTGTTGAAGGCTCACTCTCGGATTTCAGGTAATTGAAAGATTGAAAATTAAAATTGTTCGTTGAAAAATCACCTTACTTCAGAGAACTCAAAAAGGCTATTGTTTCTTTAATCAGACTAAGACTTGGGCATTCCCTCATTCCCTTTTCTCATTTTTCTTTTTCTCTTTCACCTTCTCCCTTTTGCCCTCTCCACTCTACTGATCCTCCCTTTATATGCGACCCCGACCATATCCTTTTTGAATGCCCAGCTCTTTTTCCTGTGTGCTCTCATCTATACGCCGAACTCTTTGGATCTTCCTACCCCTTTCAATGCTTCCCTTATCCTTTCCTTCCCATCTCCAGCCGTTATTCCCCTCCTTCTTTCCTTTATACTTTCTTTCTCCGATCGCCTCAGAATCTGAGTAGGTCATCTAAGTCCATGTAGTTTTGGGTCACAGTGTTAACACCGAGCCGATTTAAGAAAAAAAATTGTTCGATTATAAAATGTACTTTAGCGCTTCAAAAAAAATAAATAGGAACAAGTGCGAATTTAGCAGTCAATCTACTACCAGCTTTAACTTTCAAGCCATTGATTTTTTTATAACCAACTAAATAAATTGAATGGATTAGTTGAAATATATAACCTTGACGAATACCTTTAATGAAAAGTTTATCTTAAAACCCCTAAAATTTTCAGTGCTGATTTTATCAAGTTAGATTGGTTCTCACTACCGGAATCAAATAAATTCCTCCAACAAACTCTGGATAAATTGTCGTCACTTTTCTCGTCATCGCATCTAAATTAAAATTGGCCACTTAAAATCTCGGGTACTACGCCAATATCGGCAATTTTTATACGTCAACATTCTTAAAAAACACCGATTTTTGGGTCTATATATATTATTTTTTTTTTTTTTTTTTTCGGATCGCCAACTCATATACGTAAAGATTACTGTAATCTCTGCCGTTCCTACTTCCTATCACATGGTCACAAAAATTTGTCTTATTCCATCTCGTAGGCGGCTTCCATAAGAGTTTTCAAAAAAAAGTAGGTTATGCAAAGTAATAGTGAACATATTTGGAGCTGTTAACACAAGGAAAGTAGTAACGCTCGGAAGTGACAATTTTAACTTTTTTTCGATGAATAAAAATTTCGATATGAAAAACAGAAAAACGGGAGATATATAACCAAACGTTCGGAGTTAAAAAATGTTCTGATAAATTTAAAAACTTCGTCAACGTCAAACAGGAATTGTAGTTATTTCGGGTAAATGATTTAGGAAACCGGCTTCAGTAGCGCGGAATGCTGTTATTGGAGTTGTTAAAAGTGGCGAACATTTGAGCAGGTAAAAGGAAAATCTTTTCGATTTAAATTTTTTTTTTTTTTTTTGATCGTCCGCCAAATCAAACTAAGAGAGTGGAAAATGAAATTTTATTAATCAGTCCAGATCCTTTGAGAAAAGACAAAAGGGAATCGATAGTCGAGAGATCTCTTTGCAGTTACGATTTAAGGTTGGTAATTTTTCGGCGTAAAAATTTGAATAAAAGGAATTCGACGAAAGAATAAACTTCAAAAATCGGATCATTACATAAGACAAGAGGAAACTGCACGATACGAATACGGCACAAAGCAGCTTGATCATGCAATATGATTCCGCGGACAGAAAATGTAATGGTCTCGACTACGCCCGTTTGTATTCCTCGTTTAATGTTCAATATTAAGTCTTTACATTTAGAACAGGCTGCATCAATGCTGTTTCTTTAGCTACCCTGTCAGAAGTTGGGATTCTCGGAGTGCCATCCCGGTATTCGCATAAACAACTGGCGACAATAGGTTGTCTGCGAGAACCGTATAAACGAATGCCACGAACTACGATTATCGTGTTCTCTTGGCTAGCGAGAAATCGGATTCCCCGGTATGTAGGAAGTGAACACAATAAGCTTACACCGGAAAAAGAATACTGTACGATCGTGATTGAAGCCTAACTGTTACGTTGAATCAAAAATTTTTTGCCGAATATCGAACAATAAAGAAGCAAAATCTAGTCGAAGTATAACTGTCACGTGATTAAATTTGTTATAGTAATTCGCTTAAATCACTCGTGTTATCACAAATTTATATTAGGGTCAGACAGCGCCGTTTGAAATAGAAAATACCAGATAGAGTTTTCACTGAAAAGAGTATTCGACACGGTCGCGTACTAACTTTAAACAGCTCTCCAAGTGGCACGCATACTCCATCGATATTAAATTTACTTATTATTAATCTCCATCCTTACTTACCGTAATTGTTTAGTCCGGATTTCCTCACAATCGAACCTTATTTCAGCTACAGCCCCGTAAAAAGTAAAGTAGGGGTCCCATACTCATCATAAAAGCTATCATGAATTGTTAAGCTTCACGGTATACTAAACCCAACGGCACTAATGGGAGTAGAGTAGGGCAACCAGTTCCTTTTTCTCGGCCGTCTTTATTTTCTCAGTTCTACATGGCATCGTAATTGTGTGGGAAAATCCGTAATTTTAGATTTTAAACACCTAACATAAAAAATATTTAAGTTTAACTTAAATCGTTATAACGAAATTACTCGTAACTAAAATAACGAAATCTCAAAACTGGTTTTGACACTATAGCTGACTATGGCAAGCAGGCCAAAATTACAGTGAATCCGCTTATTAGTAAATTAACTTTGGTACACTTACATTTTAAGTACGCAGCCCGATAAAATTGTTTATTGTTGACGCTATTTATTATTATCCTCGAAACATTTCTAAATAATAATTTTTCGATTTAACTACAAGTATCTCATTTAGACCGATTTTTATTCTTCATTATACTTGTTCGGGTAAATATGCAATTTGTTTAAAACGAACTTAACTTCCAGCGAAGAAGTACATAAAAAAAAACTCTTTATTTGCTATTGTACGAGTATTTTATATGTTCCAAGTAATGCAACGGACGAAATAAATTTACGCAAAATATGAAAATTAACTCTATTTTTAATTTTCTTTTTCTTTTTTTTTTTTTTTGTTCAGACTAATTAAATTTAAACAGTTCCTAAACACTTAATCAACAGAATGTTAATCGAAAAAAACAAAAACAAAACAAATATCGCCATTTTTAAACAACTCTTACTAGAATTCCTTTGTAATAAGGGAGTACAGTGTCCTATTTAATTAGTAAGTAGCACTGACCAGCTTGATGGAACACACCCACACATTCTTAGCTATACCAGAAGAGTTCTGCTATTTGGTAGAATCAGTTATATAACTAATAATTCTATAATTCGACTTTCCTCGTGCTCTGCAATAATTCGTAATAAGTCGTCCAACCATTGCACCATCACCTGCAATACAGCCATTAGGACATTAGAAGTACAAAAGTTTCTACAAATCACCGCATCATGGCAGATAGGGTTTTTAGTATTAGTGGAACGACGTATCAAGTGGTACACAATTTAGCCTAAAAAGCACTTACATTCACCCGCATTTTAGCCAAAAACAGCAAATTTTAAAGGAAAACTACATTTTACACAAAAATACCCCTCATTTTAGGTGTAAAGCAACAATTTTACGGGAAAATATCACGTTTCTAGGTAAAATGGCCCAATGTTTTACTACGAATGCCCCTATTTTATTGAAAATATTCCACTTGTTCAAACACTTCTCTGAAACCCAAACAAAATTTTTAAAAAGTATTTCTTACAAGTATATCGAGTTTAAGAAATAAACACAGTTATTGACATAAATTTATTGCAAGGTAAAAAATGTCATTGACATCTAACCCTACACTTAAAAATAATACTTATATAACCATGCGATATAATCATTCTTACCTGATATACATATGTATACGGTCTTAGCTTAGCTAAAACAACATCAAACTTTTTGCGGAATTCATTATGCGTGTAGAGTTTCCATATGCTATCGTATCTATATGATTACCACGTATTATTTTTTTATCGTCTTTGCCATTTAATAACACCTATTTAAATCTGCTCTAGATTCTAATATTCCTTATAATTATTGTTTAATGTACTGCACACGCCGGTCACACAATTATAATAATCTAAAAAACTATGCGCATTCTTAATTGTAGTCGAGTTTATACACTCCGTGAAGTCAAAAGAAAAATATTATTTCATCATGAACGAGATAAAGTTTTATCCGTGACTTAAGTTAACTGATTTGGAAAACAAAATTATAAAACTACAGTCTGTACATAATAGTTAGCAATATCTGTTCTGGATGTAAATTGGTGAGCTTGTGGTTTGGCAGTGTGAGTGAGTAATAGAAAAAGGGTAAGATTGGTCAGAGAAATTTTAAGCAAATATACATTACCTATATCCGTATACGAAATTGAAAATGAGCCAGTGTCTGTAAAATGTAAAGCGTTATATACTTGTTTTTTTTTTTTCAAATCCGCTAAAGTTGAAATGTAATAAATTCAATTATCTCCTCAAATGTAGCGCTGTATATGAATAGCTTAGTCGGCTAAGAATAAACGAAGGAACGCTGAAACGGCCTATAAACTGGCAAAAAAAAATAATATTATTTTTCATTTCTCCCTGTTACTCGATCTCTTTCAAGTCTGGAAGATATATGGCTAAATCACTGGCAGACCGAATATGCATGAATGCGGGCTTCCAACCATATTTATTAATGGACAACATTACTCCATTTATAGATTCTATTGGTCCTTCCTATGCTTCTTCATTTAATGAAATCTGCTACATCTATATTGATTAATAATCCTCATTTACTTACATACTCCTTTAACGTTAATGAGCGTCCTTGTAAACATATTTTCCAATTCTGCTTTTTTTGGTATTGTGATCGTATTTCTCATTCTTAAAAATTTTTTCGATGCCTCCCTCAGTACTCTGTTGAAAATCTTTAATTCGTTTCTTTTTGTACAAGCAGTATACCGGAATTTTAGAATTTATTTATCATTATTCCTATTTTAAAAAAATAAAATCATCCATTTTTCGTGCTATTTCCCTCGCTCCTTACTTAATGCTAAACAAATAACTTGCCCGTTGGCTAGAGAGCATAACAACTCAACTTACTCTCTAACAAAAAGATTAGGCTTTTGGCTCTTCTGATCCCATTAGTCTTTGTGGTCGATTTTTTTATTCATCTTATTATTTAACCATCTCTTCAGAAATTGTCATCCTCTTTCTTTCTTCAATCCGGAATTCTTTTACCGTACTGTTCAACCGGGTACCTTCCTTCTCACGCTTGGTACCTCTGCTAATTCCTTTCGTTTTCTTATCTCCTCTATTTGCCGGTTTCGCTTTAATCTATAATCATCTTCCGGCATCCTTCTTTCGTTTCTCCCTTTTGTTCTTTTCATCCCAATGATTATCCGTTGTAATACAAATCGTATTTTCTTCGAACGCTCTCAATTTTATATACAACTCTTGAACTTCGGTTTAATAGTTTCTTTTTTCACTTCCCCCTCCTCTAGATATCGCGATATCCTCCTTCATTTGTGTAAAAATATTCAATTCTAGTCTCTTATTCGTTTCCATTTCTCTGTTTTTTAATAATATAATATAGTACTGGCTGTGGTAGCCACGCTCACTAAGTCGTCCCGCAAAAATAAAAATTAAAGAAACGATCTCATGGTAACCGATAAGATAAACGCGATAACCAAATAGCATGCATCTTCTTATAATAATCTTATTCGCTAATATACATTTCTGTTCATGCTGATAAGTGTGATTTTATAAAATATTTCTTTTCACAGTGATCGTCAACAAAATAACATGTGGGCAACGTCTTTATTAATTCGTATTTATACCTGTTATTTAGATCAATTGCCTGTAAAATATATTTCATAAACTCCTCTTGGTTTAATCGAAAACATTTTATCGCCAAAACGAACATCTATTAGTCATTAGGTAGATAACATTGGCAATAAATTTATTCCTATTAATACATTTAGAAAGGGCATTTTTTAAGGTTGTGAAATGTTTCGAATTAGAGCGCACGATAGTTTTTGCATACGAAAATTCCCCTTCTAGGGCGATTTACTTCCCTTTGCCCTAATTCTTTCGACTCAGACGGCGCGGAATTTAGCTAATATTTCGAAGTTGGTTTTAATCGCGCGAATGAAAAAAACGCATACAACAATAATGGAGAGTGCCGGAAAAATAATGTTTAAGAAGAACAAAGAAGGAACGGGTTTTTGATAAGAAAATATGTGGGCCGCTTACGATGAATGTCATATACGCTGATTGATTATGAGCCGCTATCCCCAGGTGTAACGTGTACCAGTTATGGATGTAATAATTCTGATGATGCAACGCTATCAACAGAATTGCCGGCGTTCTGTTATTTTCAGCACCGCACGCATCCGATCAAAAATTGAAATATTAGTTTAGTTTTTCTCTTTCTAGCTCGCGAAATTTTTTTTGAAAACAAAAGAAAAAAACATGAAAATCATTTCTCATCGAATATTAAAGAAGAAATCTTTTATTCTTCGCAATTTGTTCACTTTGATTGCCTTTGGCGAATAAATTTCATTTTAATCTTTGAAATGTTATTTTACTGTAGCCAGCCTTATTATTTAAAGGTCTCCGTTGTCGTGCATCACGAGCAATACTGGTCGCGACGAGGCTGTGTCGCAGTATACAACACGGTTAAACACTCACAATGAAGGAAAGAGCAGTCGAACGGTCTTTTATTATTTTCGGTGTAATAAATTCTCCAATTTTTGATGAGTTTTCGAAAATTTCCCAAATTCAGCTTTTTTTCACTTCTTTGAATTTTCAGATGATTTGCTTAACAATATACAAACAAATTTAACAAGGCCCGTTTGGTACGTTTACCAAGCTTTTTGTAGACGATATATAGCTTAGCCATGAATTAGCGATTAATAACGAAGCAATGGAACTGAATTTTCTATAAATGGCACATTTTATTTTATTTTACTTTATTTAATATGCATATATATATATATATATATATATATATATTATGGTTACATACTTGATTTAAAAGCCCTCAAGGATACCAACTACAAGATCCTTTGGCACTCGTTGATTTAATTTATTTTTATTTTAATTCATTATTATTAAATTAATTTATATGTTTTATTGTAAACAATATATTTTGGTTGAATGCTTTCTTCAATTATTAAAATATATATATATATACGAAAATACCGACGATAATTAACGAAATAGATAAAAATTGTACGTATCACTCTGCTGCGGTTGCTGGATGGTCGTTGATCCATTGTTGGCAGGCGGGCGTAAGTTAGCGGTTCAGCCTGAATTCCTAATAAATGCGGGGAGAGGATACGACTAACGACAGTGGAATTCTTTACGGTTAATTATTACATTATTAATTACAACGAAAAAACGATTTTCAGTTGCTAAGACCTTCTTGGATCGAAATTGTTTCGGTTCATAAAGGGACTGATTCTTTTATAAAGAGGTTGGCCTGTTCCGCGAATTGACAAATAGTTGATGGATGAGGGCTTGACCAACACTTGACGAAATTTAACCGAAGACAATACTCCATCCTTTCTTTTCGGATTTTTCTGTCTTTTCCGTTTTTCCTTCGAACGATCCCCTTCTCACCGCTGAAGCAGATCCGTTTCTTTGTCGATCGATCACCGCGTGCATCCTTAAAGCCGGTATCACTCTCGATGCGACAACCCCCAGCCAGCAACCGGCTTTTATTTACTCACGCATTCACTCTCTCAACACGTTATGATTAATTTTTTATTTATGTATTTTATTTAATTTTTATTTTACAATTTTTACATTTATTGTTTGTTTTGTTATAACTATGTAATGTACACATTACAATATATACAGGGTGTTCTGAAACTAATTCAGGAAATTTATTTTACGTTATAAAGCTCATCAAAATGAACAAAAATGTCCTGCCGAAAAAATCATTTGAGCGAACAATTAAATAGTTATAATTAATTTAATTAATTCGTTATAGTAAAAAAATAAATATTTTTTTTATGATTCAATATGTTTTGAAATAAAAATGCAGCATCGGCACACTACAAAAGGGTTGTAAGAAGGTATTTGGATGAAGTCTTCCCGGACAGGTGGATAGGGCGCCTTGGACCGATTGAATGGTCAGCGAGGTCTTCCGATATAACTCCTCTGGATTTTTTCTTGTAGGGATTGTTTTTTGTTTTTTTTTTGTCTTAGACCTCAATTCCAAAATTACGGATGGTGAAATATTTTTATTATAATATGTACGTTCGAAGTGCAGGAAACTAGTGTACCTAAAAAGAATGATCAGTGCAAATGAATGTGTAGTTGAAACAAAACGAAGTAAAGATGGTGTGTGCGATAGTTCCCTACAAGATGTACTTACATTATTGGTAGGGGACGAGATGAAAAACATAGTCCCGTCACCGACCATGTTGTATGTGAAGTAGTCTGTAGCAACAGTGGAAAAAGAATAAAAAAACGAGTTTATAAAAATAGAAACTTGTAAATACTGTTCTACACAAATATGTTCTTAAATATAACTTAAAATAATACATATAGAGTAAATTCGGCATGCCGAAAAAGGCCACACCGCTCAATCAGATCAATATCATCGAGTTAACGGTTAAATTAGTGTATGTGGAGAAAACTACTGATTACCTAAAGTAAGTTTAAGACGCACAGCTCCTTTAAGATTACTCCAGGAAGACCGCATGGTTACTCTTATCAAAAGTAGGGGATATATAGAATGAAGCCATATTATAAACTTTACGAATGCCAGAGAAGACACAACATTCAGACAAAAAATATTTAACATCATCAGTAACACCCGATGGACACAGAGTACACGATGGAGCATCAGAAAGCTTAAACCTAAATAAATAGGATTGGAACTTGCCGTGCCCAGTGTGAATTTAAAAAATTGATCTTCATATTTTTAATTTTTAAACGTGATGAAACATCTGGCAAGAACTCATAAGTTTTCCTGCCAGTAGAGTCAGTGTCCCACCGTCTTTGCCACTCGGAAATAATTAGCTCAGCAACGAGTTTTTTAAAAAGATTATTAGAAATAGGCTGCTGAATTCTTAAAAAATTATTTTCCAGCCTGTGTTCACTAATCATCGTCCTATTCATTGGCGGGACACCGCAAATCACACAGGCTGCGGATGGTGGAGAGGTTTTACAAAGCCAGGCAAGGCGTAAAAGGAATTTCCTTTGTTGTAAGTTAACCCTTGAAAGGGTTTTTTTATTAACATAGACAGCGGCACCATGCCCATGTAAGGCTTGAATTAAACCTTTATAGAGTATGTACCGCTCTCTGTAAGACAATCCGCAGACGTTTGGTTGAATTTTGGCTAACTTATTAAAAAGAGCATCTCATTTTGCAGTAGTCCATATTGTATTGGGGAATAAAGGTGAGATTTTCATCTACGATCTCTTCTAAATACTTTAAGTTACAAGTGCGGCTGATGTGTTGTCCAGAAACTAGCAGAAGGTCAACTATCGGTCCAGCAAGTCCACGATCACCAAGCACCGAGAAATTGCATTTGGGAGCAGAGAACTCTAGACCGAAATCACCAACAACTTCCTGCAGATATTTCGAAACGATTTCAATTTGTGTGAATGGGTAGTTTCGATGGACGTCAAAAACTAAACAGAGATCGTTGGCATAAGAAATTAAGAACACTTGTTATTAAATGATTTACAAAAATCTTTAATTCTGCGGTGAACCACAGAGTATAGCAAATTTCATAGAGTTGGACCTAAGATAGATCCTTGGGGGACATCACATGTGGCCTTCCTAGAGAGGGACGAGGAGCTCAACTCCAGACCTGCAACTCTATCAGTAAAGTAATTAATAATTAAAGTGATCATATAAGGATTAAAATTGTTTCGTATCATGATACCAACCCTTTCAGACCATCTGCAGGTGTCAAAGGCTCCACTGATATCATAGGAGATGACAACCGTAGACCTGCCGGCAACGGTTTAGTTCTTGACAGCGTATGCGAAGAATGATGAAATTAAAAGAGTTATCAGGAAAAGGGGAGCTGATCGCTTGAAGAACACTCATGGAGTCTGAAAACTGACGACTGGAAGAAATGAGTAGAAAATATAATGGTCATATTAACGAACAAATTATTTTGATTATATTAATGCGTATACAGGGCAATGGCTATTCGGAGGTTCTATAAAATTTTATAGAATGTATGTATATGCAAACTATCGATTTCGTAATAATTTGTTTGGTTTGCATAAATTTAATTATCTCATGATCCTTCCATCCAAATTTTAGTCCGTCTTTAGTTATATTGATTTTTACACAGAATTTTCGGCAACAGTAAAACGCATTTTCTTGACTTCCATACGGGTAGTTCATTTTTTGGCTACCCAACTTTTTAGATTAATCTTACGAAAATATCAATTGCGGATCGTAGACTGCAATATCTATAAGAAAAAAATTAATACATAAATACAACTACATCAATGAAATTATTAACTTATATTATCATTTGATTTACATAAACAATACTTAGTATTTAACCTCTATAAGTTTTGCAGATTTCTGAAAAAAATCACTTCTTAATGTAAAATTCGAAATATATTTCGTTTTAGAAACTGCGCTAATTAGTATATATTATTATTACTAACACTCAAAATCCTGTTAAATTCGATTGAGCGTAATGTAAACATAAATAATTTTCATCACGACCGACTGATTGCGCTCTAATCGCTCCGTAAAATTTTTCCGTTCGATTACCAATGCTGTAAACTTATACTCAAAATCGGGTTACATTCGGTTAAGCTGAATGCAATCGTAATAAATAAAATGGTAAGCAAGAATAGATAATACCACCGGCTCAAAACGAGTAAACCATACATTACATCAACATAAAAAGCTCGCAACAGATAGCCCATACACCGTCTTACAAACCCGTGTATATATGTAACCGTTCCAGAGCGAAAACTATACGTACAATCGGCAAAATAATAGGTATTAAAGTGTAAAAGCAATAATTTATTACCATTGTATAAAGTTATTGTTGATAAATAATGGTGCAAAAAACCACAGAGTCCCAAGAGCCTCGAAATAATCGAATCGCAATAGACTAAAGCATGCAAACACGGCCACGCTCATACATACGATAATCCTCTACATAGTTCCACACGTACCTACACGCATCCATGGTATAACGTTAAAAAATAAATTTTATAAATAAAAATTGTACGTAATAAAAATGACTGTGAATAAGTCACTGTGTTTTTGCTTAGCAATCTGCTAACGAATAATTATCGCATTATCCTCTTTCCGAGCGAATAATTTTCCATCACGAACCCATTCTCATATTTCCGAACTTCATAGCGTAGAGCACGAACGGTCGAATAAGGTGAACTATTGTACTGAAACAAATGTTCAGACGCGTAGAACCGTTGCTGTGCCAAAGTAGCCTGTTCAGGTAAACCAGTGTCTTACACTTCTGACAGTTTAATACGATTGTTTTTTAAAAATTCTATTTTCAAAGTACGCCTCCGCAGAATTTCACAATGATTTTTTTTTTTTTTTTTTTTTTTTTTTTTGGGGGCACGTCAACACAGTGGAACTTACCCAACGCAAAGAATTGTACATTATATAAGGAAAAGATTAGAAATTGAGGAGATAAAGAAGGCCAACAAAGGAACTATGTTGAGAGAAGGGAATGCAAGAATGGAGTGGACACTATAAGGAGTAGGAAAAGGTGCAGAAGACTAGAATACAAAAATGATGTTGGATAGTCCGGTTTCCGGCATTCAGACGGATATCGTTATCGGGTTTTATCTTTACGCCGGTAACTTGCCCGATGCGCTCAACAATGTCGTATAAATTTTCTACGGCCGAAGTATATTTAATAGTATAACATTATCTTCGATTCGTCACTCGACTCGTCCGAATTATGATTTATTTCTCTCTCTTTTCATGACGTACCTGACCTATAATATGTAATTGTCGTATTTCTTATCAATCAGCTGTTATGCTCATCATTTCGACTACTTGCAGGCCATCGCGTTAAAATCGTTTCAACTGATATTTATCTGAACTCAAATGATCTCTCTTTCTACGTACCGAACTTTATACTACGGCACTCGAAATGCGCAGTACACAATTACTACACTTTACGTGCTCTCCGTTAACAGGTAGCGGTGCAATTAAACAATTAACACCAGCAGCCACGATAATAATTTTAAACTGTTACGTAAGAACAGCGTGTCTAGTGGTGACATATTGGAGAAAAAATGCAGTTCCTAAATCACCGGTTCTAATGTCAATATTAACACTCGGACTAGTCAAGGACGAATATACCGAAAAATGGTATTTGCGCGGAATGCATTACAGGAACAACAGATACCTACGGACAAACGTAAGGTAAAATCTTCTCGAATTTTGCAGAAACAACTACAACAACAGCAATTAAAATGAACACGTAACGTAATAATACTTTCGAAAAAATACCAATAACAATGAACCAAAGTTATAAGAAAACAGAAAAATATACAGATGCAAATAACTCGAAACGCGAATACAAAAAAGGAATAACGATGAAATTTTCATAAAGATGGCTTACTAACTAAGAAAAAGAAAATCAATTAACAGAAAGTTGCGTCATTAAAACAATAAAATAAAATAAAAATGTATATGATATCTGTTTTTCGATTTTGTTTGCGGTTTTTTGAAATAGTCCCCGTTCTATCGCCGTTCAGTTTTGTTTTTCTTAAAAATGTTTCAAACAGATATAACCTTTCGGCTTTTTAGTTGCTGAACGGGCAAGTAAAAATTTTCCAATCGCTCACGGCAATATTTTTCATCACTGTTTGAAATTCGCGTTGCTTTATTGAACAGACCCCGGAACATAAGGAACCCGTTTCGAAAGAGAGAGCACACAGGTGTTAAATAATCACTGATAAAAAAGAAGGAAACAAATGAAGTTATCGCTGTCTCACTTTTTAACATAACCCAGCCAGAACATTCGGAACAGACAGACAAAAATTTGAAACGATAAATTTTCTGCTTCAGTGCGATAAAAATAGCCTCTACGGTGATTGTAATGTAATGATTAGCAAATCTCAGACACCACCACAGTTTTACGTATTAGTAAAATATCTGAGATTGACCTTTCGGATCACGGATTTTTATCGAATTTTATATACTAAATTCTGTCAACACAGTGAAGTTATAAAATAATACGCTCAAGGATCTGTAGAAAAAATCGTTTGAGAATTTAAAAACTTCTACTTCGTCCGAAAGCTTGTCCATTACCGAATGTAAGCGATTCTCCGCGAAAGATGTCAACTGATAAACATCCTTTTTTTTTCTCTTTTTTTTTTTTTTTGTTTTAAATAATTTTCGGGTCCCACAAGGCAATTGTGTCCGTCTGTGAGTTCCCAACATAATTATATCGTTTATTCATCATATACATCTTAAATCTAATATATCATATTCGTCTTATATATAATTACTTAGTTCAACTTAACTTCTATTTTTACTATTCCACGTCTAATTTCAATTCACAACATTTATACCTATCGCACATCGTACCACAATATTTTCACATAAGCCATAAGTAATGCAGCTAGAACTGAGCATTTTTTTTTTTCATTACATCATTTATAATTATTTACTCTTTCAATCAATTACCCGCCTTAGTTCCTTTCCTATGACTATTCATTTCTCATTCTTTGCACCACGCAATCGACCATATTTTTATTTTGTCTTTCCATATATTCAAATTACATTCGTCTCTTAATTCCTTTGGTGAGTTACCTAGTAAATTACTCATAACTTCCTCTTCAACATTATCAATTTTATTATTAATCCCTTTAGGCAACGGGAAACCACTGAAGTATTTTCCCTCAAAAATCATGATAACGAAAAATACAAAAGTGAAGTTGGTCAACACACTGATTTTCTCGATCTTACTGTATGCAGCAGAAACTTGGACACTGAAAAAGGCAACTATAAGACGAGTAGATAGTTTCCAGATGTGGTGTTGGCGAAGGGTTCTTAAAATACCCTGGACGACAAAACGAACCAATACATCTGTAATAGAAGAAATCGGGACTGCGCAACGATTATCCAGTATTGTACTCAGCCGTAAGATGAAATTTTTTGGACACCTTATGCGCAGAGAAAATGGAATGGGGCGCTGGCTGATACAGGCGAAAGTGGAAGGCAAGTGATCCAGAGGTCGACCACCAGCGCGATGGACCAATGCGATACAGGATGTAACGGGGGGTCTGAGCTTACAGATGTCCTGTCTCAAAGCAGAGAATCGCGAGCGGCGAAAAATAATTAAATCGGCATCGCCATGATCACGACACCTCTCTGGGGTTTTCGACCAAATGATATGAGGCCTTATAAAACATACATTATCATAGTTCCTAGTCCCATACACCTTTTCACTTGTCGGTAATCTTATTTTTTCTGTTTTATACTTTAAAAATTTACTGTAATAAAAAAACATTTTTGGCGACATTTCTTTATTATTGTCCCACCAAGTAATTTTTAAACATCTTTTCTGTAGCCAACTAATTTTCCTTAATTCCGTCTTTTTTTGCCTCCCCCCAAATTTCGAGTCCGTATCTAATTCTAGTCATTATTAATGAGTCAAAATACAGTCTCGTAGTTTTGTAATTTATAACTTGTTTTAATTTGTATAACGCCGGGGCATAGTCTGCCTAATTTTCCTAGCAATGTTATTTATGTGAACTCTCCAAGTTAACGCCTTATCAAATGTTATTCCCAGGTGTTTGAAATTATCAGCCGTTTCTGACGGCTCACAACGGCATACTTCCGATCCATGAAGGCAATCTATCTTGTGCAACACTATTTTAGGCACGAACTTTCTAAATCTACTTGGTTTTCTTACGTACATCACTTTCGATTTTGTGGCATTTATTAATAATTTTTTGTCGTGTACCCATCTGCAAACCATATTCAAGTTCTCCTGAAGCAGCCTTTCTGCTATTTCTACGTCTTGGCGTTCAATTACCAGAGCAATGTCGTCAGCATATGCGTAAAGTTTGGCGTTCCTAATACAATTGTGAATGGAGTTGATGTAAATTATAAACAGTAACGGGGCTAATATTATAGTTCCTTGTCCTACTCCATATTTCGTTTTCCCCATATCACTGCATTGCCAATTTTCACTAAACATTCCCTTTCATGTAAATAACATCTAAACCAATTAAGATATTTCCCTGTTATAGCAATTTTGCTTAGGTCTTCTATCAATATTTCCCTATCCACTAAATCAAAAGCCTTAGTAAGGTCTAGAAAGACTATCAAAAAATTGTTTGCCGGATGCTAATCCCTTATTTATCGCAGATGTAAAAGTTCTGAGCCGAGTGACCGTTGATTTCCCCTTTCTAAACCCATATTAATTATGATAATCGCAAATCTACCAACGATCGGTTTCCTCTTTCTGTCGACAGATCGTTGCTTCGCTCCATGATCAATCTCAACAACTCTTGCTTATCTCACGCATGATAAGCCTCTCTCGAGTGGAATATTCTCCTTTCGCAGTTGCTTATATTCTTCACTTTTAACATTCTTCATCCAAGGTAATTTCAAATTTATGCAGACATTTTAGAATCTTTAAAACTCTGAGAAATCTATCTTTTGTTTCTGAACGTATTAGTAAAAATAACATTTATCGCCGACTTTACATTGAAATGTTTTCTATTAAGCCAAGAAGAGAACTTATAAAATACATTTACTAGCAGGCAATCGAAATAATGAATGAAGGACACAAAAGTTAATAAAGATGTCCTCTGCGTAATTAACATAAAAAGAGACATGGTTTTAGTGTAAATAATTAATAATACTTTTCAGTTAGGGCAGCGGTGTGTGTACATTAGTTGTTTATATCTAGAAATGACGATAAATATTCGTTTTTTTTTGTTTTTTTTTTTCGATTAAAATTATGTTAATTAAGTGTTTAGGAACTGTTTAAATTTAATTAGTCTGAACAAAAAAAAAAAAAGAAAAAGAAAATTAAAAATAGGATTAATTTTCATATTTTGCGTAAATTTATTTCGCCCGTTGCATTACTTGAAACATTTGAAATACAATAAATAGTAAATAAAGCGTTTTTTATGTACTTCTTCGCTAGAAGAAATGAGAATAAGTTCGTTTTAAACAAATCGCATATTTACCTAAACAAAAATCAATGAAAATGCCAGACTAGTGTATAATGACCAATAAATTTTTCAATATAAAGAGTGGTTTTTCCGCACATATTTTCCAAATTAATCAAATCACATAAGCAATTCACTGCGACTGGAAAACAATTGATATATTAAAAAATTATTACTTCGACATGTTTCGGAGACACTGCTCCTTATTGATCTAAATGAGATCTGTAGTTTGCGTTTATTTCGCAAATTAAGGAAATTACAACAAAACTGACTTATTTAACATATGTCTGGATATTATGCAACTAACGTCAAAGGCATTATTGTTTAAAAATGTTTCGAGGATAATAATAAATGGCGTAAACAGAAATAATTTAAACGGACGGCGCACGTAACATGATTAAAATGTAAGTGTAGCCGTAATCGATTTACTAATGATTTGCTGCAATTTTTATCGAAATATCTGCTTGCCCATTAGAATCGGAACTAGTTTTTCGAGATTTCATTATTGTTGTCACACTGTTCAGTTATGATAAATATTTAGGGATAGTAATGATGGACCAACACTTAAGGTGAGATGTACGTGTATAATACATTAAAAAAGAAAATTAGGGTAACATTACCAGCATTGTGCACGTTTAAGAAATATGCAACAAATAAAACATTAAAAAAATGTGGTGTGTGGAATTCAGGCATGAGGAATGGTTAGGAAAACATAAGCGGGGAAAATAAGTAAACTGCAAATAAAATGCTTGAAATTAATATCAGATCATAAATACGAGACCGAAAGTGAAATAATTCAAAAAGAAGACGTACTAAGCATCAGAGGAACGTACTTATTGATAAAGATATGGGAGTACATAATGACAGGTGGTTTACGGTTAATTTCAAAATACTAAAATTCCGGATGTAAAAATTATATTATTCACAAAAAACACTCGATAAAAACTACGAAAGTCTAAGCGGACTTTTACGAAAACAACTACGGAGTCCTGAATAGGACTATTTCGACAAAATGGTTACGAAATTCGGATTTTATTAAAATACGGAATGCACACACAACGAAGGTGACAACGGGAAAAAACAAACGAAACAAAAAGTGAAAAACAAACAACAACAAAGAACGGACTTACTACCAGTAACGGTGGTCAACACCAACACAGGTAAAAAGGACTCGATCGCGAACGGTTGACGAGCGGCTATATTTGATCCTTTTTTTGGGGGTAGTGCCGCGGTAAATAAAAAAGGTGGTCAGATCTAAATAAATAAAAAACGTGTCTCTTGCGAGAAAATAATACTAAAGCGAAATCGTTAAGCGGACGTGGCGTTTAAAAAATATTAAAATGAAATTAAAATAAATAACGATTAAAATTGCGCAAATCTACTCTAAACAACAGGTAAGAAAATGGAATTTGATGAGGAAAGAAGAAAAATAGAATACGGGCTGAGGGAAAACTATTTGTACAAACTGAACTGCCGTTAGCTGAAAACAAAGATGGGGAAGTAAACAGACAAATACATTATAACTCAGTTGTTAAACAAAATGCCTAAATGAATAATAGAGGAGGAAAAAATGGGAATGAAAAAAAGGAAAATAAAGGAACGATTGCAGAAAGAGGAGGAATATTTTAATAAGCATTAAATAAGAAAAAGGGTACGGAAAACAGTCTCAAACAAAAGTGATAACAAAAGGCAAGGAAAAGGGGCAGAATAAAATTAAAATAAATATTAGTTATAGATGAGTTAGAAATAGGTAAAAAAGTAGTATAAGTTTGTAACAAAATATTTTTGTGCAGCGATAAGTATATATATATATATATATATATAATATAAGCAGTATCGTGTAGCAATATCATTCGACAAGCGTATAGAGTTTGACGGGAAAATGTGTTTATAGTAATAAATATGTATATCTCCAATATATGTGACGGTCGCTGAGAAAAGGTACATTGTGTTGTGTCATCAGAAAAAGCAATTAATCGAGAAAAATAAAGTTTCGCAGTGTAATACACTACTTTAAGGTGGTAATTTTAAACATACAATTACGATTTACAACAGGTAATAAAAGGGTTTGTTTTCACACCACTTTGACACCTATTTCTCACGTTAAAGAGCATGCTTTGAAGTGTCCGAAACCGTTTTCAAGTCAAAACCGCATTTTTGACACACACTACGAGTATGTGCCTTTTCTCAGCGACCGTCACATGGTCTGGTACCATTTCGCCTAATTCCCAATTCGCCTAATTCCCATTTCGCCTAAATTTAGGGTCGGGTTACTCAGGTAATAAAAAAAAGGTCAGACAAACATACGAATGATTTCGTGTTGGCAACAGCGCGTCATCATTATCGAATTTTAAGCAGACTAAACGCATCATTTTTTTTTCTATTTGATTCCACTGTTAAGGTTTTTTTTTCTTTCCGAAATACAACAAAAAGGTTTATATGAAAATCAGAAGTGAAAAAATACCGCTAAAAATGTTTGATGTAAATATACGCGAAACGACCACTCCGATTAATATTTGCGAGTTATTTTATTGGATGTCTAGTGCTGTATAAATCCCACCCGCCTTATCAGTCAGTATATAAAAGCCTTATTGATATTTAGTGTGACAAGAACATTAAGGTTCGGAGTTGCAGAAAAAATAATAAAAAAGCTAAATTATAATTAGGTGTAGTTTCGAAGTGGTCGCGTTTATGTAAGAAAAAAGGAATAAAAACCGAATAGAATTAACAATAATGACATGACATCGAATGATTATTACAGCGGTAATTTTATTATTGATTATTAAAATACAATTATAAGTACATACAAAAAGTAAATGTTAAAATTAGGAAAACATAAATAAAGCTCCATTTAGTTCACCCTGCCTTTTTGCCTTTTCTAGGCTTTTTATCAAAATAACTTCTTCCGGCTCAACGTAGCTCGGTACGCATTTCAAACGCCTATACTGTCAGGAAGTGCTCTATTTCCGCTTCTCGGCCGCGCACAATGAAACTAGTTCGCTACCCCTGCGTAGCGGTCAGATCCTTCGATTTTTTAACCGAGAATGCGCTTTTGACAAACAATGCCGCGTTTGCCCGCTGCCGAGACTTTCCGAGAAATTGAATGATTATTACCAAAATTTTAATATTTTCAAAGGTCGTAAGAAATGCCAAATCCATCTCAATATGCGGAAAATCACCGCATACTGACTGTTTTACGCTATGAGGTCACAATTTGTTCTGGGTTGAGTGTTATGTGTATCAACGTTCTGAAGGAAACTATTCTTCTATCTTGAATATTTAAATTTTCGCTTGTGAATAAACCAAAAATTTAGAGTCAGGCTAATATAGCAATGGATATATCATTTATAAAAACAAATTGAGCAGGTAAATAATAAATATATATTTGTATATTGAAATATTTATTGCAAATTACATTTTAAATGAAATGGTATTCAATTAGATTTTGACAACAGAGAATAAAAAAAATTATCATCCATTAAAAAATTATTTTCGCTTAATTGCTATAAATTTTTATTTTGTACGTCAAAAGTGTATGATAAAATATTTGGTTAATTGAATAGCGTCTTTTTATATTCTCTTTCTTTTTCCTTTTTGTAATGTTAAATCGTAATCTTTGGGCAATTTATTGAATGAAGCATTTTAAATAGTAAGATAGAAGGTTTTTTTTCTTTGCCTTTTTTTGGATTTGCCAAAAAAATCTGGCAGATTTAACAGATTATAAAAGAAAAAAGAAAAATATTATAATCTAATTCGATTGGACACTGGGGAAATAGAAGAAACAAGAGTAAGGAGGACAGTGCCCCTTTATTCCAATCTTCTGCGCTTTGGCCTCCCCACTCCTTACAGTGCCAAAGCCATTCTTGCTTTCTCCTCTCTCGATATAGTTCCTTTGTTAGCTTTCTTTATCTCCTCAATTTTTAATCTTTTCCTTATATAATGTACAGTTCTCTGCGTTGGGTAAGTTCTACTGTTGACGTGCCCGAAAAATTGAAAAAAAAAAAATTTTTTTTTACTTTGTCAGAAACTCTAAAAACAACATTTTTTGCGTTTTATTTATTTTTTTCATTCCAATTATTGAAATTACTTGAAAAACATCGTCATTATAATAAACGTGACTAATTTGAAGAGGAATTTTTCAAAGTCCAACAGCAACCATTTAGGCTTCTGGAGAAGTTATTTATACCTTAAAATTCAATTTTAGAAGTATTTTTAACAACACACGCCAAGTTTTACCGTTTCATCTTGTAGAATGGGGAAAAAAATCATGACTGTATCTTCTAAAATTTTTTTTATACCGTGCGACACATCTAAAAATGTAATAACCCCTTATTACTACCAATCTTTCATCATTTTTTAATCAATTGTCCTTATTTTCACTGCTTTCTACAACTAAAAATCTATTATTAAAGATTATCAAATATAACAAATATACTCGAGGGATAGATATAAGAATATTTAAAATATACATTTTTTTGATATGGTGCTTTTAAATCTATGCTCATTTATTAATCCCATAAAAGCCATGAACTGACCCCATATAGCAGGGTCTTCACCTTGTTTATTCCTTGCTTACTCCTCTTTTTCTGATGTACACAGAGTTTAATAGTAAATCTAGTAATTTTTCTCGTCCTAATATCCAAATTTTGAAAAATCTCTTGTAATCGTATACGTTACTGTTGGTTATTTATTCAAATCCGAAGCAGTATTTAATTTTTAAATTCTTTCGATTTGCAAATTCACTTTTTTTGAATTAAAGAAAAATGAAATTAGGTTCAGGAACTTTTGTTAAAAAAAAAAGAAACACGCTTAAAATACGATAATGATGACGCGCTGTTGCCAACACGAAATCATTCGTATGTTTGTCTGACCTTTTTTTTTATTACCTGAGTAACCCGACCCTAAATTTAGGCGAAATGGGAATTAGGCGAATTGGGAATTAGGCGAAATGGGAATTCACCCCGTCACATATATTTCAAAAAAAAAAAAAAAAAAAAAAAAAAAAAGGAAAAATTCATTTCGAAATAACGATTTAAGTTAAAAATATACTTCAAGATTACCTTGAAATCTAAAATTTAAAATGTTCCCCTATAATTACAATGCTTTATTATGAAACACTGAAATAAGGTTCGATAAACATTAAGAAGGAATTATTTGATTCGGACTAATGAATTACGGCAAGTAAGGATAGAGATTAATAATAAATAGCTGCAATGAGTAAATTTAATATCGATAGAATATGCGCCACTTCGAGAGCTATGAAGATGTAAAAAAAGCAATTGGTTAAAATCGATGTTTCTGGATTATCACATACGTCGGCATCGCTCGTAGAAAACCGTATGAAAACGTTTACGAGCAAAAATACAAATTAATTATAGAAAAAAATTCGAATTCTAAGAGATTTTGACGATTCTAAGCTTAATTACCTATCGATTGTTACGAAATCTTCAGTACTTTTTAACGTTGAATAAATTAAATATGTGCATACTAGCTATATTAAGTATTTCGCAAAAGTAGAAAAGTTTAGATTTAGATAATAGCGCATCTGTGAACGTAGAAGAAATGCCCTCTGCTCAGCCTGTTATTGCAGCAAAAAATACCTAAGCTTAATTTAATGAAATTTCAAAAAAGAATATTCTCGCCAAACTTATAATCGTCTTTTTAAATATGTATACACATTGTTAATTAAGTGGTACACGGAAATGATATGCATATATATTCTTCGACCATATAGCGAATAAACTTAAACACTTGTTTATTCGCCATGGTTCGCAAAAGGAAAATTTTTAAGAAATGCAAAAATGAACGTAAGAGATTAATAATAGTCGTCTTCTCGGGATACGAAATTCTTCCTATAATTCGAACAAGTAAAAACCCATATTAAATGAGTGTAACAGCACGCAATCGGTCATTTTCTCTATAAGTTGAGTATTGAAAACATTAATATGGTAGTAAATTATCATTGTAATTCGAATTCGAGGTGGGCTTTAATTAAGGCGTGAATGTTGTTTAAAAATTGTCGTAATATCCCCTTATGAGGATATACTTCTTATCGGGTAATTACTTTTTTATGTTCTAGCCCATTTTTGTTAAATTTTTATAATAATAAATCTTGAAGCGGGCATTTTTTTTCTTCAAAAAATAATTTTATTTCACAATTTTTAATGCAAATACTTATTAAGCGACAAAATGCAAATAGACCAACCAGAAGCACTACTCTGCCTAATTAACCGTTTTATTATTTTAATGACTAGCGAATCATTTGTTGATACTTACCGCTATACTAATACGGGACCATACATCACATAAATTTAATTAGTCCGCGGTATAAAAAACGAGATCGTGTTGTGGCATCCCCGAGCGAATTGTACTGAACCATACACGATATGATACAACCTAAAATTCGTTGCTAATCTTTGTTTAATATCTCCCTTAGAGAGCTCCGCCTCGTCAAGAGCGATCGAATTCGTTCATCATCCATTACATCATTAAGATCGTGTACTTTTTCTCTGTAATCTACAGAATGCATCTTCAGTTGCTTATAGATACTTACGTAATAATGTTGGAACTGTTTTTACCGACAAAAGCAAACAGTTATTTTTCCAGCTCCTATTGATCATTTGTTCGAGCACTTCTTCCAAAAAGAGAAAATTCCTTTATTTACATATAGAATAGACTTACTAAGTGTTATATAATCTATAAAGGAAAAGGAGACGGGACGATAATGTTTAATCTGATTTCAGTTAAAGTTATTATTTTTGCTTTATTAGAAGGACGAAAACCTGAATTTTCGGAAGTATGTCATTCCGCATAACGCTTTAAGCCGATTGTGAAAAATAATGATAAGCGAAACGAGGATTTACTTTTTGAAAAGCGAAAAAAAAAAAGAGCAATCTGTTGATAATTCCGATTTCACGCGAGTACAGTTCAACTACTGCAACACTTTATCGAAACGTGTGCTACATTACCGTTCCCACGTGTCTAATTTACCGTGTGGTCAAACGCGAAATCAAGTCAAGGAAATCGCTAAAAATGTTGAGTGCTCCCATTGTGTATGTTTGTGGAAAAATTTTCTCCTCTATATCTAATTACCTTTTTAATCATTACCAGCGCGCCTAGGGATGGCATGGAAATGGCGCTAATGTACTTCCGCTGGAAGAATATAATCTTAAAACCGGTGGAGAACAACAGACATCGGTTGAAAATGTATATATACACAACACTACCTTCTGATTAGGCTTAAATTTTACCGCGATTAACTCTGATCAAAAAGCGAAAAAAAAAAAAAAGTATCATTCAAAATTTCCAAAAGGAAACTTTCAAACTCTTTTACGAATACTTTTCGTAAAACTTATTCTTAAGCTTTTTCCAAGGCTTAGCAGCGTTACCACCGTAAAGATTATTTTCGTTCACACTTCATTTTCAGCGCTGCCATGCATTCGACTTTACTACGTTTCTATGGACTATTTGTTACAGATCAACTCGATCGTCAAAGTGAAGAAGAAGTAAATAGCGTCGTCGTCTGATATGGGTGATATCGATCCTTGAAGTTGCCGTACTGACCGATTTAACTCTTGTACGATTTGACTTATTTACTGCGTCGTTCGCTGTTCCATCCTCATACGCGCATTTCCGAATAATTCGGTAATGACGCGAAAAAGAAATTCCGAACAAAAATCAAAATTCAGATTCAGTTCCTCGCTAAACGTTAATAGTGGTGATATCACTGGAACGGGAAATCTTCAGTGATTTCGCGGCCTCGATTTAAAAAAAACATCACCTTCTAATTACGATATCTTTTCAGAACCGTCAATATAACGTTGTTTCTTTTGCGGGGACAATTTACGGATCGATAAGTCTCCCAACGGTTTTGAAGAGCCACAGTGTTATACGGAGGGGGACATCCTGTTCAGCGAGCAACATTCTAGCAATAGTGAATTCCACTGGATAGAACCTATTAGCCCGCCTCTAAAAACTCGAATCACGTCAACTTTCACGTACGCATAATAATCAAGGCTAATACCCTACCCCCCCCCCGCCCACCCGCCCTTAACAACTTTCAAAATATGGAAATCATACTTCACGACATCGAAAAACCTCTTATTTATTTGTTCAGCGATAAACAGGAAGAAAAAGAAAAAAAAAAAATCAATGAAAATAAGTACACATATACATAATTGCATTTAGTGATAAAAAATGTCGTCTTATCGCAGGTGAGTCCGTCGATGACGTAATTCCTGGGAACTTAAACATGTTTAATTTTAATCACAACTTGTATGCACCTATTTTGCTCGCGTCGATTATCTTATCGTGAATGAGGCGCTATTATGTTTTTTTCGAAACCGATAGAAGCACACTTGTGCTACGGTGGGGGGATTCAAAAACAAAAGTTTGATGCAGATATTTTTCTAGCACACTACATAAAACAATTATCTCGCACAAGCTAATCGATCGCAAGGAAAACGTAAAAACAACGACTTCTTTTTCATTAACCGCCTAAAAAATTCCACAGCCTGAACTTGAAAAGTTTTCAGATACCGTAAATGTAGGCCTAATGAAAAAGGGCTACCGCCATTTATGCAAGAAAGTAGGTAGAATTTGTCACTTCTAGGAGAATAGCCAATCAGGAGCGAGTATTTAGTCACATGATCGCTCCCCCTTTACTCGACTAATCAAGAGTCAATGCTCCATCAAATGACCATGCCTCCCTCTCACATTGGACCCTCCAATAAGATTTTACCGCTACACCACAATGTTTTACATCAACTACGGCATTCTGCTTGCCGCATATACATCTTCCGTATTGCATACTAAAAACAATATATCTCAACATCCAACACTCCTTAATGCAACAGCATGCTTTCTCTGTCGACAGCACCACTGGAAATACTCATTCGTCAGTAACAACACTCATCCAGTAGGGAGATTAGAAGGACGCTTCACCCAGGCAATTATTGCTAACCTGTACTAAGTTGCTTTGTGTGCCTATGTGTTTGCATGTATGCTGATGATACATTTATGATTACCTAGCCGATGTAATACTTTGCTAACCAGTACACCATCTGCTTATGTTTAAGTACACTTTGAGAATATGTGTTGGCCAGCCATCTTTAAACTTTTCTAACCTTTACCAAATCTGCTGTTTTTGCCTGTGTATGCTTCGAGGATGTGTTTTACTACATCTATAACCAACCAATGCTAATATAACTCGCTAACCCATGCAAAGCTGTTTTGTGTGTGCATGTGTGAAAGTATCTATGGGTGTGCGCATGTGAGTGTGTTTACATGTGCACGTGTGTGTGCATGAGTGTGTGCATGCGTGCAAGTATGTGCGCGTGTATATACTTTGGGGGCGGCCTTTATTATACCTATAACTTACCAATCCATGGTTTATTAACTTTCCTTCTGTGCGCCGTTCTAATCTCTCTGCGATTTGCCGCTTGCGTTTTGGGCATAGTTTGCTCCCTTCCCCATTGTTCCGTTATTCTCTCGTGCCTTCTCCTTATTGTCCATTGCACCCTACCGGCGATCAATGTATTTTTGATCCCGAACGTATAATGTTTTCGGTTGTTCGTAATTATCAACTGAACAAGCTTCTTTTTATTCCTTCCTCTTACAAACCGGTATTTCCGCTTCATACTGTGCTTCATTCATTCTCTCCCTTTCTTCTCCTTCGGTTATTCTAGCTCTTGATTCCTTTCTGTCAGCTATCTCTGATCGTGTGTAAGGATCTGAGTCTCTATTTTCTCTCTGTTCCACTGTTCTTGGGCCGATGTCCATGTTGACGAACCCATTAAAAATAAAAAAAAACCTAATATGTTAACCTGTGCTAAATTGCTTTGTATACTTGTGTATTTCTATGTGTGTTTATGATGCATCTACCACGGCCTAAACAGTCTAGTAATTTGCTAACCTTGTTTGTATATGCTTTGAGAATATGTTTTACTGCTGACAACCCACCTTTAAACTTTTTTCTAACCCACTAACAAATTGTGTGTGTGCTCTGGGGATTTCTTTGCTATATCTATAACTAGTCAGTACTAATATAACTTACTAGCCCGTGCTAGATTATTGTGCAAGTGTATTGGTGTGTATGCGTATGTGTGTGCATCTGTGTACATGGCTGCATGTGTGGATAATTATGATGTTTATTTCGCTCATGTGTGAAGCATCTGCTGTGTTTATGTGATTTAAAAAATGCATTGATGAATATACCAAAATAATTGTGATAATAATGTATATAAAGAGATGTGTCTCTGCTTATAGATTTTGATAGGTATTCCCATATATGCCAGCAAAATAACTGCAGTACTATAACCCTCACAAGGTTTATTTTCATTCTAGCCTATATGTTTCTATTAATCAGAGTGCATCATTGATAAAACTGATTAGGCCACTAACATCTAGTAATATACAATCAGTTTAATTGCTGCAAAGGATATGCTCAATATATGCTCTTTTATGAGCTACTTTTGACATGTGCTGGGTCTACTATTTAATTATACGAGTCTTTATGAAATTGTAAGTGTATGAAGTGCCAAAACCCTCGAACACAGTAATGTATGTGCCCTTGACATGCTTATGTGCATTTGATATAGTATACCTAAGTTACAGCTTGATGGTATGCATGTGATGTAACAATGATAATGATGTTGCCATGTGGGTCTGCGTGGTCATGTATGTATATGTGTTCACCTTCTAATGCAATGGAGCAATATCTACTCCCAACATTAGCATCCACAACAAATTTGATACACCCGCAGCAATATACACTTGTTCAGTGCAGATTAAAATTATAAAATCAAAATGATTGCAGGGATTCATATGTTAACAAGCCAATCATGTCTCTCGGTGTGTGAATGTTTAATGTATAACAAGAACAACATACAACGACTAATTTTGACTAAACATATTATAGCTGCCCTGTAATGTGCGCAATGACCAATTTAATTACCAAGCAGCACTCACCCCACTTGATGGGGCACACTCCACCTCTTACCCCAGTTTATTATTTAACAGACGCAATCACACTCTCAAAAATTCTATAATATACATCTTCCTAATCAAAAATACCAACATCTCAATAACACACAACAACCATTATACCATAACCATTATATCAGGAAGTTCTATAAACCTTCCCACAACAAGTCACTAACCAGTTCGAACATAGTTTCACAATGAATAGAATGTCACATCAAAAAGTATATAGCTCAAGCTAAAAAAACTACTCTTCACACACAAAAACACTCATGTTTTAGAAAAAAAAACACTAAATTTTAGAGGAAAACCTCATTTGAACCAAAAATATTAGCATTTTAAGTACAGAACAACAATTTTACTGTAAAATATCCCATTTCTGGCTACAATTGCCCCAATGTTTTATAACTACCACCATTTTAGGCAGAAAACACCAAATTTTAATGAAAAATAGACCATCTTAGGGATAATGCTCTAATTTTCACTATAAATATAATATTTTAACTAGAAATGTCGCTATCTCAATACACCGTAACTAAATTTATGCAAACTATGTTAGGCCGACACATTTTCAAATATACTAAATTAAATAAATGAACACAATTAATAATATAAAATTTTATTACACAGTAAAAATAAAATACGCAATGTTTAATATCACACTTAATAATAATACATGCAATCATACAATACACATATTATTATCCAATATGCATGCGCTTAATTCGGCCAAAACAATATTAAACTTTTTATTGAATTTATTATACATACAGTTTCCATAAGCTAATGTATCTGCATTATTACTAGATATTATTCTTTTATTGTCACTATCGCTTAATACTATTTTATTCTGCTCTAGGGTATACGGAATATATGTTTATGACTTTGAATATTGTAATATGTCTTATAATTATCGCTTAATTTACCGCACACACCATTCACACAATTATAATAATCAATAAAATTAAGCTCTTTCTTAATTATTTACATTTTTAAATTTTTCTATTATCTACAATACTTATAGAATACATTTTTGGATGCAATCCAACAAATTTGCTAATTGGAATACTATTTAATTCATCCTTAAATACACTAAGTTTCTTTTTATTTTCTAGTGAATAGCATGGATGACTTTTCAGGATAATCACTTGTATCAAAATACTGAGCATTATCTTCAATGTCTTTATAAAAATCGCACGTTTTAAGTTCATAAATAAGCGAATCAGTATCGCAATATAAAAGATTAATGTTCTTATACATTTTACACATTATATTATAATGAAAATCAAACATTTTTAATTTGCTAATGTCTAAAATAGACGTCCCAATACAAATTGGCTTATTAAATTTAATTGTTGAAGGATTTAAATGTACTGCAGCCAAAAATGGACGTTCACTGAATATTGTTCTGTCCTTAAAATTGCTTTTATTAACCAGTTCAGTAAACTTTACTTTATTAGTGATAAGCTGCGTCTTAATCCTATGTCTGACATTTTCCATCATTCTTCTAAAAACACAATTATTCATAAGCTTCCAATAGTTCTTTTCAAACTCATTAATATTCTGTCTCTGCTGCAGAGTGTTCAAATTAATGTAACGTTTCAGCCAGGCCAACTGATTGAAATAAATGACCCGATGCACTTGCAGTAGTTTCAAGCCTAGCATAATAGGCCCCTGTTTGAGATTCCTATAATGAATAATATAACTGTACTTATTTTCCAATGCATTAACTAGTTTATTAACTTTTTTAATTGTTTTGGAATCGGAGCATATTGGCAAATCATTATGTTGTGAAATGTAAATCTGGCGGATAAATTCACATCAATCACATAACCAACAGCTCCATCATCAGGTATGCTCATAATATCTAATTCTAATATTTCCTTCTGATCAAGCTACCTAAAGTCATTCATAGGAAGCGCTTCACTCATAGCTCAGCCATAGAGGTTATTTGCATCCAAATATGCTATAAATGAATTATCCACGCCACCACTGCCAGATTTATTATTATAGTTATTGATGTAGGAATTTCCCACCTTCCTGTAACGTTTTACACACTGACACATATCACCACGTATTCCAGCTTCGAAAAAAATAAAACCATGTCATAATCGGTTAGGAGATCCAACTTCATTTTTGTTAATTTTAACATCGCTTGGAAGACTAATCCAGAAGCAGTAAAACTCCATGCTGGGTCCAATTTGTATATTTTATAACAGACACTTCTGAAATTTTCAAAAACATCTGCAAGTAGAAGCACATCAATCTTCAAGTACACATCACACTATATTTACCAAGTGTTTGCACATTTAATGTCTTCCACACATTTAATGCATGCTCTCTTCTTCACCAATATCTGATTTTGTCAGTGAATTATAGAAATACTCCTTTGCAGGCAAACTTGTTTCTTCCAATTTTTCCCATGATGATACATACGATTGTGGGAAAATTCCTTTTTGGTGAAATAAAGAAAGCAATTCGAGTGATGCAATGTTTCTGATTGTCGATGAAGTGTGATTTACAACTTTATCATCATGTAACAGTTTTTCACAAATGTGGTATATTGTTGCAGCATCGTATTCTTTCAAATCCTCTGGCGTCTACCGCAACAGAGTGTTTTTCTGGTAAATTTTTTTTATTTTTCGGACATCTTCCACCAACCATTCACAGAATATTTTAGTCGCATCGCGGCCACGATACATTTCAGGCCCTGATGTAACATTAAGCTCAGCATCCTTTTCACATCTTGATGCAATATAGTAACAAAAGCTAAACGTCTTGTACTGTTGTATAGGAGTGGTACTAGTTATTTTTTAAGGATTGTTCCGAATATCACCATATGCGCCATCTTTCATGTGCTGCTGCTTACATATTCCAATATTTCCCCCATGTTGCAGACTTTTTCTACACTTGTCAATAATTTCTACATTATTTTCATCGCTATCAAATTCCTTATCAATAACATCAATATCACACGATTCATTGTTTATAAGCTGTACGAGACACTCAAAATCAGCAAATATCACAAATAGTACATATTGCTGCTGTTTGTATTGTTGGAATTTCAATATTTTATTTTCCTCCGCCGGCATAACAACTGTAGCAGGAGGATTATTCGAGCAGCGCTGTGTATGAGCTAGATACTTAGTATGATCTTGAACATACACATGACAGTTTAGTTCCTGGCTCTGTCAAACAGTTCGTCAATTTCATGTACCCCGCTCGAGGTTTTTGGTTCTCCAGTCAATGAATTTCCTCTGGCTCTATGATCTCCTACCTCTGTACATCCTTCCAAAATGAAGCGCAAGATTTCATATTTCTCATAAAAGTTCTGTCTCTAAGCTGCCCAGGTTCGCGGCCGCACACTCATTTTTTGAAAGTTGCGCGCCAATCTATGTATTCTGCGCACAAGGGGTTTGTTCACTTATTTCATTTTATAAAAGAATTGCATCTAAAAATGGCAAAAATCCAAATTTTTGCAAAAAGAAAGTAAAATCTAGGAGGTTAAAAAAATTTTAAAAATCGGCCTTTGATATTTAAATGTTAAACAAACAAAATCTCTTTTACCTACATCGACTACATCAACGAGCGTTTGTTTGGTTTGCTTTATGTTAAGAGAGGGGTGTTCGTTATTGTGTTAGTTTTATATACAGCACAGCGTGCATGGTTGCAATCACGTATGTAAGTTACAAACCACATGACATGGCTGCAACCACGCACGCTATGTTAACTTCACCGAGTGTTACATATATTCCGGGAGCCAATAGCAGATTCTGGTCGGTCATTTCCTCTCGGCCGATAATCAATCAGTCAATCAATCAATATATTTTGTTATATGTACAATAGAATATATATATAGAAAATCTTTAGATGCGCTCAATTAGCACGAGTCGGGAAAATATTAATGAGTATACAACATAATTTTATAGCCCATGTTTACATCGGCAATGAACCATCGTGTGTACATAAAATTAAACGAAGTAAAATTAAATATGTGTATTAAATTAAATTAATCGTACATGGACTACTGTTATGTGTTAAATTCAACAATTATGAAGAAAAACAACACATATGAAAACGAAACCAAAATCTCCTTGACACATACTCATAGCCCATATTTACAAATATTCTTAGATAATAAAATTTATATCGAAATTATGTATGGAATGCTTCAAACAGTTTTGTCATGAAGCCTCGTGACTGTCAGCTGCGACACCATCGGTGGGTGGGCCATCGGCAGCCGCCGAATTACATAAAAAATAAAAACATAATTTACGATTTCTTCCCCGTTGAAAATATGCATCTTTTAGCAGCATTCGACGCGCCAATTCCTGACGAGAAAACAATAATTACAAAATGAAAAGTATTGTAAAAATGGAGAGAAACATATGGAATTCGGTGATGAGCTCAGAGCCAACAAACAGAGTTCATCCTACGATAAAATTATCCAAACAAATGGAGCGATCATAGCAACAGTTCCACGGCCAACATGCGAAATACGGCCCCACCTTCCACTTTACATCCTGCAGACGTGTAACAATTAAACAGCGCGGAAATGCGCACATTTCCTCAAATCCCTCTGCACACCATTCAGCAGCGATCAAGAAGCGAGAACCACACTGATCTAATAAGAGGCACAAACTTGATAACCACAACTTAGACCAGAGAAGAAAACGAGAAACCAATCGTGCCTCTCTGGCTGTAACAGCAGAACACGACGCGTTGGTATAAAAAAGAGTATAAACGATAAGAGTAAGTTTAAGTTTTTCGTACTTTGACACACTACACGATTACGCTGTCAAACTACGCCATCTATCAACCCGAATCATAGGTTTAAAGGAAAAGGAAAAAAGCAATTTTACCGAGCAGCCGGGAAATTTTTTACAAAAATTACGATATTTCGAAAATTTCCTTTCCAATTCGCTTTCCAGTTTATTTTCAAGAACTACAAAAATAGATTTCCACAGTGATGGAAGTTTTTAATATCATATCGGTAGTATAACGGTTTCGATGATAAAAAGCTACTGTACATTTGTAAAACGATTGATAATGCGCGAAATAGAACGGGAAGTATCGAAGTCATCTGAAGTATTTCAGGTTAGGGTATTTTCTTCGCTCACGTGTAAAATACACGTATAATTAGTAAGCGAATAAAAAAAATAGACGAGCAGACGTAACGGATGATTGCAAATGTAAATTGCTATAGCCAAAAAAATATTTTTTAGGATAAATGTTTTTCTTTTTTTTTTAGGCTCGCCCATGGCTATAACCACTCGAATGTATTATACTGGGAGAAATTTGATTTTGAGGCGATGGAAGTGTTAATAATGAAAATTGCTTTTAGCTTTCTACAGAATGTTTATCGTGTCGAGTTTTGACGAACAATTAAAATTTAACAACTCCAGCGATTAGAAAATACCGAGACTTGTTTTTAGGAGACTAGGACGATTTCGAAGTGAAGCCTACAAAAATGAAACTGCTGTTAACAACTCTTTTTTTTTTTTTTTAAAGATATATTTGCCTCTTCTTCTTTTTTTTTTTCTTTTTTTTTTTTTTTGAGAACGGTTGCTGAAAATGAATAAAACAGAATAAATATTGTATTTTTATAATTAATGAAAATTGCTAGAACAAAAACGGCCCGGAATATGGATAAGGACAGATTATTATAGGCCAGTTGCACGGGAAGACACAGCGTTTTGACAATCACACAAACTAAAATTTCCCATGAAAGATTATAATTTTTTTCTAATTATTCATTCGCGCTTGTCAGTATTGATCCAGCGAAATGATGATTTTTCGTACTTTTCATGAACGGTTGTTGCTCGATTATTTAATAGATAATGAAAAATGGGAAAAAGTGGAAAGTGGCCTCATAATATAAGAGTGATTAGTAGAGGATTGGCCCTGGGCAGATTAATTATATGCGTACATATATATATATATATATATATATATATATATATGTGTGTGTATATAGTGTGTATATATATATGTGTGCGCATTTTGATTAAATAGTACTAATGAGACTCAATTAAATGTGTAGAAACGTGTATTTATTGTCTTTGTCGCTCAGTTTGAAATAATGAATGTACAAAACGTTGTCGAGCATCTTCGCAAACGGTATAACCGGTTAAACGGTCGCAATGATTCTAAAAGTGTGTATATATGGTTTTTCGTACATTCTTTAAAAATATAAATGAGCCAACGCCAGACAACGCTGCCGTACTTGACACATGGCACGTCTTGAGAACAAAGTTAATTTGAATTCCGGATGCCGATCACGGTCGCCTGTCTCTCTGGCAGTAAACCGAATTCCGGATCGTGTTGATATTTTTAAACGCGAGATGCGGATACGAACTTTTACCTTGAATTCGGCGAAGGAAATGTATTACTTCGACGTTATATCGATGTTTGATATGTTTGATATGTTTGATATGTTTGCTGAAATCTTCGAAATAGTAGCCCGGAATCGCATTTTTTTTGTTTAAATTCTTAACTAAATCTTCCGAAGACAAACAAGAAATCGCATTAAAAAACCTTCTGTAGAACTTAAACGATCTTGCTGCATCATCCATCATAAGGGATACACTTGAAGTCATCTCCGTAAAAACAAACACGAGATGAATAGTTTGACATAAGTGAAATTAAGGCAAATTACACGAATCGGCGCGGATAGGATTTAATACCAAGCAGCCGTAACCAACTGAAAAACTTTATTCTCTTTTACACATTTTGACGTTTTGTATCGTAGTTATCGAACAGTCGTGCGCAACGGAATTCCGCCGGGGGGGGGGTCATAGACTTTAGAAAATTAATTATTTTCATTTTGTTGTTCGATTGTATCATATTCATAATGAACGCGCATAAAATCAATGCGTACGTATGAATTTATAGTTTCATTTTATTCAGCAGGCAACTACAGCTGGTTCACAACTTTTTATTAAACGTCGCTTTCCTATTAAAATTCTTTTTGTACATCAGGCACATTATTTTTGCTGACTTACTACGGATTATTTTCTTTTTCTTTTTTTCCTCTCGCCTAGAGCGTACTCTGAAAATTTAAATGGCTTAATAAATTTCTTTAAAAGTTACCGATTTATAAAAATAATTTAAAATAAAGTTTACTCGATTACTATTATCCGATGATATGTCGAACATTATTATCTTACGCTTATGGAAATGCTTGCGGATAATAACAAGAAGAATTGCACCTTATCATTTTTTTTTTTTTTTTTTTGTATTATTAATTACCGCGCTAAATAATAACCGTTAAGAATATTATATATATTTTAAATTCACAGAGGCAAATGACACTTTTTTTCGAGCTTTTTTTTATTAGAGTTTTTCGATATTAAACCTTCAACGCAGAAATTTTTTCGAGGGGCACGGAGTAAGTTCGAAACAGTGATCGATGACCCGCGCGAAAATAAATAAAAATCAAGTTAACATCTCTCTAGACTTGCCGAGTAAAATTTTATAACTAGATAAACAAATATTACGCACAAAGAAAGATCGTCTCGGCGAAATAGACTACGCTTTTATAAAAGTTCAGTATTCTCAACCGAACAGTAGTGTAGGACGTTTTAACTAAAAACGCTGCGAGTATGTGTGATTACGAAGCGACAAATAGTATACTAATTGCCTTCAACGTGATCAAAAAGCGCGCGGAGAAATTTTGTTTTCCCCTCTTGGGCACGTTAATAGTGGTACTTACCATACGCAACGAATTCCACGTTATACATATATGGAAAATATTAGTAATTTAGGAGATAAAGAGGGCTAACAAAGAAACTATATTGAGAGAGGGAAGAGTAAGAATGGCGTGTGCACTATAAGGAGTAAGGAAACCAAGGCTCAGAAGATTAGAGTAAAGGGTAGCACGTTCGGAGGAAATAAAGGAGCATTCGAAGGAAATAAAGGAGCATTCTAACAAAACGTGATTCGCATCGCAGGTGTAGTGAAAATAATACGAAAAACAGTAACAAAATATAATAAATTATACACTAGAAAATATGAAAAATCTGTTAAAAATAACACGTGAAACGTGTAATAAAATGTACATCAGTTAAACTCGTAAAACTGTATAGGCTATTAACAAATTAATCAATAAATCGACATTGTTAAATAGCATAAAGCCGCTAGACATACCAAAAAATGAAAATTTTAAAAATAATTTCTGATTGTAAAACACTACATATCGCAGAAACTTATTACTGAAATTTAACAATAATTTAATTAATACAAATACACCGTGTTTCAAGATTAACTTCTATATTTTTTTTCCGGGATCGCGAGAATACCCCCCCCCCTCCCCCGATGGTACTATGTTATATTATTAAGAAACAGAGCAGTGGAAACGAATAAGACTAGAATCGAATATTTTTACAGAAATGAAGATACTATAGGAGACAGAAATGAAAAAAGGAACTATTATAAAGAGTAGGCAAACCAAGGTTCAAAAGTTGTCCATAAAATTGAGAGCGTTCTGAAGGTTCTTCTACTAAGGCAAATGCCTTGTCGCTGCGGCAATACCTGCTGCTTTTTCAAGGCAATTGTAATATGCAACGTGAATGAATAAAGTTTTAAATAGCATTTGAAGGAATTACAAAAATGATATTAGAATCGTCAGGATGAAAAAGACAAGGGGGAGAAGAGATGGCAGAAGAACAAAATTTATTAAGGTCGGGTTGTTAAGGTGAAATTAACGCGTGAAAAGCCTAAGAGGGAAAGATAGAAAAATGAATACTGGAAAATGTGTTTCCTAAAGTATTCAGTGAAAATCCTTACGATTGGTACCAGTTTTCGAAATGTCCTTCGCAGTAGAACATAAAACGATATCATTTGCAAAATGTACGAAAGCGGATTTGAAAGGAGACGAGCTAGACTAAAAATATGAAAAAGGATGTAAGCGTGAAGAAGACTTCGAGAAATTTTCCTTGTAAACGAGAGTGGAAAGGTGTATTGTTCTATTTCGAAAAAGGCTAACAACAAACGAGGGGAAAAGTGTAAAGGAACATTACACAACATCTTATTGTAAAGTGTAAGAAAATCGAACATTATTATATGTCAGTGTGGAAATATATAGCGTAATTTTTTGTTTATGGATAATTTACAAATATCGAAAAAGAAAAGACTAATGGGATTAGAAAGGACAAAACCTTAAATATTTTATTAGGGAACTAGTTATTCGAAAAATGTACGATTTTTTTTTTTTGGGGGGGGGGGAATAATGATAAAACGAATTCCAAAATTTCAGAATGCCGCCTGTACAAAGAAAGAAATTAAAAATTTTCAAGAATGAAAAATACGATCACAATACTAAAAGCAGAATTAGAAAATATGTTTAAAGAACAACGACGCTCATTAATGTTAAAGGAGTATGCAAGTAAATGAGGATTATTAATTAATAGTAAATGTAGCAGATTTCATTAAAAGGAGAAGCATAGGAAAAACCAATAGAATCTATAAATGGAACAATATTGTCCACCAGCAAATAAGGTCGGAAGGACATTTATGCGATCTGCGAGTGATTTAGCCATATCTTCCAGACTTGAGAGGGACGAATAACGCGGGAAAATGAGGAACAGAATTTTTTCATGAATTTTTTTTTTGCCGGTTCCGTAAATGCGCACAACTTTGGCTTTAGCGTCGGCTTTTCCGTGAGTGAGAAAATTAGTGAAGGACAAGAACGAAAAGATTTGTATAATTGTAATACGCGGGTAATGGGGGCTGTATTACAATCGTTATTCCACCATAAGGAAGAGACTATCGCGCTTTTTATCTGAGGAAATATGAATTGGAGATAATGAAGAAAGGGGTGGAAGAATTATACCGAAACGCATCGTTTCCGTTTAGAGGGTTTCATCATTTTTCCGTTCTTATTCGCGCGGATATGTTACTTTTCTGGACTTCGTATGAGGCAATCAGTATTTACAAATATATTACCATCTGTTTCTCATTAACCAATGTATTCGAACTCAACCGAAAAATGTTACATATCAGGCGAATAATTGCCCCGCGGCTTTTCCCCCAACGCAGTGTCCATAATATTTACTCCGGTGCTTTTAACTGCATGGTTGATGGTATCTTATTTAATTTTCGAAAGAACAACGAAATGTCTATAGAGATTACGGCTAAAATTAAAAAATAAAAAATAATAATAATAATAACTAAGTTTGCTCTCAGTCGACATTCGACTGCAGCCTATTTCAACAGACGTTGCCTCCAAAAAATTGCTCGGAGCAATTTCATCGCATACCTGTAACTACCGTGAAACATTTTATTTTCAGTAAATAAATGAAATGCTACATATATTTATTACACAACGATAATACAATTTTTATTAGATACATTCGATGTTGTTCTCAATCTGTGCGCAACACCTATAGTAATTTGGTATTGACAGCATAAAAAATCATTTAATCGGACTGAGAAATACCCTCTTCAACGGTTTTAGTATTAGCTTATATACCAATGGAGAATATTCAATAATTAAATCTTGTGAGCAACGTTCTGAAGAAATATTTTGATCACTTTCTATTATCAGTTCTATGTAATGTGCAATGAAATAATAAAAAAAATTAACGAAAAAACTATATTTAACTTTCTAGCAAACATTTTCGAATGTGGACATAATATTCAAATATTAGTAGTAATACTAAAAGTTTTCTTTGCGTGTAACAAAAAAAGTAAAATTTCATTTACACGAGGCTGCCATTTGTAAAATACGAGAGAAATTTACACTAAGATAAAGTAATCGAAATTTGACCGACGTTTATGCCTTACCAACCAAATGTAGCGTTATTTTTACGTGCTATTATAACGTAATTAATATTCGTTTTATTTTATTTATTTTTTATTATTCAATTAATGAGCCACATAGCTACTCAGAAGGCTTCACGGCTCAATTAGGAAGGAAATGAGGTTAAATGAGATGGAAAAGTTTGACTTGTTTAAGGAAATTTATTGTTTTATCTATGGAGTCGGAGAAATCATTAAGAGCTAGAACACGGCTTGAAGGAACATGGAGAGAGAATCGGAGAGAAGCTGTCTTTAAGCATGTGAAAATATGATCAGCCGTTAAGCCCTCTTTGCCACAATGAGGACAGTCGGCAGGGAAGAGATTTGATAAGAGATGGGAGTGAGTAAGTCGGGTGTGGCCAGTACGTAGCCGAGTAGTCGTTTTATTTTACTTTTCTTATTTTCTTTGTTTTGTTTTATTTTCCGCCTAAACCAACGACACGCTGTAAGTAATGTTTAAGAAATAATAGGTAATAAACATACGTGTACGTAGGTATCAAATAAGCCTAAAAGCGGTTATTATGTCACTCGAACAAATCTGTTAAAAATTCGGTCCGTAATGAAAATTGTAGAAGTTTTATTAAGTAAACTTTTACGTTTAATTTATATTTACCATGGTATAATCATTTTTTATTTAAATATTTCCCAAAGTGTAAATATTTTATCCGAGCTTTTTTAAAAATTTTATCGAGCTTACTTTACCATTTTATTTTTGAACCAATAGCGTGCTGGCATTTAGTCACATGGCATACAGCAGCTGTTGCGATACATTATGCGAATAAAGCCGATTTATCCTGCGAAAATGAATACAAATGAGTTTTAAACATAGATATAAACGACCCTGCCTCTTGTGTTTAGAGAATAAAAAAAAAAAAAAAAAAATTAAGCGCATATATCAGTTAAAACGGACGCTTCATAGATAAGTAACCGAAATGCTTAGCATATTTCTTTTTTGACGAGCGTGGAATAATTCACACAGAATTTGTACCTCCGAACAAACCATCAACGCCGTTTCTTACATAGAAATCCTTGTGCACTTGCAAGAAGCCGTCAAACGGAAACGGCCGGAGATTGCCGATCGCTCGAAATTTCACCACGACAACTCTCCAGGCCACACTGCCTTCGTTGTGATAGCTGGCCCGGATAGGGGTTGTAACCCTGCCGCAGTCACTGTACAGCCCCGATATCTGCCCACGCAAATTCTGTTCCCAAAGCTCAAGAGAAACTTGAAAGGTCACCGTTTCGAAATGTTCCCACCATCCAATGTCAAACTTTTACAGCGTGTGCGAATCGCATTGGCAGCGGTGCATCGACGCCCAAGGGGGTCTATTTTGAAGAGTTTTAACAATTCGAGTACAATCTGATGAATAAATTCTTTTTATCAGACCCAGTCTCATTAGTTTACGGACAAACCGTGTAATCCTTCTTCCGACAAAAACTTCTTCATTGAAGTCTGACACACACACACACACACTTGTTACAATGTATTATTTCATTTTCTTATTCTTCGCGTTTATCGCAATTAATTACATTTGTCGGAAAAACATTTAAAAAACCTACGAACCATAACAGGAAACTGCCATATCGGGGACATACTTAAGCTTTACTCGCGTATCGCTATGTTTATTTACATTGTACAAATAAAAGTGTGTGCATAAAGCTAGAAAAGAGTCGCAAGATGTAATACTATTAATCAAAATGATTTATCGACCAGATGCATCGGCCAAAAATGTCCTCCTATTTAAGCACTTCCTCTTCTCGAATTCACCTATTTCAATAGGCCGGAAAATGAATGAGAATTTCGCGATGGGTTTTTAAAAATCCTAAACTGAGCCGGGAAACAGGTGAGATAGTTCACCGGACGATAAACCGACCAACGAAAAGGGAATATTTTCTTATAACCGGTATCGGTAGCTGACGGCGGTGTTTTAAAAGTGGTACGTTGAACTCTTAGCTCGCTGTCTTCAAATGTACCCTGTTCTCCGGATAACATTCAATAGTCGACACTGATAACGGCGAAGAGAAGAAAAAAACAAAAAGAGAATTACAAAAAAAAAAAAAAAATAGGCTCCATCTGTGTAACAAGCTGCGACTATTATTGCTATCGCTTTTGTCGCTATTGAAAAAATTCCGAGGTTGTATGAAAATGCTAAATTAATCGATATCAAAAGACAAGAATTTTTATACAAACTGCAATTAATAGTTAATTAATGCGCAAAACTTATTTTCTTAGTAATGTTTATAAATTTCCGTTGAAATTTTTAGTTGAAACATATTCCTACTATTTCATTCCAGTCTATAAATAATAACTTCATCAGAAAAGAGCGTAATTACCAGTATAATATCCTAAATAAAACAAACAGAAAATACACACGACGCTTCTGTATACCTTTGTTTTATTTTATTTCCCTTTTACACCCTCCAGGGTGTACCCCTTTCGTATTTTCAGGACCCGGAGCTCTAACCGGGACAAGGCGCGTTCCCAGCAGGTGATGGGTGAATTGGCCAGTAGATATATTGACCAGCTGCAAATGACTAATAAGCAGTCGTGAACCAAGAGTGGAAAGTTTCTAGCACAGACGATTCCAGTAGTGTCAGGGTATGAAACACGACGAGGATGCGAATGGGCGGCTTGAGGAACCGCCTCCTAAAAAAATCCGACGACTGTTTCACCCTCAGCGAGTTTGGGTCGCTATCAAAACTTTAAACCTGCTGCATTTCTGGTTAGGATTTTTATCCAAAAGCTAGAGTGCCACCCCAAAATGGTGTTTTTTTCCTTACCTTTTCACCTTCCCGTTTCCTTTTCTCTCCCTTGCTTTATCCCTTCAACAAGGACTACATTTAGTTTTAGGGCTGCCATTGGAGATGATAAACTGTATGTGGTTGCTTGATTTTGTGCACCTGCTTCTACTTTAAAATTCACGCACACCTTTCTGCATATCCTTTTCCTTTTCCTTTCTTACTGTCCTATTTCTCTGCATCTATATATATATATATATATATATATATATATATATATCCAATTATCTTATCATAATTTGTTTTGTTCTTCTGAAAGTCCTGTAGCGATGAAGCATGGCGGTATGGTCAGGTGTGTGGAACCACTGGATGTCTCTAGTCATAGCTTTGCATGCAGGTGACCTTCGGTCGTTTCTGTTCCGGGCATTAAGACGGCAGACAGATCCGGCAGTAATTATTGTGTCCAAGCAGCTCTATTTAGAGATCGTCCTGCATGCCCTACGCCAAGGAAGAGACCTAGAAAAGGTGGTCTAAAAATGGTTCATCTTAAATAAAACCTATCCGGCTTACCGCAGTCGGAGGGATCCCATACAGAGATCAGACAATGGAGCTCTAGTAAGATTAATAGTGGAGAACAGTGTTCGCCGATAACTGTGTTTCCATTGTTGAAGATCGAAAAAAGCAGAATTTACTAAGAGCTACGAAAATATCGGCCCCCTGTACCAAGTGTCCTATTTGTGGGGACATACTTGCCAAGCGCGTATTGGACTAATATCACATCTCCGCACCCATCATTGACACTCTTTACTTTGTTTTTCCTATTATGCAAACATACGAGTTGTCGATGTTATTATATTATTATTTTATTTCCCTTTTACTATTGTTGGCAAGTGTAATTTCGTATCTTTACATTTATGTATATATAATTAGCGAGTGTGCGTATGAGTGTTAAGTATATATGTGTGCCTAACTGCATGTATATAAATGTGTGTTATATATATTTCTGGAGGAGTCCGGGTAATTAATTAGATGTTAATTTACACTGTGTGTGTGTGTGTGTGTGTATTTATTTTGTTCGATGAGCACATATCATACATTTGATAAATTCACACGTATAGTTTAAGAAGTTTACTTGTTTTATTTATAGTTTTTTAAAAATGTTTTCAGCGCCGTTTAAAAAATTTGTTATTGTTTGTAATAGCCATTACTCGCTCAAATTTGCGCATAGATGGAATATGTAAAATAATAATAATAAACTTAAAACTATCATTATTAGTATTATTATTACCGTTATTATTATTATCATTATTCGATTTATCTGGTGGTCGCAAGGTACATGGAAAATACTCCTGTCATCCGAATAGCATCAAAGGAGCAAACAGCCGGCCTAATGAAATTAAATGACAAGCATCTTTTCCGACGAATATTTATTATTTAAATATGTATTTTGGTTTAAATTAGTCATGAAGCTTTTTATTCATTAATAATTTACAATTCGTATTAAATAACCCGTTTCTCTCAAATTTAAAACCGACATCTAACGCGCATAACGTGCTATTTCTCACACTGTATTTTATCGGTTATCCACGTTGATACTTTTAATCTTTCATACATACGCTCCGATGAGAGTGGCAAAAATATCTTATAGAGGCCGAAAGGCGTTTCGGGAGGCTCTATGTCTCTGTGTAAGTAACTGAAACAAATTCTCTCGGGTCTGTTTTAATTATGATAGCTTCGGTGTTTTTATCTTGGTTATATATGTTTTTTTTTTTGGTTTTTTTTACGTTGAAGTTGGGAAAATCCTTTCGGACGATAAAGGCACCGTCGTGCCCATCTGTATGGTGTCTCCACTAAAAACCCAACTCCGTACAAGGAGGATTCTTTATGTCGCCCTGGAAACCGCTCTCGCATTACTTCAGGGCGACCCTCCTTCGTATTAGTTTACATTGGCTCTGTTATCAGTACCTGCGTCCAGGTCGCGCTTTTTCTGCCGCAGCAGGGATTTTATATGGTGTGCAATCAGTGACCATGTTTCCTCGCTGCTTAGCATTCTCTCTATGATGTTGTATTTAGTGAGAATGCCTACTTTTATTTCGAGCTCTAGTCTCTGGCGTGTCCAATGGGTTATGGATTAATATTCTTCTTATTGCTTATGTCATTAATGATTCTTCGTGTAATAATATAACTTTTGCATGATTTGGCTATATTAACAATAATAAAATTTGCTACTTTATGTTACTTCATTATATTACATGAAACTAATATTAATACATAATCAATTCAAATAAAATTTGATTATATGCCGTTTCGAAGTTTTTTTTTTTTTTAACTATCTGAAGATGTGAATTTTAACATTACTGTGCATCTTTGTGTTTATTAAAATAATATTACTTTTGATACACTCTAGTGGTATGCGTTATTATAGTTTTAATTTCTATTAATTGCATAAGTGTGTTTCAAATTAACGTATTTTCTTTGAATATTACAAAGGGGGGTGTACCGAAACAATTGCAACTACTCTCCGAACGAAGTATGGACGTTATCTAAAAAACGAGTGAAACGTGAAGTTAATTATTTTTCCAACAGCAGAACACGTTATAGCAATACGAACATACAGCTGCGTGAACCAAGTGTAGTTAGAGTTTCCCTTACAGACTAAGATATTTCCTACAAAAAATTGTTTATTCGCTGTCTGATTTGTCGTCAGCATCTGCAGGCTTTTTCTCAAAGTATCGTTCTTCGTCATACACTTGCGCATTCTTTCGGATCACTTTTCGAAAAAGGGATCAATACAGCTGTTTCACGACCATTGGTAAACGATCGCAATATTGTAACCTAGTTTAAAGTTTCCGTACCGTATGTAGTTGAGATTTCTCGAACAGTGTCCATTAGGGCGATAATTTCCTTCGAACACCAATAACGAATTGCACATCTTTGTTCGGTTTTGACTATCAACTGATCAATGCGCCATACACATACATTATAGTCTGTAGGGGAAACTCTTAACTACGCTTCGTTCAAACAGCTGTATCTTATTAGTTTGACAGGGGACAGAGTAGACTCCTTCTTGAACAAGAGTAGACCGGAGTAGAAGAAAGTATGAAAACAAGAAACCTAATCTCACCTTACATTTCTCTTCCAGAGACAGGAGGCTACTAGCCATTGCAGCCCAATGGCATCAGTAGGAGCCTTCCTCCACCCTTCCAAAAGGGTGGAGGAGTCTCTCAAACTCTGTCCATAAGCAGAGGGTTAAATATTAGTCGTAATTAAATTCGTAGGTTTAATATTTATACAAATATTTTATAGTGTAAATTAAGTTTCTCTGTTATAAAAAAATTTTTCCATATCCCTCCGCCCCGTGGATTCGCCCCTGTTTAATATACCAGGATATGCAACATAGGTGAAATATTGCCAACACTCGGGGAAGTAATTTTTTATATAAAGTTCCATTTTCAAATAGAACAAATAAAAATATAAATATGCCTACGAGTGGTAATTTACTATGCACCAAAAGAAATTTCCTAAGGAAACTAACACTTATCTTTCTTTGGCATTTATTTAGATTCTGCAATTCGAATTATTTGCAATTTCACGAAAAATTGACTAGAAATTATAGAAATTCTCTGGAACTACATCAATAATTTCAGGAGACTACTATATATTTCTTAATTTTAAATTAAAGAAATTTCGGTTTTCTATTTTTACAACGTTTAAAATCCCATTATAAGCAATACCAAACATATATGTATATTATCTCTAGTAATTGCAAGTCATCGCTGTTATATAAGTTTATTTATGTACATTGCGTAAAAATGGGAAATTTCAACTTCCGCCTATATTTTTCGCTTTTATATGTTAATTTCATTTCTTTACTTCGTACTTACACAATTATGCGTGTTTTTTTTTTTTTAGAAATTGTTTTTTTAAGAAATTTTCATTGTTCGAATTTTCCTATAAATTGTTTTACAATTTTATTATTTTTGATTAAATTTCATATAGATGGGAATTTGTATAATGATAATGTTGCTGAAGTCGATGTAGAATTTTGAGGGAACGAGAGTATATGTGTATTATTAATAAGTTTAGTATTATTATTTTATTTTTCTTTCACATCTTTAGCATCATTATAAACATGGGTAGGTGTTGCCTCCTAAATTTATCCACTAAATTTCCCGATTTTTTTTTCGCTTCGTATCACTTGCATGAACGGTAATTAAATGAGTGGCAAACGATATTCGCAAAAGCGGTGCTCAGAACAGCGAAAAAGTAGTTACATATGTGCTGCACACAGAAACCAGCTATTTAATCTACAAATATTATCAGACAAATTAGCCGGATTATCTGATGTGTAACTTGTCACGTCTTCCGATCTAAATTCCCTTCATACTCTCACTCGGCCTTCTTTCTCTTTCACGACTTTTAAGCGTCGAAGAACGCCTTTGCTAACAGAATGAAAATGAAGGAGAACGGAGATTTTAGTCGCCGCACCGGGAACAACACGGTAGCGGAAAGAAGAGGAAAGAAGAAGGGACATATTTGTTAAGGCTTTTTAGAATTAAATAAGAACGCTCGTGGCAAAGAGAATTGCCGAAGTTGAGAGCTAAAGGTAGGAAGTCATCGGGAAGATTGATGCAGCCTAAACCGAGAAAAGAACAAAACGATTTCGCGAATTCGAAAGACAATAAAATTTACACGTTCCTAAGCAGTGTGCACTTCATCTTTTCTATAAAGTTTATTTACGCGACAATTACGAAAAAAAAATGTAATAAAGCAATAACAATTTACAAACTTTATTCGCAACCTGCACACTACTTTTTCACATTCCGGATAAACGCTGGCGAGCTCCGCTCCGAACAAAATAATGAAATTATAAACGCAATAACAAACGTCTTCAGAATTAAATAAAAGTCGCCAGAAATGTTTTAGTTGCAGTGTACGCCATCTTCAAGAAAATAGAAGAGATAATCTACATTCTAAGTTTAGCGGTTATATTTTCTATTTTCTAATACTAAAGATGGTGCACATCCGCTAAAAACATCTCCGGTATTAATGATTAAAAACGTTTGTTAATTTTATCATTTCGATTAACCGTCCTAATAAACGGGCGATTACGTAATACACTGCATTCAACTAGGAATAATATTGACCAGCATTTAGAATTATTAAATTAATTGTCGCGTTAATAAATCCCCCCCCCGCTGCCGGTGCATCTCGCACTTGGTCCTACAACTGGAAACGCCGTCCGATAATTGCTTTAGCCGAGAAGATATTACACGACCAACGCTGAGAACCGATGAAGCGTGTCCAAGCCGTTGTTCTTCATGGACGACTTCGTATTTGCCAGCAGATTTTTTCTTTCAGCATGAAAGGCGAAATTCTCTTTGCAATTGTTTCTTTTTTCTGCTTTTCCGTCTCCGTTTTATCCGGACGGCTAGGTAGGGCTTTGCCGTGATGATAATCCGATGTGGTGGTCGGTCGCAACGATGTAAAATTGGTTACACACATCGGAAGCTGATATTCGCGGCTCGATGCCGATGTTAATGGGTTACGAGCAGCAGTTAGGCGCGGGTGTATGTTTATTATTTATTATTAGGACAACATACAATTTCTGTTATGCGTTCCATATAATTGCGTAATTAGTAACTATCGCAGGTGTAAATATCTGTTCGCCGTAAGAACAAGCAAAATTATTATCGTTCCCAGTCCTCCCCGTGGCCCTAAATGCCAGTTTATTTAACCGTGCACTGGATAGATGTGGCGTTAGCGTGTGTGTGCATAGCAGCGCATGTGTTTTATATACTATATTTGTCTTTTGGACAGTTTGTGAAATTTGATTTACGAAATAACCATTCCGTGAAGCACAGAGAACAAATTCAATTTAGTCGCGTAGCACAATCGAAAACAGGAGAAAAAAAAACGCTAAACAAAAAAAAAAGAACAGGGGAATACCGTCAGCAGAAGAAGAAGAAGAAGAAAAAGAATGAGATAATATCCGGAACGAGTATGGACGGACGGCCGCGTTACCAACAGCAGCAACCAGATGCCTATATGTAAAATAATGTGGAATGGAATTGAATTAATGGGCCTCGTTTTTGCGCGTCATGGAATGAAAAATGATGACGTAATTATTAATTCGAATTAATTGAAACAGGAAGACGGTTTTTCGAAATTAAAAATGTACCGAATTGCCGATGTTTATACCTTCACTTTTTCATCGTCGTTGCAACTGTCGTCCGGCGCACATCCGAATGAGAGTGTTTGTAGTCGTCGCGGTGGTAGCCTATTTAAAACTAACACCGCGCGCCTCCTACGCTGTACTTCGCAGGGAAGAAATCGAGATTGTTACTTTTCAAATTTGGTCGAGGCTGTCGTCGATTTCACCTGGTGTCGGACGGACAATTAGTCGATTATATCGATTTCTTAATTGTAATAGATAATCGCAAAAAACAGAAATGTGCTACTGATTCGCTAGTAAGTATAATTAAAAGAAAACATTGACGAGATACGTAGAGTAAACCGCGGTTGTTAATTAAAATTAATAATCGTTAATAGAAAGCGCCGGTAAATAGAGTGCGACTAAAAGTTGAACCGGAATTAGACGGTTCGGTGAAAATAAGTGAAAAATCACTAATGTTAACGTGATAATTTTCAACTTCGCCAGTATAACACAATAATTTATAAGCCTGATGTAATCCGAAATCACCTATTGTTAACTCTTCGATATTTTTCTTCCCTTAAAGTGTTTTTCTTTTCCTTCTGCATGCGTTATTCCTGCTACTTGTTCTTTCTTATTAAACAATATGCAATCGGATTAATGACTAACTTCTTTTCCTTTTAATAATCGTTTTCAAAGGTCTGTAGGTTGATCAGCCTCCCCGCTACAGAAAAAAAAAATTGGATCTTACTTTTTTTTGCCACGTCTGAATTTAACAGAAGCTACTTTTTTTTATCGACAGAAGACAAAAGCTAAAAAGCAAAACGAAAATAATGAACGTTTTGTTCTTTTTTTTAAATTTAAATTACATTTATGGAGCCGCGAATTATGTAATTATAATATACAAGCCTGGAATTTACAATTGTTCTATTAGGTTATTATTTCTTACGTGCGATTACTTGCAAGGGCGTCGCTAGCCGATGAGCCAGGGAAGGGCAAGATGATAGAAAGAGGATATGAATTATAGGAAAAATAAAATTTATTAGTTGTAAAGGCTTAATATTTTATTAAACGAGAATAAAATCATAATTAAAACGTAAGTTTTCCAAATTGTCCATGATTACGCGCCTATGAATACTCATCGATGCCAGTTGATTAAAAAGTTTCAAGGCTCCAGGGGGCAGCTGCCCCTCCCTGCCCGCCGCTGGCGACGCCCATGATTACTTGTAGACAATTGGATTTGTCTGAAATCGGTTAAGTAGAAAAATAAACAAGTTGCTGACATTCTTCTGCAATGTGAAGGGTTGAATGGTGGGACATTCGCTGATATTTCCAAGTTTTCATAATTATTCGAAATTATTTAAACTATTGGCCATTTTAAGAATGTTTAAATCATTTTTTATCATGCTCACTATTTCTACAATTACGTACGAATAAGTAAAAACCAAGGCGAATGAAAATAAAATAAAATTCGCAAGAAAGCAAATTTACAAAAATTACACAAAGAAATGTTTTTTTTTTTTTTAAAAGAAATACCGACTTCAAGATTTATTATAAAAATTTAATAAAAACATGCTAAAAAGTAAAAAATAATTAGGTATTCGATAAAAAATATATTTCAGAGTGATATACGTTACGATGATATCGTCGTAATTCTCGTACAACATTAATACTTATTAGAGTCGGCATCAAATTCATATTAAAATATCTCGAAACAATTTAATAAATATTTAATGCAGTTTTTAATTATTATTTTGATACAAATTTGATGCTGACTCTAATAAGTACCAATGTCTCATATAAGAATTACGATAAAATCACCACACCTTAAGGTATATTACTATGAAGTATGTTTTATGGAACAATTATTTTTTACTTTTTAGTGCGTTTTTATTAACTTCTTATAATAAATCTTGAAGTCGGTATTTTTTTCTTGTAAAAAAACATTTTATTTTACAATTTTTAGCATTGACTTGAATTTTTTTCTTGCTAAAAATCAACTTTTTTGTCACGTTACATATTTTATGTTCAAAATAAAAAATCGATTTCTTTATTTTAAACTGTATTTCCACGGTAAAAACATCAAAAGCTACATTTGCACGGTTATTTGGCAAATTGATAAGTCAATTGCCCCCCCTGTTGTACTAATGAAAAATGGGAAGAAAAAAAAATTATCCACGAAAACCACACTTGTTTTTTTGACGAATACTTAGTTTATGTTCACCGATTTTCATCAGTGCTCACAGGGCACCTAAGTTGAATGGTACTCTTTCTAATGGACTAAGAGAATCATTAAAATCAGCATCAAAAAAAAAGAGAAAAAAACCGTATAACCTGCTTCTTTTTGGAAGTCTGTAAAAAATGAAAAATAAAGCCTTATCACGATAAACTTCACTTTTCAAAAGTAGAACTGAAGGACTCGGGACATGTTTGATTTTACCGTCCATAATTATTTATCTATTTAATCTCTTAATATAATCGATTAAATAAGGATTAAATCGTATCCATTAGTTGATTGCCGGTACAGTCTATATCCACTCTTTTTATAACACCTCACCTAGAAATTAGGGAAGATAGAATACAACGCGATGAAAAGGCAGGACTGTAAATTAAATTATTAGCGGAGAAGGGAGAAGAAAAATGAATAATCACTCCGTTTCGCCCAATCCTTTTTTGATCTCAATGATGTCCTTACAAGGTTAATTCGAAACAGTGAAATTGTATCACATTTCCACACAATTTTTTTTCAAAAAACTGAATATAAAAATAATACGCACGGTATTATTCATTTATATACTACTTGTGGTCGTAATTGTATTTATGCAAATTTCAGTTTCTTATAAAAATTATTGTACATAACCTAAAATTAAAATAAAACATGAATAGTATTAGTATATTTTCTAATGACATGCAATTATTAGTAGCGATACATGCTCAATAAAATACCGTTACTAATATGTAAGAGGGTAATTCATAGAATAGATTGATAGTGCGTACAGGCTCGGATTAAGTGTATGATGGCTACGGAAATATTAGGGGCCCTTTTCGGAAGTGACAAAATTATCAGTTTTATAGTAAATTTTCTTTAATTTAGTTTAATTATATTATTTTTAATTCACGAATTAACATATAATTATTAATGTAAACAAAACTAAATATCATATAGACAATGGGTAGAATTTTCGATGCCAAAAAAAAAAAAAAAATATATATATATATATATATATATATATAATTTTAAACAATAAATTTCTTTTTCTGCAAATTCTTGTATAATATCGTTAAAATCTATTGAACCGAGAAAATCTGTTTCGATCGTTAATCTCGATAATGCTGATAATCTATCATCTAGCATGGTTGATCTGTACATGTTTTTTATTCTTTTTAATATCGAAAAAAATCTTTTCGCCTCACAATTTGTAATCGGTTTAGTTACAAATATTCTATATGCAATATAAAAATGATTGGAAAGACATGTATTATTGCACGTTTAACCATCCATGTCGGAGGTGGGAGCCTCTGAGGGGCCCCTTTATAAGGCGGGGCCCGAGGTTGCAGCCCCCCTAGCTCACCGCTAAATCGAGGCCTGAATACGTATGTCTGTGTAAAAGTATATGTGCAGTAGTAAGAATCTTTCTAAAGATATTCACTGAACGGTAAGAAGTCCATAATAATTAACCACCTACATCTTTTACTCTTAAAGAACCTTAGGTAATTTAATTGATGGATTGATATTATAAGCAAGATGAAATTTAACAAGCGATGGTTTCCTTAAAAAACATGACAATGATTATAAATACGTAAAAAGACAAGGAAGGATTACCGGACACAAAAATATAACGATTGAAGGTTTCAGCAAGGGTTAAGTTTTATTATCAACGCAAATCAGAAATTTATACGTAACACTAAAAAGTGGATAAAACCGAAAAAATTATAGATACGTGGGAAAACTGCAGTTGAAAATTAATATATTTTAATAATACACTAATATTTAGCAAAAAATAAATTTATTAAGTCCTCTAAGCAAAAATTACTACGGATTATTTATAATATAATTCTATTTGCTGATTCCTCCCAGTAAATAATTTTAATAATGAATTCGCAAGGTAAATTTTTCTTCAGATCATGTAATAAAGGTTTCTCAATGGAAATAATAATCTAATAAAGAAGTCTACCCTTAAGAATTTTGTAGACAAATTCTAGAACTTTGCAATGCTAAAAGTAGGAATAATAAAAATAAAATAAAAACAAAACAACAATTATAATAAATACAAATTTGCAATGTTCTATAGTTACGAGATGTAATTTTCCAAAACTATAGAATTTTGAAAAATGAAAAAAGGAGATCACTCTTTAACACGGCCGATGAATTGAGTTAGGTCATTGTACTGTTGTTAGATAGAAACCAGTGACTGATGCGTATTTTACTGTGACATGTGCGCCAAGGGTTAATAACATCAGCTCTTGCAAGCAAACGCTAAACGCATATGCACGGAGGAATTCACAAACGACGTTGCCCCGGCAGAACGGCTGCCACTTGCACTGCTAATTCAGCAATATACACATTTCATACTAGCGCTGTAGATGAATATACGCGCGAACTAAGAAGTATATCATTATTAGACGGATATCAAGTGGCAGCCGGCTAATTTTTACAAATTCTTCAAGTACATGGTCATACCTGTGGAATAATAGCAAAAAAAAAAAAAATTCAAACTGGCAGCCGTATATCGGCCGTCACTTTGTACCGGCTGCCACTTCTAAAGAAATTTTTACACGTCCGGCTGCCACTTCATACTACAAATATATATACTTATACTCGTATATGTATATATGTATGACAGATGTGCGGAACTTTCTAAATACGCTATAGCGAATATATTACCACTATTATGCACGGTTACGCGGAGAAATCATTAATACAAACGGTTATAAACCATTTTTTAAAGATCCATAACTAATAAACAATTATTAAATTACACTAAAGTATATTAATTAATTTAATAATAAGTTAATTAATAGTAACCCAGATTCCCCAGATAACGATCTATTGCCGCCTAATTTCAATCGATGTTCATGTTCGCGTATGACTGAATAACATTTACCATTATTCATAATAACCACGCTTATGACTTCGAAATCTTATTTTTGTAAATTTTAATTAAATTTATTTATTTATTTTTTCTCGTTTGGGTTTTTCCCTGGGCTTGCCAATAATAGACGATTACCCATGAACACGTGTACATCGCAGCAATTAGGAGTAACAAGGAATGGAATCTGACAAAGAACGCTATACCAAGGATGGAAAAACAATCACAATCAACGTCGATAAATGCCAAACATATGCATCCTGAAAAGAAATTGCCGAAGGAAAGAGCAAAAGGAGTTAGCTGTCCCATACCATGGTCACATCTGCAATTACAGAGCCCACAGTACAAACGGGCAAAGGAATCTGGCTACAAATAATTAAGGAAGAAGAAACACGATATGTTTAAAAAGCAGTTAGAGCCACCAAGCACGAAACCTATATAGAACACAGCGCTTAGCGTCCGTAAACAATTATCCGAAAGTTCAATGACTTTCTCCATCACTATAAAGCATATAGTTCTTAATTATGAACCATTAATTATATTTATGGCGACGACTGCGAAAACAGCCTCTACCATCCTGTTAAAAGGAAATGAATAACATTTACACCCAATACTATGGCCACACTGCAACAGCAGTGCCCGCGGTGCCGGCTGACAAGAAATTCACTATCTACCGTTAGGGCCGCAAATGCGACAGCGAGCCCGTAAAATTAACTGCGAGCTACGCCTGTTTGTAACTATAACTGCAACATCAGTGCGTGCTCTTCGTTTAGGGAAGAATTCATTAGAAGTAACTGGACACGATAAGATAGGATTGCCGAAATGAAAGAGAACTATTGAAGGGATTAGATTTTGATATGATGAAGTATGGAAGATAGGAATTTTGCTACAATTGGGATGATCTGACTGTAGAGAGAGAATAAAGGACACACACAATATGGAGTTGGAACATCATGTGGGAGCAGCTCCACGTACAGAGCTGCCCTTTCCGATGATAAAGAGGAGCACTCAAAGAATACATGATCAGAGTCACATACGACTGTGTTATCAATACGACAAATAGGAGAGAATATTATGGAGAAACGATACAATGAAGCAGGAAGTCGATTGTGACCAGATCGAAGACGACAGATAGCAGACAGGATGAAACCGGGAAAATGCGGAAAATGTAAATACCATGGTTGAGCAGGTGGATTAGGGTGAATGGAAAAATACTGTGAATTAGGATTGGAGAAGGATGATCTATAAAAAGATTTCCAATTGGCCTTTTGGATACTTTTTGTAATATTTAATAATTCGTGAGAAGGAATCCGTCCAACTGGCCGCCCGGAAAAAATAGCCGAATGAGCAAGATAATCCGCCTTTTCGTTGCCCGCAATCCCGGCATGACCAGGGATCCAAAGAAAGTCGATGGTTAATGAGTGCAATCTACGAAGGCTGAAGATTAGAGATCGGATGCGCAGAATAATAGGATCATTGTAGGAAGGAATAAATAAAGAGGAGATACACTAAAGGGCGCTTTTGTAATCAGAAATTAGGAGGAACATTTTACATTGAGGAACAGATGGAATGAGCTCAATGGCACGTAGTAATGCCAATGTCTCCGCATAATAAATGGAACAAAATGAAGGAATTTTGAACAAGCTGGAATGATTAAGAGAATTAAATTTATCATATTTCTCCTCTTTTGCCTTTATTTATTAATATATTTAATCATATACAAAAAATACACTATTTCAATATACCGAATACAGAGAGAACGCAAATGCTAGAAATAAGGAGAGAATGAGCTTTAAGAGAAAAAATTACGAGTTATATAAAAAACAGGAAAATGTAAAAAATAAGAGGAGGACAAACATATTTCTAATAATGATTGGCTGCAGATTTTGCTGATATTTAATTTAACCAGATTAGACAAAATTATAAAAAGAATAAGCCTAACACAGTTTGCGAACAAACAACAAGCGACCTTTTATACGTACGTTTTTAATACGATGGTTTCCTCAATAATCATAACGTAACTTAACAAAAAGAAAAAAATGGCCAGTAAATTTTAAGGCATTATTTATCATTTCAATCTCGATTGTCTTTTTTTTACTGTTGCAACTACAATTATTTCTGTTATATTTGTAAAGATGCCTGTTGCTTTTATTTGTTTCGGTCAGGTGCACGACGACCGATTTACAACTACTTTGTAACATACCCTCTATCTTTATTTTAACAATCTTCATTCCAATCAATACGCTTTTAAAGTAGTGCCGCATGTAGATTAAAACTAATTAGATGCTACCAATACAGTTATATGATAACCGAAAAAACTAGTCAGCTAATCTTTTATTTTTTTATATATTATTTTTTTGTATATTAATGTGTGTATAATTTTTTTTATTAAAAAAAAATTTGTTTTAAAATTATCGAAACTCAGTTTGCATTAAAACGACGAAATAATGACTCTAGTAAAAGAAAGTTAAGTGATAAAGAAACTGAAGTACTAAAATATCAAAAGTACAGATAAGACCCATATTCGCTATATTTTTGTTGTTCTTTATTTATTGGATGTACACTATTTTTTTTTTTTTTTTCGTTTATTTTTTAAGTGATCTGCATGTAATCGAATTTTCCAAAAGCAATAATAAATTAATGGCTGCAGCCTTACAGGGAAAGTAGCCCTTCCGCTCAACCGACTCTAACCAAAAAGGGAAGTGCACAAGTATATCAAAATTTCAACCCTCTACGACCAACCGTTTTTGAGTTCTGCGTGATAAACACATACATACTCGTACGTACAGACGTCGCGACGAAAATAGTCAAAATGAATTCAGGAATGGTCGGAACGTGTATTTCAGTTGAAATCTGGAAGTTGAAATTTTTCGCGATTACAATACTTCCTTTATTTCGTATAAGGAAGTAAAAATGAAATTGTGTCTTTAATATATTATAACGGAGTTGCAATAGACGCTAAAGTAGTCTCTATGAATTGCTTTCACTACTTCTGAAAATATAGCAACAAATAAATTTCTAACGAAGAATAAACTGGCTAATAGAACAAATAAATGATTCCCGGCCGTCACCGCAGACTTATATTTTTGGTGTTTCGAAAATTTCCATTATCGGAAAAATGTAAATACGGTCTTCTACTAGGGTCACTCAGAAATTAAAGTTTCCTTAGTAACCGTTCATCGTACAATGACGTTAGGGATTTTTCAGCTGCTAGTTTTATCTTTAGACGAAACTAATATAGTTAGTGTGCCGTTATTAGTTGGTTCGTAATCCGTGTTTAAAATGAGTAAAGTAAGTAAAGCACAAGTCCCACAGTCTTAATAAGGTATCATGGATTGTGATGGTAATTTTCACAATGTACTAACAGTAATGGTACTAATGAGAGTAGGGGGACCAGCTCCTTTCCCTCGGCCACCTTTACTTTCCCGGATTTTTCTGATACCTAATTATTTCCGGCTGGATAAACCTAGGAGCGACTTGGATTCGAAACGAGACAAGTCTCAAGCCGGTGACCTCTAATTTAGTAGTCAAACACCAGACTACTAAATTCAACCGTTGTTCGGGTGGACAAAAATGTGTCTTGGGACAACTAATGGTAAGAGCTACATGTGAGCACTCACCAATTTAAGAAAAGCGATAAAAAATCGGCGGTCACGAAAAATTTCGAAAGAAACTCAATTGTTCCATGACAACGCACAACCACACACAGCGAAGATTACTCAAGAACTTATTGCCAAGTTCGAATGGTCAACTGTACCCGATCCACCCTGCATTCCGGGCCTTGCTCTAAATGATCATGCTTTATTTTTTCAAAACTGGAACTAAGAATTAAAATATTAAAAGAATAAATGCTTACGCGATGTAAATATTTTGAGACCGCTAAATGGTCGAAGGTGGAAAAGCAATCCAAATACAGATCTGATGATTTACATATAATATGTTCTGAAATAGTGTATGTGAGACCGATCCTATCCCTAAAAGAAAAATGAAACAAATTCAAACTATTCAGAACAAAGCACTAAAACCCGCATTAGCTGTTACACGGTCATGCCCTTACCACTCTGTAATGTTGAGGCTTCGGAAGCGCCTCAGTCACATTTTTTCCAATTTACTAACAACAAATTCTTCTTAAAATGTGAGTGAAACCGATTTCATCCGATGAATCTACTATTACCGACATTGAATGAACATGTACAATTTCAGAAACATGGGTTAAATAAGAAGAGTCCGTGCCTAGCTGGACGTTCCGTGACATTGAAATTATACCGAATAATAAAATACCTTAATGTAGTACACCATATAAATATTAATCGACGAACAGTATACCGATTTCTCTACAAATATCTTTTCTGATCTTAAGGGGAGGTTCTCATCAGGAACCAACAAAAAATCGATTTTTTTTTTTTTTTCATCTTTTTGTAGTAAATTATATGTAGAATATATTCCCAAAACCGATTGTGGATTGGCGATTCGACGAAATCCAGATTCGGCAGGGGCAATGAAGGATGTCGTGTGGGCTGTCTTTTACCATAATATCTCAACCGATAGAAATCCGCAGCACCAATATTGTACGATTGGAAAGGATAGCTGGTGTAAATGGCGCGTAGCAGAAGCCAGCGGTACTCTTAAGTTATTTGAGCGCAAACCACCTCTTGCAGACAACGTTCAAAATTCAATCAAGCCTATATTTGAGTCTTTGTTATTGGATGATTTGATGGAGCGTTGCACTGGAGGAAACACACAAAACTCGAACAAGTCAGTGAACTCTTGCGTCTGGAAGCTCGCTCCGAAACACCTTCACTGCGGTGCAAAGACTGTAGAAATTTCCGCTTACATCGCTACTAGTTTATTTAATGAAGGATATACAGCACTGTTAAAAATTATGGACATCTTAGGAATTACAGTTGGGCTCGAAGCCAATAATTTGCCCACTTAGCTAATACGAAACGCGTTACTGCGGCTGAGAGCAGTTTGTTGGAGGGAGCAAGGGCAGCTGCACTTTCGAAAAAAGCCGACCAACGGACCCTTCAGGAGCATTATGAACTTGAGGAAGGACTGATGTATGGCCCTAGAATCGCTGATTAGCCACAAGGTATATTTTTTTTTTATGTTAACACAGAAAAATCGTTTGATAAAATCTTTAATCGTGTTTCCTGAAAAATCGTGTTTTTCAAACTGTTGGCCAAGATTTCTCAAAAACTACTTGACGGATCGCTTTTTTTCTTTTTTCATTTTAAAGTAGATTTGAGTCATTGGAGCCCCTACTACAATCAAGATGATATATGCATAATTTTTTTTTTTTACAGTACTTTAAAGTGCAAAAAATCGTGAAAAACTGTATGTAAAAATTCAAACGTCCGCCATTTTGATAAATTTTGACTTTCATGGATGATTCTAGTAGGGGCTCCAACTACACTCATATAGTTTATAAAAAAAATTTGATTATTGATTTTTGATCATTTTTGCAGGTGCTAGAGTGGCCAACAGTAAGGTACCTTTTTTTGAGACGGTCACGTTACAAGGCATGTCAAAAATTATTGTAGCAATATTTTTTAATAAAAAATTATTTTTTTTTGTAGTTTATAACACACTAAGCAAGTGACAAAAAGTTTGAGTATCTAATTTATTTCCCTCTATTAGAAAAAAATTCGAGAAAATTACGTCGTTTTGGGGTCTCCAGATGAGAACCTCCCGTTAACATAAGTAAAATTAATAACAATATCTTAGATGAGATTCCCCCCCTGGGGGTACTTCGATACAACCAGGGACCCTGAGCTCAGGGGAACGGGCGCGTCCACGGGCGGCGGATAGTGGAGTGACCATCAGATATGATGGTTAGCTGCGAATAAGTTTCGTAAGAAATAAATAAGCAGTCGCGGACCATGAGCGGCTATTGGTGAAAAGTCTCAAGCAGACGATTCCAATAGTGACAGAACAATGAGTTGCGAGGGCGTGGAGGGGCAACCTGAGAATCTGCCTGATAAACCTCTACATAAGCCTGTTAACCAACTCATCCTCGGCGCGTGGAGATCGCCGCATAAGTCTCCGCTGCTACCTTCTCAGTAGCAAGCTGCTGCCTTGCAGTTCAAGTTTTTACTCAAAGGTTAGGGTGTCACCCCGAAATAGTGACCATTACCTTGTCCTTCCTTCTACTTAATGTCTTTCCTCTACTTAATTCCTACTTAATTCCTATCTTTAGTCTTCTATTCCAGGACAGGACAGGCTCTTAAGCACAGAGAACGCACCGGTCCTAAGAGAAGAAAACTCTGAAATCAAACCGCAGGGAAGGCAAGGAGAAACCACCCTGGCTATTTCTCCAGGTCATCACAATGCAGAAAACTAACAGAAGAATGGCCCTGAGTCCGGTGCAGCCCTTCAATGGGCACAGGGTGCGAAGAATACCACCGTCTGCTACTGTGAACATCGGCACTTGGAATATGAGGACGCTTCACCAATCTGGACGACTTCAAAATGCGCTCTTAGAAATGAAGCGACTGAAAATTGACATCTTGGGCGTGTGTGAACATAAATGGCCAGGGACAGGTAGCTGTCAACAAGACGACGGTACCTTCTACTACTCCGGATATGAAAATGGAGAAACCCGACCTAGGAATGATGTGGGCATCGTAATCTCTCAGTAGCTGACCCAGTACGTTGTAGGATTCACGCCTATGTCAGATCGTCTTATGCTACTACAACTACAAGGAGCCCAGTGTATAATAAATATTATTCAGGTCTATGCCCCAACATCGGACCCTAAAAATGACCAGCCAGTTGAAGAACTATATGACGACATCCAAAAAATAATTGACAAACTCAACAACCACGATATACTGATTATAATGGGTGATTTTAACGCGAAGGTCGGATGCGGAAAACGGGGAGGATCAGTTGGAAAGTTTCGGCTAGGGGTCGGCAATGAACGCGGAGACAGATTGTTTAACTTCTGCGAACAAAATAATTTGATTGTAACTAATACTTGGTTTGACCTACCAAAAAGGCGGCTATATACGTGGAGAGCTCCTGGTGACAGCGACGAAGTAATTATTCGGAATCAAATCGACTTCATTCTCATCAACAACCGTTTTCGAAATGCTGTGAAGAAAGTTACCACCCTTCCAGGAGCAAACATCAACTCCGATCACAATCTGCTAGCTGCCAGGATCAGACTTAAATTTAAGAAAATTATTAAACCAGGCAGCCTCAGGGAGGTATTGGATATGTCCAAACTAAGATCGTCGGCAATTAGAGATGCCGTATCGGAAGAACTGAATAGTAATTTAAACCGGCTAGCTGAAGATTTGACTGTCCCAGATCTGAACCAAGTAGTATTAAGCATCTGCCAAAAACGCTTAAAGAAAGATAAAGTCAAAAAGAAGAAATGGATGACAGACGAAATTCTTGCCCAAATGGATAAAAGGCGAATCCAAAAGAATAAAAATCTGCCAGAATATCGCAGATTGAATAGGAAAATAAAAAACATGATCCGGGGAGCTAAGAGTAAATGGATGGAGGAACAGTGCGAAGAAATTGAAGCTCTGGCAGAGAAACATGACTCCTTTCACATGCACAAACAGATCAAAGCAGTTACTGGTGTAGATTTTAGACACAAGTCGTGTAGATTACTAGATAGCCACGGTGTACCAATCATTAAGAAGGCGGACAAGGAGGACGCTTGGAAGATCCACTTAAAGAAACTTTTTTCAGACACTAGATCAGACAGACCTAATCTTGACCCTCACCTGGAGCACGGCCCCGCAATTCTTGAATCCGAGGTAAGGCAGGCTATCACACTTACCAAGTGCAGGGAAAGCCACTGGTCCAGATAAAGTTCCTGGAGATGTAATTCGGCTCTTGAATGAAGACAACATTAAACACCTGACAAAACTTTTCAATCGAATCTACAATTCTGGAGAAATTCCAAAAGATTGGCTAAAATCGTCATTTGTACTCATTCCCAAAAAGCAGCTACCAAAAGAATGTGGAGACTATCGCACCATCAGTTTGATGAGCGCCACTTACTGAAGGTCTTCCTGAGGATTATTCACCACCGAATACGAGCCAAATGTGAAGCGGAATTATCAGATACCCAATTCGGATTCCGTCCTTGTGTTGGAACAAGAGAAGCTATTGCAGCTGTCAACATCCTGCTATAGAAAAGTAGGGAAATGAATAGAGATACCTTTATCTGCTTCATAGATTATCAGAAGGCCTTTGATAATGTCCAACACGAAAAATTAGTAAGAATTCTGGAGAAAATTGGAATCGACGGAAACGACCTACAAATCTCAGGAACTTGTACTGGAGTCAAGAAGCCCAGCTAATCATGGGAACAAACTAAGGCAATGTGGATTTTGAAGTTCAACGGGGTGTGTGACAGGGCTGCATACTTTCTCCCCTACTTTTTAACATATATGCGGAGCAAGTATTCAAGGAATCAATCATCAACTCCCCACAGGGAATCAAGATTAATGGGAAAATTATCAACAACATAAGATACGCTGACGATGCTGCAATCCTGGCTGATAACCTAAAGGATCTACAATACTTATTGGATCACCTGAACTCTACCGGAAAGAGATACAACCTAAATATCAATGTGAAGAAAACGAAGTGGATGGCAGTCAGCAAATACCGAATAAACACAGGTGGAATTCGTATCAATGGCGAGCAGGTGGAGCGAGTGAATAGGTTCAGGTACCTTGGCTGTACCATCACAGAAAACTTGGATTTAGACACGGAGGTCAAAACTAGATGCGGACAGGTGCGGACGGCTTTTAAGAATATGAGAAAATTGCTATGCGACAGATCACTGAACCTAAACTTGAGACAACGTATAGTGCAATGCTATGTATACCCCATTCTATTATACGGCATAGAGGCAGCCACACTCAACAAACGACAAATGGAGCGCTTTGAGCCTATGGAGATGTGGTTGCACAGAAGAATGCTCAAGATCTCATGGATCACCAAGACATCTAATAAAAAAGTCCTGGAAATGGCCAAAACAGAGAGAATGCTGGCTGACTGGATTATAAGAAGAAAAGTTGGTTATTTCGGACACGTTACAAGAGGCCCAAAGTACCAGATATTGCAGCTAATAATCCAGGGAAAAATTGAGGGCAAAAGGAGCGCGGGAAGACGACGAACAGATTGAATCCGGAATATTAAGGACTGGACTGACACCCCTTGTGTTGAAGGCCTGATACATGGAGCCAGACATCGAACGCATTGTGATCGCTTACGCCCTAGTAGGGTATAGCACCCCAAGAAGAAGAAGAAGAAGAAGATGAGATTATTTCAGAAAGATTTCTCGACTACGAGTACCATAATTACAGACGTTTCCGTGCATACAATTAAGCCTAATTTTGCAGTAATATTTTGAAAGAGGAATTCCTAGATATCAACAAATTATTTAAAATACCGAGAGGTTATATTACTCGCGTATCGTAGCCATAATAACAATTTATAAAGCATTGCTGTAAGAAAATGGATCAAAAGATAAAAAAATTCCAGCTATGACGGATTCACCTCGGGATTAATGAAAATTGAGAATAAAAGAGAAACGTATAATAATATTCCTGGGAATACAATAAAAATATACGGTAAATTAAAGGAACATTGTACTGTGATACAGTTCAAATGGATTCCTGGGCATAATGCAGTTAAAAAGAATGGGATTCCGGATGCGCTAGCAAGATTGGCGACATCATCCCAGTGATTAAAATTAAAATTGGAGTGAGTTTAAAACAAGGGTTAAAAATAATATGATTACTCGATAGGAGAACGTATTTAATAATACCGGTAAACATTGCGGGAAATACTATAATAATATCCAAAATAATATTGCTTGTAAAACTTGGTTCTCAAATGAGGTAGCGCGGGATTACATTCGTTGTTTAGTAAGATTAAGAACGGGTCATGCTATAACTCCACAAACATTTAAAAAACTTTAAATAACAGATTCGAATTTGTGCAAATGTGGAGAATAAGTAGGTTCGACGAAACACATAATTTGCAATTACAGGAAATATGCGGTTAAGAAAAATAAGCTGTATCAAAAGCTTTTCTTGTTTCATTAGGTCCACATACTATAACTGTGGTCAAAGACACAAGAGCTAATTAAAAAATAATAATAATAATAATACATCTGAAATACTTAATTTAGATATTTATTTGTTTGCAACAATGAACAAACAACAGCCTTTCGGCCAATTTGGCATTTATAGAGCTAAACAACGGCATATAAATTATTAATCTAGCTGAAACAAAGTCACACAAAAACCCACAGTAGAAGATTAAAACAATATGACCGAACAAACTTATAGTGTGGAAAGTATTATAATATGCCGACATGTATCTCTCAAAACTTACAATTGCATCTCCATTCAAACTCAGCCATACACACCTACTCAAACCCATATACATATGCTAGCATTCCAGTTCCCCAAAAACTTCAGGTGGCAAGTAGTTATAAAATTTGAAAAGACAAAAGCATTAAATATACTCTAAGCAAACGAACGGCACAGCCTCAGCAATATAGTATAAGCTCAGTGGATATGTGAACGGAGAAGTAGAGTTGTAGTTCAGTTTATAGTGCCCAGCAGTAAGATCTTTAAAATTATGGCAATCCAGAATGTCACGCTGCACTTACCAAAATGCTATTATAATCACTCCGTAATATTGCTTCTATTGAATAACATGAAATGTGTCTTAGCCTTCCGTATTGCGAAACAACGCATTTTTCCGACAGTTAAATGAGAGAACTTTAATATCGATTCATTCCAATAAAAATACAGAAATTATCTCCCCATGAAATATTTTATAAAAGAAACAGACCCCAGCAACACATCTGCGGCTCGCAAGAGTCTTAAAATTAAATGTATCTAATAAATCTGCGTAAACTGCATTACTCGGAAAATGGCACGTTTAAAAAATAAATACTTTAAAAACTACATCTGGACTGCTTCTTATTTTTTGGATCATTTTTTTGATCATTATTTTAAAGGAGGAATTCCAAATAATAGCTTTAATATTGAGCAGACTAAATTGGTATATAATGTGACACTGATGTGTATCTTTAACGACATAGTTTTTACAATTTCTGAATAAAAAACCCAACATCCTTCATGCCTTACTAATCGTATGTAATAAATGAACATTGAAAGTGAGTTTGGAATCAAAAATTACCTCTAAATCCCGAATTTCATTTTTAGTTTCCGGGTAGAGACGTTCCTTATACTATCCAGACACTTCAGTCTAGCATAACAAGCTAAAACAGACCGAAGTTGAGATATGTTTTTAGGAGGTTGACTAAACAGTAAGAATAGACACCAAAAAAAAAAAAAAACACAACAACAACAACGTGATAAGTTGTTTAATAAACTGCAAATCAAAAATTAATGCGTTCAGCATTTAAAGTGTGCCTGAAAATCTTTTTGCGGGAAATTGATAATAAAAATTCTGCTGCTGGGACTTCTTAAATAGTAGCTGATGGACTTCAAAAAATCAAAGTTTTGGAAAAATTACAGCCGTTAATATAATGGTGGTACTCATATTTAACAAAAAAAAAAAAAAAAAAAAAAAAAAACTATTAGTAAGTGCCATTTTTGTAGCTACATCATGGTAAATTTTACATTTGAAAAAAACTTAAAATTTACTTTTTAATACATCGCAAAGCGAGAAATATCTACACTAAAAATCCTCTTCATTCCTTCAACGATTAAATAGGTGACATGATGTCATATCCTCTTCTCCATCGCCTTAAATTCTGCTTATTATATCAATTTCAATTTATTTGTTTAATACATATGTTATGAACAGTAATAAAATAATGTAAAATTCCGACGCCGCGTATGCGTCAAAAAAGCGCGAGTAGCGGAAATAAAAGGTAGACGTACATGGGCTAAAAAAAAATATCAGTCTGTTTATTACACACGTAGGCTATTTCGATATAAACTAATAAAAAGTGTAAATCAATTTTAATAAAATTAGAGTAAAATGTTACTAAAAAAAAAAAAAAGAAAAAAAAAAGAAAAAAAAAGAAGTAGATATTCAACTAGAGTTAAAACTAAAAGAAAGTTTTAAGTATCCAAGACAAAATGAAAGAAAAATTTATAATACTAAAAAAACTTACACGTAACACACAATGTAAAAATTGAACATTTACAAATTCCATTATTAGATATTTAACTTTAATAATAAAATTTTATTTATATCGCAATATTTTGATTATTTAAAAAACAACTTTCAAAAATATTTTCCTGCAATTTATTGCAAAAAATTCTTGCATTACCAATTTAATTTTTTGCGTATCACGTACTAGATAGTAGCAAATTTTTCAAAAACAGAATTGATCGAAATTTCTAATACTTAAAAAAAGGATGATTCAAGGTGTGTCAAAATGCTTTTCTAGAATTATCGCATAAAACAATTCAAAAACCTTAATCCCTCTTTTTAAAACTTATTTCGATAAAAATTAATTCCAACTTTATGTTGAAAATAAATACGAGAAGATACGAGAGTAAAACACATTTCATTGTTAAAACTAAGAAAAAAAGCAATGAAACCAAAAATCTGAAATTGTTCTTGTAATTTAATTTCAATTAAAGTCGCTTCGTAACTATTAAAGCTAATTTTTCATTCGGTATTTTATATTAAAAGATTTATTATAAGCACATGTTCGCTTTTTTTACCTTTTCTGAAAATATGTCGGTCATAGTAGGAAATTATTACTTAATTTTTATTTGCAACACAACACGCTGACTTCCTTCTAATAACTGGTGTTCTTTGAGTTTTCTTCACTTCCCCGTTCTGTTGTCATTTCTATGATTCGCTTGCGTTTTGGCCATTCTGCTCTTCCTTCCTCTCATTTTCGCTTTTCCCTTGTCTCCTCTCCAAATTGTCCTCACCACCCAAATGAAGCGGCGATTTGCGACGCCAATCACCTATTTTTTTTTTTTTGAATGTCCATATTCCTTTCTGTGTTGAACGTTGTATTCTATATTCTTGTCTGCTGAAACCCAACCTACTCCTTATTATGCATCTTATATTTTGTCCTTCTCCTCGTCATCCATTATTTCATCGGTTAGTTCCTTTATATTGCTCATATCTGACCGAATCAAAATTTAACCGACGGCTCTTTTCTTTCTTGTTGTTTCTGGGTGTAGGTCTTTAGCTGACGTGCCCAAAGGGGAGATCTAAAAAAAAAATAAATAAAAACGGGATACATTGCATTGGAATTTTTTATAAAGAGGTGTAAATATTTTTGTAAATAATGTATAAAAAAAAAGTATACAATTAATTCGTTATTTTGTAATGTTAAATTCACGGATAGTTTTGTAATTCGATGATTATTTTACCTTAAATAGATGTTAAGTAAAACCAAAAAAAAAAAAAAAAAAAAAAAAGAAAACTTCAGTAATCATTAACCACTAAACTAGATCTACTTTCGAATTAGACAAAGCCAAAATGATCATTCCGAAACATAACGCGGCTCCTTAATAACTACGATGGTCCGCCACTTCGATTTTCTCAAATTTATCCAACCATTTGGTTATATCAACAAAGTGATTTGAGTGAATGCAGAGGCAAATTTGGTCACACGTTAAAGTAATTCCACAAAATCATCCGATATACATCTTATATATTATTAATGATGGTCCGCAGCAGGGAACTATGATTTTATTTTAGAAAGTTTTAGAAAATAATGATTTTCATGCGATTTTTCGACAAATATCGAATAAGAGGATCCATGATAAACTTTTAACCCCATGCACGATCTCAGAACCGAAAGAAAGATCGAGGGAAATTAAAACTTCAGTAATAATTTAGCATTGCCGAAGAGAGTACGCTGCAGTTTATTCGATCGATGTCTGTGGGGGGGAAAAAAGAAACTTCAACTGTAAAACGTCTATCGGCATCACGTTGATACTGGACTGACTAGGTCGAAATTGTTTTCATCGTCACAACTAACAGAATCTGAAAAATGAATGTTACAAGCAACAGGGGCTACCATCATTTCAACCCTTATATGAGAATCGAAGATGAACATTATTTATAATTTTCCACGACGATTGCTACAAAAATAATCGGATTAAAAATTATACGCGATTTCTACGAATATCCGAATTGTTTTAAAATACCTCGGCTAAAAATTAAAAAGCTACAAAGAAGACGTCGCCGCATTACGGAAGAGCCATTCTCTAGTGCACGTTAGTTTCAGATTGGAATGCGGCACATGAAGTATGTTAATACGTAATCATTTTCGGTATCGCGGTGAAATTATTCCTCCATCAACGGTAAAGTATATCGATGTTTTTCGGCCATTTCAGCGACCTATTTTAAACTCCGTGAAAAACAGAAAAAACAAGATAAACTGAATTGTTTTCGATGGAACGCTCAGAATTCGTATCTTATCTGAAGCCGATTCGTCGAAAAATGTTTACCTTGGCTTACGATACGAATAAACATTGGCGCGGTCGCATCACCTGTTCAATGACGTCATTAGCCGGAAAATTATTACCCGGTTAAACTAACGGTAGAAAACGAATTTATATGAATTTTTGAATTTATATGAATTTTTGAATTTATATGAATTTTTGAATTTATATGAACTGTCAAGGAATCGTTTCGTTGTAGTCTTGTAAAATTCTTCAGAACAATTTTCGTTCATCAGAGGTGAAAAAATTTCGCTGCAATCCGAAACATTCGATCGATTTTAATCTAGCGTTAACCGGGAGTAAGTTTGGAAGACATTTTAAGAGGATGAAAAATATCACTGCGATCTAATCGTTAATATTTTAAACTTAAAAGGGCATGGCAACTCATTTAAAAACGTTAGCAGAGTTACTGATTTAGTAGAAGCCTTTAAATGTGTTTTAAATTTATCGTATATTTTTACATAAGGTTTAATTATACCACCGGCCTTTTAATTTTCTGATTATTATTTTGGTCTTTTTACCTGTTCTTATCCAAAAAAAGACAAAAGAAAAAATAAAGAATCTTCATCGTTATCTAAACGGACAAAGTGGTTTAGGGCAACTTCCGGCATTACTTGATTCACGCGAACCATTTAGAGCACTTCTCGACGTCCCGATATCTGCGGCGAGGATTGTTTACGGAATTTATTTTTTTTCACTGAGGTTAAACAAAAATAAACTGTTCTCGTATTATTGCAATAGTTTTTAAGATATATGGGGGTGTACGAAAATCACTATTTCAGATATTCTCTGATTCATTAAGTGGCCGATTAGATTATCATGAACCTCTAGAGTACTTCACTAATGAGCTTTGTAATTTTAGAACATAGGTAACAGCGAAGATGATAATTACGAGAAACATTAATAGCGTATAAAAAATCCGATATAGCGGATTTTGTTACGAAATGTCGACTTCTGCAAAGTTGCAGAGAATACGGCCAGGCGATGTGTTGCTCTTTTAGGATGCTGCTCAGTGTATCGGGAAAATCTGATGAAAGTCAGAGTGTTTGAATCTGAATAATACAGTTTCCTTGATATTGCTTTATATGTATATCCGGCTTACTCTCTCTAGATTTACCACATTCATTTCAGTCCTAGTGTCAAACTAAGAAGACCAAGAAAGAGCAGTTGTAGAATGCAACGGACTCAGTTCGGCATTGCGGAAGGTGATAAATAGAGCCAGGAAAACCGCAGTATAGACCTCACGTTCAAATATCCGAAAAAACACACACACACACACACAAAAAAAGAAAAGTGATTACAAAATGAAGGCCAGTTTTTAAAAGTGATTAAAAAAAGGAAATGTCAGTAGTAGCAGACATTTTTGAAACTGCTTTCGATCACAATTGCGCTGCTTTTAAAATTTTCCTAGTAAAATCCTCACGTGAGAACTTCCTCGCTCACAAATAGCCTAATGCAAGAGCTGCGTATATAAATCAAATCTTCTAAGAAATCTTCTTGTGTGTGGGAACTCTTCTGCTTTTCCTTTTCAAGGACCACTCTACTTAACCATACTCGGAAAATGGCCAAAGCTTTCAAATTTCCCTCTTCCGAACATCCTTCTATTTATACAATTTCCTCCGGTAGTCTGTAATCTTTTGTTGATACTATTGCTGCTGCATATGTCCTCAACGTTAACGAATCCAGGTCGGTTCACAGAAGATTCTAACGCTCATTTCCTTATATCTGCCTTCAATATTAATGAATTAAAGTTTATTCTTGAAAAATTGTCTAACCCCACTCCGGGGGGACCTTTATAGTATGCCCTCCCTCGTCCGTAAAAATCTATCCGATCAAGCTCTCAAAACTGTTCTCTGTATATTTTCTTTTCTTTGGCCCAGCATCTAAACCACGTGGTCACTTTCAACACAAATGAACTCTAACGTGAAACTAACCTTCTTAGATAAAATAAAATAAAAATTAATTAATTAATTTAAAAAAACTCTAAACCACAATGTTAAAATCGACTATGAACCTGAATAAGGCAACCAAGGCCTGGTTCTCATAACAAAGCAAATACTGAATATTATAAGGAGGAAAAACCGACAAGGAAATTAACTTCCTGAAAAATGTCAAATAATCTACAAGAAAATAACAGATGTCCTCCGAGTGACTAATTGTGACCACTGCAAACCAGATTGGACGTTTGACTTTGACAATTTTATGAAATTCGCGTGTGTCCCATACGAAAACGACAGATCAAGAATCTGGATACTTATTTTTATTTTCCGACCGTTTTCATTATTATCAGTTACACTTATTATAAATATATAAAAACTCAGTCCTCCGTGCCTCATCCTGCCTGGAGACACCATATGGCAAATGCGTTAGCTTTTTGTTTGCCGCTTCTTGCCCAAGATCCGTATCACCTTGTCTTATTGGCAGATTGCATATTGCTGGCCTTTTTATTGTTTTAGCGACTTTCCATAGATTGTAGCCTGTGTATTGAGTAGGGGGTAAATTTTCCACATACATGCTGAAGTTTTTGCTTTTTTAGATTATTTAATAATTTATGTACTTTTTTAGTTGCCACGTTTAATTGACGTTTGATTATAAGCGTTCTACAAGTTTGCCACAATCTACGTAGTCGCTTTTTTCTCGGCTACAAGTTCCTGTATGTATTTAGGACAGTTATTATCATATACGCGTTTTTCTAATGGAGTTGAATTCCGTACCGCTATTTGAATTTGTTCAGTAAAACTGCGAACGTTGTGCTCAATTTATTCTTGCGTTTTTAGCGGGATCGATAAATTAATACTTTTCGGAAGGAGTGATCTATGCCAGTTCCAGTCTGTGTTTCTATTATGTAACAACTTATTCTATTGTTTCATTAATATTTCAGTACATATATGTAGTAGCTGTTATTGGTGTATAATCACTAAATATGCCGCCAAAATGTGACTCAACCCTCATATGACTCATCGTCAGTGATATGCCTTTAACAATAAACGACAGTTGGTATAAGTAGGCCAGTATGTAGTCATATCATGAACTGCTCTATATAAATTTCTGCCTCTGGTTATTGCTAATCTGGATCCGTGATAAATATGTTTGGCATTCAGGTCTCCCCACCTATAGTCCACTTCGTTTCCAATTGCGTGAACAAATCTTTAAACTGGTCCGTACCTATGATTGATCGCGGAAGACAATACACTGCTATACTATAGTCAGAGGATTTGTCATATGCTCAATAACCGCTGCTGTAGCTTTTATAATCACAGAGAACCCACCTTGGGGTTTCTCAGAGGGATGTAATGTGTAGCATTTATAACCAGGAATATTAGCAAAACTTCTGTTGGTGAAGTGTGATTCTGATACGAGTAGTATGTCAATCTTTTTTCCTCTTTGAGAAAATAAATAATTTCTTGAACGTGGTTTAATAGCCCGTTAGTTTTCTACAGTGTACTATTCGCAAACATATCGGCTTCACTTTACTAATTTAGTAATGATCTGCGTCAGCATGTTGACGATGGCATTATTTTGAGTTTTTGAACAATCCTTTAAAACGATAGATAGGAACGAATTTACTAGGCTTCTTATGTTCGTGTCATCGCCTACAGATTTGAGTTCTGACATCACTTGCGCGTATGACTTTTTGAATGAGGAAGAAGTCTGCTGCATACAAGCTGGTGCCTCATGTAGAGCAGTGCCACCGGACAAGTTTTTATATTCTTCTATTTGTTTTTTGGATTGCTCCTTCTTATATGGTCTTGTACTTTTTTTAATAAAATTCTTGTACACCTCGTAACCTTTGTAATTTGCTGAATGATTGCCATCGCATAGCGCATAGCGCAAACGGAACTTCCCGCTTTCTAGAGCAATACTTGGAATCGTGTCCTTCACCATACTTAACACATGCGAATAGTCTGAAGCAGTAATTCTTGGTATGGCCGTATTGCTGACAACGTATACACCGAGATATCGTATTTGTCTTTCTAGGCGGTTCTGCTTGAATGCTAATATTACATAGAGTTTGCAATTCCTTAAATATCCATGTTGTTGTCAGCTAGTTCCAAACCAACATAAAATAACGGCAAGGGATTTTTCGTGATTCTGTGTCTGATATTAACTGCGTGTCTGACATAATGGCCTACTTCAGCCAATTCTTGTATTATATCCGTATTGTCTATTGAGTGATGAAGACCTCTAATGACAATTTTAAATGCTTTTTCATTTTTTGGTTGATGAATGTATCGAAAAATATTTTTGTCTCTATAATGTTTACATAGTGCTCTGTATGCATCTATAGTTTTGGTCATTATTTTACTCCTTTTGCTCTTACCTTCGGCAATGTCATTCCTTCTCTCTTCAAGATGAATATGTTTGGCATTTATCGACGTTGATTGTCATTGTTTCTCCATCCTTGGTATAGCGTTCTTTATCACTGTATTTATTATTTAAACTCATTGTTATAAATATAGTTGTTCTTTGTCGCAGTCTATTCTTCGTAACTCCTAATTGCTTCTATTTAGACGCGTTGATGGATAATCGTCCGTTGCCAACAAGCCCAGAGAAAAACCCAAAACAAGAAAAAAAAAACTTTATTATTAGCTAATGATTTTGTTTCGAACTCCTTTTTGAAGATTACAATAGGTATCTCTGCAATCATATTATTATTATAGTCCACTAGTCCTTCAATGTAAATAGGAGGAGGTTTAGGAGTGGTATCACGATTATTCATTTGTAGCGTCAGAATCAGAAATGGAGGTAAGAGGCCAGAACCTGTTCGTATTGTTAGCTTTAATTTCTGGAGAAGCTGTATCAGCGTGTGAAGTCGTTTCCTTTTTTTTTTTTTTTGTGGGTACAACTTGGCAGGAGTTGATCGGATCTTTTATTATCGATGCGATGGAATTATCAACTAGCATTTCTGTGTCATTTTGCAGTGTTTTGCTGTGTAAAGGTGAATCGTGTACAACATGTTGAATAGAGGATGAGAAAAAGACTCACCGGCGATTTATTTGCTACCTGTATTACCGCTTGACGTAGAATTATAAGTAGAAATAACAGCAGCAAAGGTCCGGCGTCTACTGGTATTATTTTCGACATGCTATATTGGCCGCCAGCAGTGGTACGTTGATCTTTTTCATTGATAGCGTAATAGACGAGATCGATAAATATGCCGCATGCGCTAACGAGTGTGTACGCGCGCGGCACTAACTCGCGGAACGTAATCGAGATAAGAAACTGCGAAAGATAAAGGTTCGCGTATCGAACGAAATCTGAGACGGACGTACAAAATATGTATCATAATGATAAAATGAACGCACGAAAACAAGACAAATAATCGAAAATAACAAAATAAAAATGAAACATTGTCATTAATATATATATATATATATATATATATATATATATATAGGTATGTGTGGGTGTGAAGGGATATAAATAACCTCGATCCTTTGAACCGGCCATAGGTCGAATAGTCTCCTATAATTCTTGCAGAAGAGTTAGTCTTAATTGACTGTCGCATTTTCAAAAAATAAAATAAGTATCTTGTAAGTATGAAAAAAAAGGTTAAACATTACATGATATTACTCTCAGGATAAAAATTACATAGACTCATTAATACATATAATAATAATAATAATAATAATAATAATAATAATAATAATAATAAACCTTTATGAGGAAATTCTTAAATTATATAACAAACATGAATAACATAAATTTTATATAGAAAAACTAAATATTAAACTTCCTCGGCCCGTGATGAGCAAAGGTTTCCTGTCATCCCCCCCATTCAATCCTATCTATGGCTACTCTTTGAAAAAATTTTGTTCAACAAGAAATTACTAAAATCGGATCCCTCCACCTTGTCAACTGATGCCCCCTTCATCTCTTATAATGTGCATAAAATCAGAAAGTGGCTTTATATGTCCATCTGTCATCCTTCATTCTTGCTACAAGACCAGCCCAAACCTATTTTTGTCTTCTAATATATCTGACTGCATCTATATTAGTTTTTGATTTTTCTTTTATCAGTTTGAGTGGTACTTAATCTAACTTTCTTAATATTTAATATAGACCGTTCGGTTGTATTTTGTGTTACCTTTATTTTATTAATAATTTTTGAAGTCAGACATCAGGTTTGACTGCCGTAGGTTAAACTGGGTATAATAGTCGCGTTGAAAATTAGATACTTGTGGTAATTGTTAAAAGGGCCTTCAAAAATATATTTTAGTGTCCAATACTTGTTCCAAGCTTTCGTTATTCTAGTATTTACCTCCGTTTCAGTACGATTTTCAAAGGATAATTGCTAACCTAGGTACGTTACTTGAGTTACTATTTCTATAACCATTCCGTTTACTAGTACTACTTTAGCGTTTCGGTTTTTTGTAAATATTTTCGTTTTTCCGATATTTATGGAAAGCCCGGCTTTCTTTTTTCCCCGCATTGTCTAATTCTGCTATCATAGTTTTTAGTATTTTTTGAAAGGAATTTGACAAGAGAACCACGTCATCCACAAATCTTAAATTATAGAATTCTTTTTCCATTTATGTTTAAACCTTTGTTATCCCAGTGCAACTTTCTAAAAATATCTTCCAAAGCACAGTTAAACAAAACCGATGATAATGGGACTCCCTGTCTAACCCCGTTCTTAATGTCGAAGTACTGACCCTTTATATCTGTTAATATTCTGGCTCTAAAATCCTTATACATATTTTTTATTAATATTATGTAGTTTTCTGGAACTCCTTGACTTTTAAGTGACGCAAATAAGTACTGATGTTTTACAGAGTCGAAAACTTTGGCGGGATTCCCTATTTTCTAATCGTCATTCGCATTACCGTTTTATTCAGTCGATTCCTCGTTCCCTGTCTTGGTTCCATTCTATTCGGTCGTCGCTCTTCTATTGTATCCCTAATTTGTCTCCGGATCAATCATTCTCTCCTCCCCTGCTCTCGCCTTGGATTTGCTCTATCGCCTTCTCCTGATTGTTTTCTTCACGATTGTGATCCTCCTCGTATATGTGATGCTGATCACATTTTCTTCGAGTGTCCCGCTCTTCGTAATGAACGTTCCCTTTTATACAGTCAGCTCTTGTCATTAAGTCTCCCTACTAAATATAACTCTTCTTTTATCCTCTCCTTTTCTTCATCTTCTGTGGTGTCTGCACTACTATCCTTTGTTACGTCCGATCGCCTAGCTATTTGGTTCCTTAGCTTAGTTTTTCCTGTTGTTTGGTCAATGCCGCTAGCGCGCTCAGAAAAAAAAAAAAAAAAAAAAAGTCGAAAGCTTTATTATAGTCCATTAGATCCCCATATATGTCTATTTCGACTTAATATTCTATGCATTTCTTAATGACTTAGTTCATGATGTAGGTGATCTATTGTAGTGAACGACCTTCTGAAACCAGCTTGTTTTACAGGTTGCTCGACTCTTATAATAGGCTGTATTCTATTTTCTAACAGCTTTGAAGAACATTACCAAAGAACGTTGCAACAAAAACAAACCAATTTCGTAACTACACTTTGTTGTAGTCAGTAATGTATGCATACAACGAAATGACGCATATTCGAAAAAAAAGGTACATTTTCAACGGGTTCATTGAAAAAAATTTATCTATTGTAATTGATTTACAATGTGGAGACGTATTTAAATTTGGCGCAATTGAGCAATTAGACTTTTTTTTTTCTACCCTGGACGCGCCAGCAGCCTTGACCCAACAGCATGGTAAATTAAGAGATAAAACTAAATAGCCAGGCGGTCAGAAATGGAAAAAACAAAGGACAGCAGAAACGGAATAACTGAAGACGATGGGATGGAAAGGATATAGGTAGCGTTAAAGGGAATAGGAAGACCCAAAGCTAAAAGTTGGACGTAAAGAAGGGATCGTTCGTTAGAGAGTGCTTCTAAAAGGATACCATTTGAGACGCAAATATAAAAAAGCTCCGAAGCGTGAAGAGAACAGAAAGGAGAAGGGGACAAAGCGAATTGAAATCGAAAAGAAAGGAGTAGAAAATGATTGATTCTGAGTCTAATTAAGGAAACAACCGTGCAACGATGAAAAAACAGGAATAGAATGAAACCAAGACAGGAAATGAGGAACCGGTTGAATAAGAAAGTAGTATGAATAATGATTAGAGAATAAAGACGGATACATGTCCAAAGAAAGTGTCGGAAATAATTAGAGCGTGATAGGGAAAGAAAGTTTGAAGAAGGGAAAGAGTCGAGGAAAGGACCATTGCGGGCGGCTGAGCGAGCTAAAGAGTCGGCTACTGAGTCATTGCCCTCTATATTAGAATGACTAAGAATCCTATAGAAAGTCTATGAGAATGGAACGGGACGAGAACAAAGAGGAGATGAGAGATCGAATAGAGAGAATGATACCGTCAGAAGAATGAGAAGGAGCAGAGGAGATGGCTTGAAGAACGCCTTTAGAATCGGATACGATCAGAAATTTATGAACTCCACTTGTTGAGGATATAAAATGAATGGCACGAACAATTGAGATCGATTCGGCCGAGAAGGTAGAACAAAAAGAAGGAAGTAGGAAAGACTCAGAGTGCAGGAGCGTAGGAGATTTATAAAAGCCGCGCTCTCATCACTCTTGGAGCCATCCGTGAAGATTAAGACATGGGAAGGAAAAGAAGAGTCCATCAGCTGAAAGAATTCGAAGTTGACTACATGGTGAGAGGAAGAATTAGTTTGGATCGGGAGGGAGGAGAAATTGATACCCTGCCATATGCTATTAAAATCAAAAAAAAAAGTAAGGAAGACTGTTATAAGAGGAAACGTAGGGAGAAAAATTGGAAACACGAACAACTATTGAAACGGTACTACGCTGTAAAGCGTAGTCTCGCGTCCAGGGATGCCACCACGGATTTAGTCCGCGGAATTATTAATTATTATTTTATTAATTATTATTATGATAGTTATTATTATTATTAATTATTAGATTAGCCAAGAAATGGGTTTCGTTTTAACGGTTTGTATTTTAAAATTTATCTACAACTATTTTACTGGGACGGTATACCGCTAAAAACACACGTTAATTAAACTAGATACGAACATAATATTACGACGATTACTAAATATAAAATAATTCAATACGTATCTCTGTTGTCGGCCGGGTGGTGCAAGATCCTGAATGACGGTGTCTCGTTGGTCCTTTAAATCGGTTGGTATGCAGAGGAAATTCGGTCCGCGGTATTTTAAGAACAATTAACGAATGATACTCCGTACACTTTTTTAATTATAACAATCGGAATTACGAGCGTTCGCGTTTTTAACAGTCGAATTACAGCCAGTGGCCAACTTGAGCGGATTCTTCACTTTTTTACTGGTCCGATGACCAAGACCGAAAACTATAACGTGCCAACTTCGACCGTGACAAAAATTAGAGTGACTTCGACCTTTTTTAGACGGTTCTGCTTGCCCTCGACTCCGGCTCATTCCAGTCGTTATTTTTCGTCGGCATGTTTTTTACAACCTGACCGCCGGACTCGTCGGAATCGCGACAAACAAAAACCTATGGTCGCGGAGATCCTTTGACGCATTCAAAAAGGTCGTGCCTTCCCGGAATCTTTACAACCTGCGATGTTTTCGGGCTTTATTTTTTATGATTCGTAATTCTCATTTTTTCCGAATAGTCCTCCGTGGGTGGCGATGCAAAATTCCTTTCTCCCTTGCCGACAACAGGATTATACATATACGCACACTTACGCTCACACCATTTGCCCGATAGTCTATTAAATTACATTTTTAATATTTTATTTACTTGTTTAATAATTTTGGTTTTATTTTGTTAATTTTTTGTCGAACCATGTAATGGTCACATTACATATCCCCGCCGCTACGAAATAAAAATTTCCCTGAAATTTTTATTCAATTTGTTCAATTTTTTTTTTTTTTTTTTTTTTTTTTTTTGCAATTTACAATTAATTTCTCATCTTCTGGTCAACCCTCAACCTACAGATTGTTATTTACACTAGAATATGCATGCGTTACCAATCATCGTGATATCCCTCTATCTTATACTTATATATTTACATATTTATAGAACTCGCTCTCACTTAGCCTACATCTGTCAATTTTTATTTTGAAGAACTGAAAGTCTTCTCTTTTATTTAAAGTTCCGTTATCGAACCTTTTTACTTATTCCTTCGCTTCCTTTTTATACTCGGTTACCTGGTCCCCGGGTACTGCTTTTCCGAACACAATTAATTATTCTTGCGCTTTATTTCTATATTCGGTTACCCTGTTCCCGGGTACTGCTTTTCCGAACACAATTAATTATTCTTGCGCTTTGTTTCTATATTCGGTTACCCTGTTCCCGGGTACTGCTTTTCCGAACACAATTATTCTTGCGCTTTATTTCTATATTCGGTTACCCTGTTCCCGGGTACTGCTTTTCCGAACACAATTAATTATTCTTCCGTAATTAGACGCAGTCTAACGGTCTCTTACTTTTAATTTCCCCCTCTACAGGTACTATTTTCAAAACATACAATTATTTACGAAACCTTTTTTTTTATTTACAACCTTATTACCCAAAATGGCTGCGGTCATTATCCGCCGTACAAATTAAATATTTACAATATATACAATATCTACAAAATTTATTCTCGTTCGGCCTTCCTTTACTTTGCTGGCCGAAGATTGTCATGATTATGGGTGCCTTTGCAGACATTCTTATCTACATCCCATATCTCGTACGCGTTTTCCGCGATTATTCGTCGAATTATAAAAGGACCTTCATACAATAAATCCAATTTTCGACATTTTTTAAATTTTTTATTGGACAATGAATGTACCTTCAAATAAACATAGTCTCCGATTTCATATTCGGTCCATTCATTTTTGTCGTTTATTTTTTGTCTCGCCAGTACGGCCTTTTTGAAGTTATCTCGCGCCACATGTAATAATTTCTGATAATCATACTTCCTAGCCTCCGGGTATTCGAGGATAGTTTCCAACCGGCGCTCCGGAGTCCGTTTCGTCATCAGGTATTGTGGACTAATCCCCGTTACTGTATTCGGTAATTGATTCAGTATATCCTCTATTCGGGCTACGAATTTTACCCAGGTTTTATGGTTTTTATGAGCGAATAATCTTAATAATTTTGTAATTTCCCGGTTTATTCGCTCCACCGGATTACATTTCGGAGAATAACAAGAGGTATGTCTCAATTCAATCTTTTCCGAAGTACAGAAATTTTCCCATCCTCCGCTACGAAATATCGTTGCGTTATCGCAAATTATGGCTTTTGGTCGTCCTATCTTGTTTATATAATCTTTCAATTTACTAATTACAACCGTTGCCGTTGCTCGGCCTATTTGATACAACTTCGTATGTTTCGTAAATACATCGTAGAATACGACAAGTTTATCAACTCGACCGACTTTAGGTAAGGGTCCCTTAATATCGATAGATACGATTTCTAACGGATTTTCCGCCAGAATGCTTTTAATTTTCGATTTATTTTTTATATTACTCGGTTTAACCTGTTTACATAACTCGCACCTTCGTAATTGAGTTCGTACGGTTTTACTAATGTTTTTCGCGATACATTCTTCGGTCAATAATTCGAGTGTTCGTCTAATCCCAGGATGACCATAATACGTATGCACTTCCCAGATTAGGGGTTCTAGTAATTTCTCCGGTAGACACAATCTCCAATTCTCTTCCCGGTTTGATTTAAAAAATAGAATATTTTTATGGATCTTATAAAATTGTTGCAATTTCTCAGAAGTTGGTAGCGTCTCTTTGACCTTCACCCATTCTCGATCGTGGTTCTGATCCTCTATTATATTCCCTACCAACTTTTTTATGACCGAGGATCTGTGCACAGATATTTTATTTATTCGGACTACATCGCTCATACCCTCTTCTTCTGCGTCGAACATACGCGATAGACCATCTGCCACCGTATTATATTCTCCTTTAATATAGTTAACTTCTAAATTAAATTGTTGGAGATATAATGCCCATCGTGTTAACCGGTCATTTTTCCACTTGGACTCATAGAGAAATTTCAGACACTGGTGATCTGTTACCAAGATGGTCCGGAATCCGTGTATAATTATTTTAAATTTTTGGCACGCGTAAACTATGCTTAACAGTTCTTTTTCTGTAATTCCATATTTTCTCTCATATTTATTTAAAATCCTGCTAATAAACATAATTGGCCGTGGGTGACCCTCCCGATATTGATATAACTGTGCCCCAATGGCAAGACCAGACGCATCACAAGCCATATAAAATGGTTTCTCGAAATCAGGGGCCTGCAGTTTCACATCCTCGGAAAATTTCTCTTTAAATACCCTGAACGAGTTATCGGTTGCTTCATTCCACTCGAACTTCTCAGAGCCTTTTACCATACGGCTTACTGGTTCTAATAGATGAGCGTATTCATGAATAAATTTTCGGTAAAAATTTGCCAATCCCATGAATCTTTGTATTTCTTTTTTATTTTTCGGAGCCGGAAAATCTTTGATTTTTGCTATTTTTTCCGGGATCATCGATATTCCTCTCGCCGACAACCGATATCCCACAAAATCGACCTCTCCTTTCGCAATCTCCGTTTTATTGATATTTATTGTCATATTCGCCAGTTTTAATTTATTCAGAACATAGTCCAGTCGTTCTATGTGTTCTTTCTCATCCTCGGAGAATACTAATAAATCGTCAACATACGATATGGTAAACTCATCGCATTCATACCCCAGTACTTTCCTTATTGCCCGGATAAATGCAGCCCCCGAATTAATCAAGCCAAACGGGACCCGGGTAAATTCGTAGCACTGCCCTTCGAATGTAAATGCAGTATACCGACGAGAATTTTCTTTCAATGGGATTTGCAAAAAACTGGAGGTCAGATCAATTGATGTTATATAATTCGCTTTTTTGAAGCGAGTTAGCAATATATCGATCGGTAAGGGAGCCTCGTGCTCTTTTAAAATGATTTTATTAATGTATCGAGCATCCAAGCAAACTCGATGTTCACCATTTTTCTTAGTGACCGCCACGATAGGATTTCGATACGGCGAAGTGGACGTGGTTATTATCTTTAAATTCACCATATTTCTAATTTCTTTTGCAACACTGCTTCGCTTACTCTCTGGTATAGGGTACGTTTTGTTAACCACCATCGGTTCAGCTGAATTTACCTTAATTTCGTATTCATATTGGTTGCAGCACCCTAATATTTCATTGAATACTTTTTCGTTTTTTAACAGGGTTTCCCTCAGCTTAGTCTTTTCTTCCTCCCCTAGAATACTTTCCATTAATTTACCATCGATTTTATTTTCTAGCGATTCTTTTTCCTCAATAAAACTTCCGATCTCACGGAAGTTATGATGGCTCGGACCTTCTTGCGTATGTATCACACTTAGTCGAGCTGTATTCCTCGTTTTTCTGTTGAAGGGCACTCGGATCCTTTTACCCAGTCCTCCGCAACCCACCATTACATCATTACGAAAACATAGATTTATTTTAAATTTGTGTAGAAAATCGTTCCCGATTACTACCGGAATATTCAATTTATTCAACACATAAGCATGAATCGGAAATATCTCGCTATTAATTGTTAGCGGTAATTTAATTTGAATATTCGCTTTTATCAGACTGCTATTACACGCCGTTATTATTTTTAATTGTTTTGTCGGCAATTGAGGTAATTTCAATTTTTTATATTCGGGAGCTACCTCTTGCCAGGTTTGTGGTGAGATCGCCGTGATATCAGACCCTGAGTCTAAGAGAGCGTTGTATTTTTTCCCTAATATTGTTATTTCAATAATCGGATTTATTATCTCTTCCTCGTCTTTGCCTATTTCCTCTTCTCGTAATAACTCTTCTTCCCACTCTAATATACGACAGTTTACTCTTTCGATTTTCCGCCTTACTTCGCCAACTTCTTCATCTCCGCGCGGTCCGCTTTTCTCTCCTTCTCATTATTCTTCCGTAGGTCGGCCACCACACGCTCTTCTAATTCCCCTATCTTTTCTTCGACCATCTCCTCCACTTCTTTTTTAACATTATTAAATTTTACATTTATATTATCATTAATTTCTTCTACTTTTTTATTAACGTTATTTATGTCCGATTTTATTTCTGCTATTAATTCTTTATTTTCGGCTTTTTGTTCGTTAAATTTTGCATTAAATTCGGCTTTTTGTTCGTCAAATTTTGCATTAAATTCGGCTTTTTGTTCGTTAAATTTATTGTTAATATTTTCGAATTGTGATTTGAAGAACTCCATGATGCTCGGGTCCATGGTGAATTTCCGATATAATTTACTTATTTTAATTTAAATTTTAGTATAAATTTATTGTATTTAATGGTTCGTTCCACGAGAGAACAATTTTCTAAATTTGTTCCCCACCAGGGATGCCAAATGAAACGGTACTACGCTGTAAAGCGTAGTCTCGCGTCCAGGGATGCCACCACGGATTTAGTCCGCGGAATTATTAATTATTATTTTATTAATTATTATTATGATAGTTATTATTATTATTAATTATTAGATTAGCCAAGAAATGGGTTTCGTTTTAACGGTTTGTATTTTAAAATTTATCTACAACTATTTTACTGGGACGGTATACCGCTAAAAACACACGTTAATTAAACTAGATACGAACATAATATTACGACGATTACTAAATATAAAATAATTCAATACGTATCTCTGTTGTCGGCCGGGTGGTGCAAGATCCTGAATGACGGTGTCTCGTTGGTCCTTTAAATCGGTTGGTATGCAGAGGAAATTCGGTCCGCGGTATTTTAAGAACAATTAACGAATGATACTCCGTACACTTTTTTAATTATAACAATCGGAATTACGAGCGTTCGCGTTTTTAACAGTCGAATTACAGCCAGTGGCCAACTTGAGCGGATTCTTCACTTTTTTACTGGTCCGATGACCAAGACCGAAAACTATAACGTGCCAACTTCGACCGTGACAAAAATTAGAGTGACTTCGACCTTTTTTAGACGGTTCTGCTTGCCCTCGACTCCGGCTCATTCCAGTCGTTATTTTTCGTCGGCATGTTTTTTACAACCTGACCGCCGGACTCGTCGGAATCGCGACAAACAAAAACCTATGGTCGCGGAGATCCTTTGACGCATTCAAAAAGGTCGTGCCTTCCCGGAATCTTTACAACCTGCGATGTTTTCGGGCTTTATTTTTTATGATTCGTAATTCTCATTTTTTCCGAATAGTCCTCCGTGGGTGGCGATGCAAAATTCCTTTCTCCCTTGCCGACAACAGGATTATACATATACGCACACTTACGCTCACACCATTTGCCCGATAGTCTATTAAATTACATTTTTAATATTTTATTTACTTGTTTAATAATTTTGGTTTTATTTTGTTAATTTTTTGTCGAACCATGTAATGGTCACATTACACTATATGCGATAGAATCGGAACTCTATGAGGTGCCAAGCGCCGGTGATTTTTGATGTGAAGATAGGAAGGAATAAGATTGGATAAAGAAATGGGGAGGCGCTTTGTTAAAAAACGATAACGAACGACTAACGGATAATCGCTGGAATGGGAGATTTTAAAGCGCCCATAGGCGAAGAAATTACACAATACGGTTCCTTCATTTAAAACAAAAATTCCAATTCCCTATTGCGGTACCTAAATTTTAATGCGAAAAATAATAATAACATTAAAAAGTAATTCACATGAAAACAGAAGTCAGTAACGGTATAAAATTATTTTACAACTGTTTAAAATTAAATATCAACATTGTCAGTAGTATTTGTAATGCACTGGTTGAAGAATAATCTGAAAATTACTGCAAGTGAAGACTGAATTTATAAAAAAATCAACGAATAACGATTTGGAAGTTTTCAACTGTTCGCCATATTCAGACTCGTAGCATATTTATACAACAAAATGTCGAAAGTATAGACCCTCTTAGTCACGGGGGAAGACGCGTGAAACGTTTTAACTTGCCCCAAATTTATTTTTTCATGACGAAAAAACATTATTACGAAACGATAGAAGTGTAATGTGGTCATCCTAAAATCAATTTTAACTCCTCCTTTGTGACTATACAAGAATATGCAAATATACTCGTTGTTACACGCTCAATATATAATAATTGTCCTTTTACGGTAGAACAACACGTTCTATCTTTTCACTGTTTTCGATTTAGAACACTTTGTGCAAAAAAGTTTAGGCAACCACAGCCACTACATCCAATCTAAACGATAATGTATATTTAATTAATTAATAAACATCCGGCCGTGTCTGTACATCTTTTTGTCGAGGAGTCTGTATTTCTTACTCTTTTACGAAAAAAACCGAAACTAAATCGATCGAACTGGAGTTTTTCATGAACTTGGTTTACTTAGAAAGTGAGTACTCTCTAATACTGTTACGAAATGTTCGACCGAGCGAAATTTTATGTTCCTCGTCGATAAACTTTACTAGGACCGAACCGTTAGTCAAATCGAATTCGGGGACTAAGTATTTAAAATTTTTCAGAAGAAAATATCTCTCGCTATTTGCTATTTTTGACATCCGTTACGGTTATCGTGAGAAGAAAAAGGAAAAAAACGTTTTAATGGATTCCGGTGAAAAACGGATTTATCTATAGCGTCTTAGTGTTCGTGAGTTTGTCTGCACTCTTCCAAAACTAATCAGACTTTGAACTTTTAAAAGACGATCCGCGCTCCCGGTCTTTCTGAAACACGCAAATCCCCTTTCTCCCGTTTCAACTTGTAGAGGTTGAAAAGCGGAATTGTTGTTGTACTTTTCTGTCATTTATATCGTGTTGGCAGTGAAACGAATTTCTCGGACTTGCCGCGATTAAGTGCTTAACTGAGGATCAGCTGGGCCGTTCTTATCGTCGGCGTCTAATTTTATATATCGCAGTCATCACGAAATGGAATTTCTGTTGTTTCTGCGGCAGATTTTTTTTCTCACTCTTTTCGGCTCGTCATTGAACCATTTAAACCAGTATCTGCTACTACGATGCGCAAACACTTGACTACCTCAATGATTATTGCCCTATCTGCGAAGCTTTTATCAAACTGAAACTTAAACGTATACAGTGTACTTATAAATCGTGCGTAACGAACTTTGAAAAACATTAAAATTTGAAAATTGCGATAAACGGTCTAAAAGTTTAGAGTTTTTTTATAAAAACAAAAATCACGCTGTAACCGATGGAAAAAAAAAAAAGAAAGAAAGAAGCACGTGTGGCATTTAAAGTTCCGTACGAATAACCGAAGATGCGAAAAAATATAGCTTTTCGAAAAATTCAATTCAAAGTTTTTGAAAATGTACGTTAGGAATTCTGTAAAATTTTCACGACAACTACCGATATGATTCAGTGGAATTACGGAGCTTTTCGAAAAATTCAAAATTTGGCTACGGTAAAGGGGCCTGATTTCGGCCTTATAAAATACGAAAATCAACCTTCCACGCTATTTATAAGAACGTGTTTTGTAATTCATCAAAGTAAATCCACGACCCATAACTAAATAAGATTTGAGAAAACGATTCTGCGTTAAGTTAAGGGAGGAAACTCGTGTGTTCATTTTGTCTGAGAATAATTAATTTTTATTCTAACAGGCAATTTTCTAATCGAACTTAATTTGTAAACTGGTATTTATTCTTGAATAGCCCACTTGTGGCTTCTTAAAAACAGATACCGTTAATTATATTACGGTTCAGGACATACCCATTAGCAAAATTTACACATACGTTCTTTCCAGCGCATGGACAATCAGTTTTACCCCGGGTTCTATGTATTGTGCTACAATGGCTAAAAACACCCGTATGTGTATTCTCGAGTGTCTTAAATACTATTAATGATATTTATTTTTTTTTATTACCATTTCCACCGTGAAAGCATCAAGAATTTCTTGTAACGGATTTCCTCGAGGCTGCCCGGCCGAAATTGTTTGTGTTGCGAGCAAATGGTGAGCCGTGAATGGGGCCATTGATTTTTTCAATATGTGCCCATGCGTCAACCAGATGTGGCAATTATAAAGTCGGCCCATCACAACTCCCTCTTTCCTAGTTTTTCGGATTGTACGGTGAAGATTAAGTTTTGATACTTGAATCAGTTCTCTTATGAGACACGACTAAATTTTGTCTCGAGAAAAATGATTAAATTGGTTATTTGAAGCTTTCCCCGATCCGTGCTTCAATCGAGTGCTGTTATACTGAGTGAAGACGCTCATACAAAAATGCATATATAGCAAAAATAAGTGGTCTTGAAGACGTTTTGGATGGTTGTTGAGGTGTATGACATGTTTCTTTCAAAACATTGAAGACATACGTGTAACAGTAAACAAAGAATTGTAGTTTCTGTAAAACATGTCAGGGGACGTTGAACTCTTACTCTAGGGCTAGTAATAAAAAAGGAATGTGATCTCATGTGAATATCATTTTGTTTTATTTATTAAAAATTTATAATTCCTAAAAAATTGCCCTGCAAAAAAAACCAACAAAAAAACCCAATAAAACGGCTATAAAACGCACACACTAATGGCTCAGATGGTGGCACGGCATGCAATGGACTTTGAAGCCGCGGTAATATGCGTTTGTACAGTTGGTGTACACTTTCACAGCGGACGAGGCGATCGGTGGCTTGAAAAAAAAAAAAAAAAAAAAATTTACAAAAAATCGAAAAAGAATTTTTGAAAGCGGAAAAATAAACATATACTTACACCGGTTGTGTATAATACTTAAGCTCGGAGTTTTGGAAACTTTAGTGGCGGGAGGAAAAGGGGGTTAATTGGTTAATTTTTAAAATTTAGTCTGATAACGGTTGGACCCTCTTCCCCGAGGCGCACCCGTTCAGATTATTGGTCGGGTACACCTCTAGGGGCTTTGGACTTTGGTGAATCTGAGAGGCCCTGGAATAAAAATTGGGTTAAATTTTTGAAACTTCTTCCGGATTATCGATATTGAGAGGCACTCAAGATCGGCGTAGTTTTAAAGCCCCAGAAGAAAATTTAGGTTAGTTTCTCTGGTATAGGAAATGAAGTTAGTTTTTGACTCTGGATAAGGTACTTGGGTTAGTTTTCGACGTGTGTACAAGGTTTCGAGATGAGATTCAGACCTACCAGCTTCAGCTCTTACCGGTCTCACTAATGTACCGGGAATTTATTCTCTTTAAAATTATGTTCTCGAGAACTTCCACGAAAGGACACATTTAACAACGAAATAGGTTTCTATAGTACAACTTCGTCCGAAGTTTCACCAGGTTTTAACACATGTATGCTGCAAGCTAAATAATTTATCAAGGTAAAACCGGGGTTTTTTCTTTATCATTTTACTTTACTGCTAACTGATTCCGAAGAAAGAGGCTGTGCTTCATCGATCGAATTTTTGATGTCAAAAAGAACACGTCCACCTAGACAAGGTGTACGCACTTTCTCGAGAAAACAAGAACAAATGTACATGACACTAGTAAGTAAAGTAAAGTGAGTTCCCCTTGATAGGGCGTTGGGATTGTAAAATTAAGGTTCACAATGTACTAAGCCCAACGGCATTAATGAGAGTTACTAAAAAATAAATCGCTTCTGTGGTATTTGTCTCTTTCAAGCCGGCATAGAAGCCGCTAGTTCTAATGCTCCATTTTCTTGTGACTGTGAGGTTGCCTCGCGCCTATCGATGTACGGAGACTGATACTATTCGCTATACACGAAGCGTTGCAAAATCGTTTAACTGAATCTTTTATACTGATGTTCGATTTTTAAACGATTTTAACCATTCTAATATCATACCTTCTTCAACTATTCTTTTTTTTTTTTCTAATAAGGGTATCTTTGTTGTCGCTGTCATAATTGATTACAGATTTGTTCCGACTTCTTCGTTTTTAGTTAATATTAAGTTCAGTCTAAAAAAAAAAAAAAAACAGAAATACTTTATCTGCATTAAAATATCTTCTCCATTGTGATTTGTAGCGTTGTTATTTTTAAAAAAATGCTTCTCGCATATTCTCTCCGTGTCAATGTAAGTATTTAAAATATTCAATTCGCGTGAACTTCATTTCATGCGCACAATTTTTTTCTTTCTTCTTACTCATTTCCGGATTTATATGCGTACATTTCGAATATGTATTACCACATTTTTAAAGTGCTTCCTACTCTTCCACTCTAAAGACTACCTAAAGTTATATTCTCGTCATTCTTATTTATCGCTTGATGTAGAAAAGATAAAAAAAAAAATAAATAAATAAAGATAAAAAAACGGGTCATTTAAAAATGGTTTAACATAAAAAAAAATAAGTGAACTGCCGAAAGCTTAAACTGCCGAAGTGATATCGTCGTAGACGCGGTTTAGCATCGGCCGGTCGTCGAGCTCAGACGAGAAAGTGCAGATTGTCGATACTATTTAGACGGGTGGTTCTGGAATATTATTTGGTGCTAATCAGAAGGGCCCGTCGCGAACGACAATTACGGTAAAAGTTGGCCGGGACACAATTCATCAGGGGTTAGGACTGGTTAAAAAGCACGTTTAAAGTTCGACAGCAGTTTTGCGATTCTGTGTAAGCGAATGCAAATTTATGGCTGCCCATTAGATGACAAAAATGCACAATAGGAAAAACGGGCACTATTATTATGGCATGGCGAAAGCATTTCCCTGGCGAAATTCGCATTTACATAAATCCGCTTGCCCTTACCGACCGCCTCTTTATCCATCCCGATCCCGGTTCGCGAAATAATTATACGCTATTACATCATTACTGCCACTACAACAGTCTGTTTGCCAGGCAACAATAACGTGTGTTTGATGGAGACGGAAATGATGAAAACATGATTTAGTACTCTCATTCAATCTAGCAAATTACGTGTATCGTACGAAGCGGAAAGAATTATCCGCTATCAGCAGTAGTATCTTCGTTTGTTTGTGCTGATGAAAAAATCAGTTCAACGCAGAATTTAATAATTGAAACACATCATTATGTTTAGACATTGCCGGATAAGTTTGCTTCTGTATGAATGTAACCCTGCATTTCAAAAGCAAACGCATTTTTCATGCTACGCGCGGAAATTTATTTGTTTACTTATGTGTTTGTGTAATAATTTTCAAGGTCGCAAATTCAACATTCAGGCGCATTAAAATTATATAGGTGAAGAAAGGAACCGGAAAAAGAGAGAGTGTAATAGCGGTTTTATTTATTTATCTTTTTTGGGTAAATCAATCAGCTGAAAACAGTAAGAAGGAAAAGAGACGTTAGTTAACGGTACGAAAGAAGTTGGAAGAAAAATAACAAAAAAGCCCAATGAGCAGTAGAAACCTCCTTAGAATGCATTCTAAGAACACTTGATTAGCGTCAAGGACAACTACTTCCATTCAATTGGAGAAGCTAGGATGGGATAGCAGAAAATAAAATTTAAGGAACCAAGAAGTAGATTAGGTTGCAGGCAGAGATAGAAGCGGAGTGATTATCAACAAAAACAGAAAGTGTAAATGTATGTTGTTATGAAATTTAAGAGACAGACGCTCTTGCATAAGGGCGAGAGATTAAGAATATGATTTCTTATTAAAAAACGGAAATTCAAAGAGTTCAGCGTTGTATTACTTTTTTGATGCCTCTACGGCTGGAAAGTCAGAAATCAAATCAACACAAATAGAATGGTAAGAAGAAAAAGTATCAGAAATAATCAAATGATTGGAAAAAAAGTCAATTGGGGGAAATAAAAATAATTTATCCGACTCACATAGCCGTGCATACATTTTACAGCGGTAACGCTCAGATGTGACATTATTAAATAGATGATGGAGCTATTTAAAAATATTTACTAACGGTTCAAAATCTTCCGAAAATTTTGGTCTTGTTGACGCTGCTTCTATTGTGGCAAGGAAACGGCATAGCGGTTTAAACTGCCACCTAATATGTATCTGTTTTTTTCGGCTGAGTTTCTATTGCTAAGAGTCGTGATCATATTCTCAGTGTACCGGGTAGATAAGTTACGTGCGGCGAAAGCTTTACTTCTCTTTCGTGGCTCTATAAAATTGTCCACTTTGGTACAAGTGTAAAAATTAAGGAATTCGGCAGTTATCGGATAGGGTTATGTTTTAAAATTCTATTGGGTTCTCAGTCATGCAGACTTGATTGCAGCCAGAGAGCTATATTCTGTGGGCGCTGAATTACCACATATTCCGGTTCCCGGCCTAAATACTAAAATCGAAATGTTTCCTGACTATTGAACATTAGCAATCTACGAAAAAAGGCCGTGTGCTTCAATATTGTTCAGCCATGCAATATGACACTGGTACCTCCTTGTGTTAATTTCAGTTCTTCCTTGTCTTCTTCGCTGATATTATGTCACCCTGGCGTATAGGTTGCGTATAGGCCACTCCTACGAATCGGTGAATTTTACACATGCAGATTGTAATTATCATAGTTCAAACAGTTCTTTAGAAGGGAAGGTATCATTTAGATAATAGAAATAATAGTATTTTTAATAAATTTATATTCCTATTTACCGATCGTATTCCTAGTTGCTATGTTGCGAGAAAAAAGTTCTACGTTTAATTTGAAACTTTATTTTACACAACGATATTATTATATACAATAAATACCTTCGCAGAGGAATATTTTAATTTTACGTATTTGGATTTTTCTTTTTCTTCATTTTTTTCCTTCATCATTTCTGTTTTACTTTTTACGAATACGATAGCAGCTAAAGAACTTTTCTAGTAAGTCTCTTGATAGAGAATTCCGTTATTTTTATTTATGTTCGGATCTTTCGTTTTTTTTGTTTTTTTTTTCTCTTCCCTACAATATATAAAAATATAGTTTAGTTAATTTTTTCACTTACATTTCATTGAATGAAATTCCTCTTACTGTAAGAAATTCCATATAATGTTTCGTTTTCTTATTAGTCTAATTTTTTTTTTTCTATTAACACAGATCGCAACATTCTAGTAATCATTGAAACCGTTCTATTTTGGATGAAGGTCAGCTAACGTGACCGACTCCATGTTAGAAGGATATTAATTTTACCGTCTTCATGTATTGAACATTATTATCTATAGTATTAATTTGTATTCTGTACTTTTTCTGTTCGATCGAATTTAAGAACGCATTCCACCTGAGGCACTTGGTTTTACTAGAATTTTACTCGGATTTTAAAAGAGTACAAAAGGAGAAATGCATGCGCATAAAATTAATACGTACGCGTAACTTTTTCTATTCAGTCGCTATTATATTAGGCTTCCGATAGAATATCGCATGTACACTACCGAGTATTCCAAAGGTAAGAAACAAAAATCAGTTCAACAGGATTGTATCATGAAGTCTGTTTTTAGACGTAACGTAAACATGAACATTTATGCTTCTCTGTATTTGTATATGTTTCATTTTATTTTGTACTTATACTTTTTATATTCCAGTTGAAGGAAGGTTTCCTCTGACGAGGTCTCGGATGCTTTTTAGTAATTGGCTAGGAGCTGTTTAAAGAAAATCAAAGTGCGCATTTCCTGATGATGCGATCAATAATTAGAAGTTTGAGAATATTACGTGTAAGCAATATGTTATATCTTGTTTAGTCATTTAAGATACTTTGGCAACAGAGATTTTGAAAATTTTTGAGATGGTAGAGATTTCAAGATTCAGAACTCTTTCCTGGCTCCCCTAGAATTTAAGTTAGAAAAAATCTTTTTGTTCTTTAAATTTTTAAAATTTTGTAAGTTCGAATAAAAACTCCACTAACGTGTCGTTATAATTCTAATTTAAAGAGAAGTGAGTTGAATTGATGACACTTTTTTATAAATAGCAAGTTCATTTGATAAAAATTTTAATTTTTCTCAAAGGTAGAATGTAAAAATTCTGCACTATGCTTTCCGGATCATGTGTTTATTGAAAAATAGCCATTCACCTAATACAACAGCATTTTTCAAAAAAAGACAGATATTTCAATTATTTCAATGTAATTCGAAAGGCATTAAATAAACAACTTGAATTTCATTAACTCGATCTTTCATTTATTAATAAATCTATGACGTAATTGTCTTTTAATCGTGTCAGAACAGTATCTATTCTGTAGGATAAAAAAAAATTCGGGCGTATCATAATGCCACTCGCCAGATTTATGAAAATAGAAATAGCTATCTTTAAGAACACCGGGGGCTGGGCACGGTCGGTGATGAAGAACTTGGTACTACCGCAGAACTAGAAATAAGTTCAACTTAGGAAGTTTCTAAAGAAGGTAGATTAAAATTTACAATTAGCAATTAAAACATTTTCAGTGTCTACAACAAAAGCACTTATAAAATTAAAATATTATCGGTCAATATAATAATCTGTTACCAGGGTCGTCGCCAAACGGTTAGCTAGGGAAGGGCAATATGATATTACACGTGTGAATAAGTTCTCACCGTTTTCTGTAAAAATAAATCCTTTATTTAAATAAAATTTAAACCGTAGGTGAATTGTAAGCAAATAAATGCAACTTTTAAAAGTTTATTATAATTTAACAAAAATAATTTCAAATGAATTGAAAATTTCAATTAAAGCATAATCTTCTAAGATTTATCGTAGATTTTTCAATTACGTTCTCGATGAAATCTTCTAGGTCCTAGGAGATGATCTTTCGACGGACACTATCATTGCAAGACCACTCAGACTACTTTCTGTAATTGTACTTCCTGGCCGAATGACTTTTCTACAGTGCATGTTGTGCACAGTAGAGCGGTCAAACTCCTCGATACTTTTTGCGTGTTTCAGGAAAGAAGTATCCTATCTCTTTTACGACTTTGACGATACTCTGAACTTAGTTTGGTTCGTTTTGTCTTGCCATAATTTTTGCCAAAGATTTCACTTTTCATGTTCGGAAAATCGTAAACATTTGAGAAGGTTGCAAAAACTTTCTTAATATTTTTCATAGACATGTCCTTGCACCGGTTGTAATTTAGACAATGCGAGTGATATATAGTGTTTTCCTTGGCAAACCGTTCCCGAAGAGAAGTAATTAGTGAGCCTAAGAATGATATAATCAAAGACTTCTTCCATAACTTCCGAAGGTTTCCTGCTGGCTGATAAAAATAGAGCTTTGGTATCTTTTTTGTGCAAGATTGCTTGTACGGTACCTCTTATTCCAGATTGTCGAACAACCGTCGAATCTCAATCCAACGCATTTATCCGGATTCGGTTGTTCTGCTGTCAAAAAATCATCAATGACTTTCGTAATAGAATTTGCATCCAAACCTTCTAGCTCAACAAATCCCCTATAATTACTTCTTGGACTTCACTCTTCTCATCATCGACAGAACGTATTCCAATTGATAATTGCTCTTTTCTGGAAATGTCAGCTATTTCGTCGGCCAATAATATGCCTCTGCTTTTTCTTTACTTTCGTTACAACACCACCGCAATTGCTGATAATTTCATTTTGTATATCGACAGATAGATAGCTTGAATTTTTTTTTCACGTTCAAAGTGTTTCTTCAAGACTGCATCACCCACGTCAACTCGTAGCTTATATAAATCCTCAAGAATTCCTTCGGAAGAGATTTTGCCTCGCAGCGCCAAGTCATAGGAACCACAAAATATAATGCAAGATACAATCGACTTAATAACTTTTCTGTTTTTCTCAATAACGCTCCGCGAGTATTTATTGAGTTGTACGGATCCACTGATAAACTAATCCAACAGCTTCCAGTGTCGCCTTATGGAATTATGTTTCCACATGTTTTTTGCGTTTCTAATAGATTTATATTCATTTACTTTTATGTTGTTCCATATTCTGAATCAATCTTCTGTTTGTTTAATGCATTCTAAAGACTGGGGCAGTATTAAAATTCGTATTACACGAAAGTAAGGCCGTATCATTAACAAATGTAGCCACGTATAAACCTTCTGTTAGTGGCAAATCGGCGATTTATGGTAAATACAGCGTAGGTCCCAATACTGAATCGTGGGGAACTCCAACTAAAGCAGGATGAATTCTAAAAAGTTTATATAGCGTACCTGAAAATGTTGGTCATTAATATAATAAATTGTCAATTGGTATAAATTGGTCGAGAGTAGCAACTTTAATAAACCTATAATATTTTATAGTTGAATGTTTAATTTAACGAAAAAACAAAAAACAATATATATATATATATATAAACAAAATTTTAAACTTTCGTGGCTTTCTCGATTTACCCATCTGTCTATTTTTTTTTTGTTTTTTTTTTAAATAAGTTGTGGGTCTCACAGGGCAAATATGCCCATTGTGTGAGTACCCGACACTCTTATTAACGTTTATTAAAAAAAAATACAAAAATTACAAACTATCTTAGCTTCTTCCATAAATCATAATATCAGTGAACCTAGCGTTATATTTAGGTATAAATATATATAAGCATATAAATACGTAACACGCTTCTTAATGCGCAACTGTACACCGGTACATGCAGATAGCTTAATATTTTAAAATCGAAAACACAATCTTTTTTGAGCAACTTAATATCAGAGAAAGACACGAGAAAGTCAAAAATAAAATACATAAAGAAAGATTAACGTGGTTTTTAGCAAAAACAATAGACGAATAATAAAACAATATATATATACTTATATCAAAAAGTCATCAATAGACATAATAAGGTTGTCAGCTTGATTTAAAACATACCCTATCGAGAAAGTCAAAATAATGATAATAATGATAATAATGATAATAATAATAATAATAATAATAATAATAATAATGTGTGATACGATTGCGTGTTTTTCGTTTCGGTAAATACATAAACTCAAACTGTCAATTACAAATTGAATAAAATGTTTACCATGGTAAATGTAAATGAGGATTATAAAATTTCGTGACATTTCTTCGTGACGGATAAAATTTTAGGCCGCGCTCAACCATATAAGATATACCCTTACTAAAATACAAATAAATATAATTACAAAATCAAATTAATTTATTTATATGATACATGTATTATAAACAAATAAAAATAATATAAAATTCAGATGCCGCAAATGCACAGAGAAGCGCGAGTAGCGGAAATATAAAGTAAACGTACATAGGCTAACAACATTTTTTTTATTTTATTTGTTTTACATTTTTTTTATTATTTATTTTTATTTTTATTTTCTCTCTCTCTCTTCATTCTCTTTACATAAGAAAGGTATATAATAAATTAAAATAGCAATTTAGCCCATGCTTACACATTAATTTCAAACGTGTCTCATTTAATATTTAATATACAAGCTATATAAATTTTTAATTATAATAATAATAAAAATAAAAGAAACACACTCATGCCTCAACCCTTGGAGCTCAGTGGTCAAACTATAATAATAATAATAATAATAATAATAATAATAATAATCAAATCAAACTTTCAAATCAAATCAAATCAAATCAAATCAAACTTTATTATTATTATTTCACAATATTTCCACAAATGCGCAGTTTTGCGCGAGTAGTGGATTCATATGGTAATATAATTAATTTTTCGAATTACAATATACATTGATGTACGTAAAATAAAAGTAAAACAAACAAAAGATAACAAAATAAAGTAAAAATAAAGAATAAAAGTAAAGGATATTCGTGACATAAACTTAGCGCTTAAAATATGGTAAGAAACAAGGTGTAATATGAATGCAGTCTCATAATTAGCATTTAATAAAATAAACGATTTTTACAATAGTAACGATATTTACATACGTGTAAAACAATTTAGCGTAATTTGGCAATATGTACGAATATTAATTATATTTCTATTAATTAATAGTAGCGTTTTCATAAAATAATTCTTTTATTTTATTTATTTATTTATTTATTTTTTTTTTTAATAATAATAATAATAAGTAAATAAATACTCAGATATATACATTAAAAAACATGTTACAAACCATAAACTTATTTACAATCACCCAGGCGGCGAGAAGCAGGATAAAAGTAGGACGTGAGTTAGGAAGGAGAATGGAACGCAAAGATGATGGTTGGAAATAAATTAAACGCAGAGAGAGAGACAGAGAGCCACTTTAGGTGTATATAAGGAATGGTGAGTAGGAAGTAATATTTCATAACGGTATATACAATATTTTTTTCTAACAATTTTTTCTCAATACCCCCGGTGTAATGACGTTGTCAATTGTATATATATAAATATATATATACATATATATATAAATATTTATAAATATAAATATAAAAAGCATATACAGTACATAAATAATAAGGTTAATAAATATTATTATATTTTTAAATCCCTTGGTGGTAAGATGTGGGGACTAAATTATAAATCTAAGATAATACTCTATAAAGGTTTAGTGCAGTCATTATACTCATATTGTGCTTGTGTCTACTATAACCGGTTAACTAAACAACAAATACATAACGTAAACTCCAACTGTCGGAAATTTCTAATTGATTTAACTTCTTCATATGTAACTGCTTCAGATATTGCAATTCAGACCATAGCACGGGTCTTACCTATCGATCTTTACATAAAAAAGAGATCTCTAATTTTTAATGCTAAAAAAGAAAATAATGGTATTATAAGTAAAAAACTTCTCAAGCAAGTTGATTTACAAATTTTTAATGAATTTAAAACAAGATACGATACTCAATCAAATGGTAAATTAATAAATAAGTTCTTTCCTAACGTAATAGAACGCTTTAAAAACAAAAACATTAAAGTAAATTATTATATGACTCAAATACTCACTGGTCATGGTTCCATTGGATACTTTTTAAATAAATTAAACATTATTGCTGATAGTAAATGTTGTAATTAAGAAAGTAATGAAGTAGAAAATGTTCAGCACATAATATACACGTGTAGCAAGTATAACCACCTGCGACAGTTGTATATGACTGACTGTGCACTTCAACTAAATTAAATTATTCTACTAGAACAATTTCCTGTATTCATTTCTGAATTATTTAAAATTAAACATATATACAAATAATCGCTGCTGGTAGCCATAAGCTAATTCGCAGGCTACTCTAGTTTGTTATATTTCTTTATTAAAGTAATAATAAAAAAAAAAAAAAAAAATACATATATATATATAAAAATATTTATAAATATAAATATATATATATATATACATACACACACACATATATAATGCGGAAAAGAAAGAAAAGCAAACGTCAGTTCAATGGGGTCCGCTTAAATTGTTGGAGCGGAGGAGTGATGCAAGGAAAACAGGCAGATGTATAAGAGAAGATTAGGGAAATGCGTGTTATCAGCGTGCAAATGCTGCAATGGGCCTAGGATAGGTTGATAAATGTTTTGATGAACATTGGGACTAACGGTGGCCGTTAGCACGTTATCGACACCGCGCTCTATATAAACCGAAGCCATCGTCCTACACAGACAGTTCTCAGATATTGGCCAAGTTTGGTCGCTGTTGCGAAAAATTCATTCCGTCGCCTTCTCATAATTTACCTGGCAAAAAAAGCTACTCGACGCCGACAGAAAAATTCATCATGTCCTGCAAAACAGTTACACTAATTTTAACCATTTTATTCATAGCCGCTTCTTTGTCAAGCGTGTCACACGTTACGGCGAAAAGTAAGTTGCACCTGTTCTCATATATTTATATAGCGTATTTCAATAACCACCTTTTTTGTTGTTTTTTTTTTTTTATTTTTGTTGTTTTTTTCATTTTTGTAGTTTTTTTCCTGCAAATGAAAAGACAATTTTTTTAAAAGTCTGTAAAACGGATTTTCTCGAATTCGTAAACCTTTACAAAAATTGAACAAATATCATTATCAAATTAAATTGCTTGTTAACTAGAAACACACAAATTCGTACGAAATGCAAAAAAATGTTAGTACTATACTTAACGGGATTATTAATAAATTAAAAAATAAATAAATAAATGATGAATATGTGCTTCGGAATTTTGCATTTCGCACAATTGAACCAGAAACGAAAGGAAGAACACCTTTAAAAATTAATGAAAATGTTTGCATTTTCAACTAAAACTTCGGGGACCCCACTGGTGGGTAGGAGCATGTTTGAAATAAATATCCTAAATTCGTTGCTATTATACCTTGTAGCGAAGAAATTGATTCTTAAGAAAAATAATTAAACAAATCTCGTATGGTTAGAAATTGAACGAAGCATTTCGGTAAATTTAATTTAAGCAATATTCATTTAAATTTCAAATAGTTAAGCGCAATTTAATTTAAGCAATATTCATTTACATTTCAAATAGTTAAGCACAATTTAATTTAAGCAATATTAATTTAAATTTCAAATAGTTAAGCACAATTCAATTTAAGCAATATTCATTTAAATTCCAAATAGTTAAGCACAATTTAATTTAAGCAATATTAATTTAAATTTCAAATAGTTAAGCACAATTTAATTTACTTGCTGCCACGCAGAGAGCCAAATTAACCTTTTGATTGTTTTTTTTCAATTTTTTATTTTAACCCATCCAAAATTACATTTAATTTTTCAGAATTAAACGTTTTCTACAGCTCTGCAGATATTCCCGAAATTTGGAGAAATAAAAAAATCGTATTTATGCACCCTAAATTTTTCTTAATTTTCGACTGTGCATCATTACAAACTAATAATTCGTGTCACCGAGGGTGTTGTTTCAATATCGGAAAACTTCAATATCTTCTACGATTATTATTAAATCAGTAGCGTTCACCCGAAGTTGAGTGGGAGCCCACTTTGCTCGGAGGCGACTGAAAAAGGTACAGACGTGCGCCTCTGCAATAAGTGCGATCGGTGGTTTAAAGAACCTTTTTCGGAAATTACTTTAGCTGGGCCGGTAATTCGATTTCTTTTACTTCGTAACGATTTCGCTTCTATTTCTCCAAAAGCTACATACATATATATATATATATATATATATATATATATATATGTATTCATTTGCGCCATTAACGCCTACATGGTACTTCAGGAATTTTTAACTCACTCCTTCCAGCATTAATTACGAAACGTAATAGGGTACACTTTGATTTTTAATTAACACAGAACTCGTACGCAGAAATCGGATCACCGTTAAAGGTGGCAACAAAGCGGAAATTAAAACGAATGCCAGAGATGAAATTTTGGAGAATTTACAAAAAAAAAGGGGGGCGACCAAAGGTTTTATCGAAGAGTGAGGTCAAAATGGTTTAACACCGCAGCCGCTCGAAAGAAAAATTTTTCAAAACTGTTTCGAAAAGCATGTAAGTCTGTTGTTTCGGCTTTCGTGCTAAAAAACCGTGCATTATTAGCGAGTGAGCTTTGTCTTCAAAATCAGTAATGCTCTTTTCGGTATGGACCGTGAAGAAAAATTTTGTATATTTTCCAACTGAAACACGTAAAAAAATCTTTTGAATAAAGTCGGCCTGTTTTTATCGCGAAAATGAAATTACGTCGCGCTAATAGATTGAAGTTTCGGTCGATAGTAGTTTTCGTTTTACGAATTTCAAAATAGACGCTCAGCTCGTCAACATACAGGATATTAATAATGTGGTAGAAATGGAAAAGCCGTCGTTGCAATAAGTCGAACGTCTCGCACATAAATTAGACGAATTCGCAACTAGAAGAGACGTGGTTAGGGTTTTTGAGCAGATAAAGATTTCGCTCCCTCCCCTTGTTTGTCAAAATGCAATGAAGACGGAAAGAAAAATTTTACAAAGTGTATTAAAAATAGTCGTAGTCTAAAAAAAAAAAAAAAGAGTGTTTATAATTTTTTTGCTTTGAATATTTTTTAATTTGTTAAAGCACGTTCGAGCGTGTACATTTCTAAGATTTTGCTGAATTTTAAAAGGTCGACCAAAGTAAAATATAGTTCGGACAATGGTAGTTCAAAATTTATAAATTATTATTCTGAAATATTATGTAACTATTTTGGCGCCCTCCAGATGCTGCGTCCGGGGTGAACAGATGACAACATCACCAAAAACCAGGAGCTGCTTTCAAAACGAAGCGTTGAAATATAACCTAAGCCCGTATGATTGGAGTGATGTTTTAACTGCACCATTAGTGTCGACATTCTTATTTTCATGCCTCTCGTTGTTCGCATTTTACTACTTTTTTAATGAGCGTTCTCCTTTAAACAAAGTCGAAATGAATTTATAAAATTCAAAGGTACATGTAAATTTTTAGAGGTGTTTTGCTAGAAGCAGGAAATTAATAACCTATGAGCGATACCTGGTACGGAACACGCCCGGTTTAATATATAGGTCGATTATAAGAGGTACGCAACAAATAGATTAGTGTAAATTTTTTATTAATAAGAACAAAAAAAAAAAAAACGTAAATAATCCAAAGAAAAGCACTAAGATTTAAGGACTATGAAAATACCATATACCCCCATTGTATTTTGGATTATAGGATAAAGAGATTTTCGGACTGAAAATGGAGCATCATTGCCGTTTGATGAGAATAATTAACAACGGTAGACGTGTGATGCAGTGGGTCCACTAAAACACTTAGTGTGGCAGTGATGTAAAAAAAAAAAAAGGAACGATTTTCTTATGCATAAACTAGATTTTATACATGTATACTTTGATTCTATAACTGAGAACAATTTCCCTTTGATAAGTATTTTTAAGAATTCATCGAGAAAAATAAAATATTTCATGGAAATAATTAGCAGCGGTAGATATATATGTATATATATACCCTAATCGTGATGCGAAGGCGCCTCCGGAATCATGCGAAACAGAAAGAAGAGTTCTCATAAGCATAAGTATACTTTGCTAATATTCTCTACAACTGAATAATTGTAAATGTTTTTATTTGAATTTATTAAGAAAAATACAATACATGAAAATGCGGAAAAGCGAATAATAAATCGGTTCGTTTAAAAATTAGTCAAAAGGCGAAAGCCAGATCAATGAAACGAAAAAAAAATCAGAAATATGTATAGGCTCTTGCTCGTTCGGTCGCCAACTCCAACGCTTGCTTCGTTCACAGCGCCTCAATAATTGTAGGTAAAAACTTTTTCGTTATAGGCAAGGTGTAAAAAAAAAAAAAAAAAAAAAAAATTCTCGATTTTTAATTATTTCCGGTTATTTGATTAATATTGAAATAAATTTCAAACATTATAAAATCGTGCCACGAAAAATATTAAAACTTTTTCGTTTTTACTACGTAGAGAAATAAAGTGTGTATGATCTTATTTTATTAAATGAAAAAAACTTTTATATACGCCCAAAATTGTTGTTTCGGAAACAATTCTAACAGTTTCGGAAACAATTCCCGAATCGGGTTCAGAAATCAATTTGCCAATGTGTTTTGTATATAGTATTTATTTCATTTCATTTATTTACGTTACGTGATAATGAATGCTGTTCGAAACTCTACGAGTTGTGTAAATATAAATGTATTAAAAAACTTACACAGTGAATGTAATTAGAGAAACAATTTACGATAGACACCATGTTTACAAAGAAATTAATCTTAAAACTTAAAATTTAATTCTAAAACCTTAACGTTTCAGAAAACTTACACTTACCATCATCCGAGTTTGTTTCTGATAACGATAACGGTAAGCTTTCCGAAACGTTAAGGTTTCACGATTAAATTTTAAGTTTTAAGATTAATTTCTTTTAAACACGGTGCCTACTGTAAATTGTTTTGCTAAATATAAATGTATGCTTTAACACATTTCGACTGTTAATCTAAATCGTTTTATTTATTTATTTTTTTTAAATAATTTGCTGGTATTACAAGTCAATTTACCGTCTGTGGGTTCCCAACATAATTATATCGTTTATTCATAAATATACATCTTGAAGCTAAATACATTCATCTTATATATATATATATCTTTATATATATAATTCTTCTGTGCGTGTGTTTGTGACTGAACTCCTCCTAAACGGCTGGACCGATTTTGATGAAATTTTTTGTGTGTATTCAAGTTGATTCAAGAATGGTTTAGATTCCAAATTCGGTCCACTACACGAAATATGAGGTTTTAAATAGTTGAGATCAGACCAGCGGCACAGAAATGAAACCAGGACGAATAAAAAAGAAATTAATAAAAAATTAATTTTTATAAAATTATAAATAAAATGATTACCGCGGTAAAAATAAACTAAACCTAAAAATTTAAATAAAATGAGTTATTTTATTAATTTCTGATGTAAGTAAATACACCGCTTCTGTTACTTCACTTTTTGCGTTATTGAAATCATTTAACTTCCATGACAGAATCTAAACATATAAATCGCGCTCCTAACTAGTACTTTTACCACGGATCCCAATGATTCCTTCAGACATCCTATTCAAACGTTTGCAATTTCCAATTCGCCTGACATTTGCTATGACTATTAATAAGTCACAAGGTCAAACGATGACAATTTGTGGCTTAGATTTAGAAAATCCTTGCTTTTCGCACGGCCAATTATATGTTGCGTGTTCCAGGGTTGGCAAACCATCGAATTTTTGTTTGTTTTTCGGATTTAAGACGAATTTATGAAAAAAATTCATTTTTTTTTTTTTGCCGTTTTTGGTCTAAAAGGGGGGTTTAAATAATTTTTTAACCGTAATTTTTGAATTTCCATAAAGGGCTTATGTGTTTCGTTTTATATTTTGAATTTCGTTTTCAAAGAGTTATCTGGTGACGAATTACGATTTTTTAAGGGTATTTTTGAGGTCGTTCTAAATTCCATATTATATATTCTAGACGGTCTTTGCCGCCCATGGTAATCGCTCAGTTTAAAGTTGCAAATTGTCACAAATAGAAGTTTAATTGTAATTTATGATCTAATTGCGCTAAGTCAAACCGTTTCCGAACTATTGTAGAATTAAATATTTTTGTCGTTTCTGAACTATCTTAATCGGATTATTCCGTATTCTATAGTGTGTACGGAATCTTAAAAACCGGTATAAATTTACTTTAAGAAATTCGAGATCAGTAGAAACACGTTGTTTTTTCGTGTATAGCCTATCATCAGCTAACTGCATATAAAGTACACATTTTATTAATTAAAACGTATATAAACGGAGTATTTACTTTAAATTTTTAATATAAATTTATACTGATTTTTGTTACTAACAATAAGGTGAATAATGCCTTGCTGCCGCGCGTAATTAAAATACTTTTCAATGTAATTAAAATATTTGTCTTTTTGCAAATTTATTGAACTTAATTCATTTTGAGTATTAATAAAAACTAAATTTTATTCAGCTAATAAGTTAACACAAAATTTATTGTTTCTATGGAGGTACGAAGTTCGTCGGATCAGCTAGAATATATATATGTATATGTATTACTTAACTTCTATTTTCACTAAATTACGCCTAATTTTTAAACAAATACATTCATGTCGACCACACGTCCTAAAACAACATTTACACGTAAGCCAAAAGGTATGCGGCTAAAAGAAGGAGCATAAATTATTACCTAAGAACCAAAAGGCCTTTTTTTTTCTTTTTTTTTTTTTTTTTTTTATTACATTATTTATAATTATTCTCTTTGTTTCCTTCCTTCGTCTACTCTTTTCTCATTCTTTTCACCAAGCTATTAACCAAGTTTTTATTTTGTTCTTCCATATTTCCGGATTGCATTCGTTCCTAATTTTAGGTATATTACACCGAATATTTGTTTCAAAACTTCCTCTTCAACATGGTCAATTTTATTGTTAATCCCGTTAGATCTAATAAAACATAATTTGTCATAGTCCCTAGTCCCATAATTCCCTTGTCGGTAATCTTCTTTTTTCTGTTTTATACCTTAATAGCTTACTGTAATGGAAAAAACATCTTTGAAGACATTTTTTTATTATCATCCCACCAAGAGTATAGTATTCGTTGTGACATTGGTACAGCTCGGTAAAAATATTTTTAAGCTTACTAATTTTCCTTAATTCCCGTTTGTTTTTTTGCCTCCCCCAAAAATGTAAATCCTAAAGACATTATTAATCAGTCAAAATACAATCTCGTGATTTTGTAATTCATAAACTGTTTTAATTTGTATAAAGCCGGTATAGTCTGCCTAATTTTCCTAGCAATAATGTATTATTATCAACGTGATCTACGCTAATGCCTTAATGTTATTCCAAGGTACTTAAAATTATCAACCGTTTCTATCGGATCACAACAGCATACTTGAGCTCCATGAAGACAATCTACATTATGCAACACTATTTTAGGAACGAATTTTCCAAACCTACTTTTGGTGTTCTCACATACATCACTTTTGATTTTTTCGCATTTATGTATTAATAATTTTTTGTCATGCACACATCTGCAGACCTTATTCAGGTGCTCCTGAAGCAGCCTTTCGGCAATTTCTACGATTACCAGAGCAATATCATCGGCATATTATGTGTAATGTTTGTCATCCGTAATTGTAAACGGAGTTAATGTAAATTATAAACAGTGACGGGGCTAATATTATAGTTCCTTGTCATGCTCTATATTTCGTTTTCCCTGCATCCGCTATATTTATTCCCCATTTTCGCTAAACATTCCCTTTCGTGTAAATAACATCTAAACTAATTAAGATATTTCCCTGTTATACTAATTTTGCTTAGGTCTTCTATCAATCTATCCACTAAATCAAAAGCCTTAGTAAGGTCTAGAAAGACCATCAAAAATTGTTTGCCGAATGCTAACCCCTTATTTATAACAAATGTAAATGTTCCGAGTAAAGTGTTACCGTAAATTCTCCCCTCTCTGAACCGAAATTGGTTGTTGTGATATATTAAATTTGTTCCCTTCCAGCAACTCTTAAATGGAGGTGAACAGTGTTCAGTAATCGGAGCCTCTGTTTAGAATTCGTTAGAAAATACAAAACGCTTATTAAAAACAAGCAGAGATGTTTATGTTTTCGTGACGAAATATATTTACAGTGAAAATAACGACTCTTACGAAGATGAGAGTATTGCTGGAATTGGCGGAGTTTCATAAATTTTTCTACCGGCAAATCGACCGCTATATTACGGCACCAAAGTTTTGATACGTAGATGAAAAATTATCTCGCTTATAACGACAACGAAAAAACAAAAAAAACTCGCAAAAAACCGTTCCTTAACCTTCTTCTATGAAAAAGAAAAGTTTGTAAACAAACTGTAATTTTTTGATAATTATCTAATGAAATCGAGAGTATTAGAAAAAGGCCATGAAAAAGTCAAAAATTACAAATTTCGAAAGTAAGAAAAAACTGAAAATTGTTTTCCCTTTTTTTTTATTCCTAGATCGTTTTGGTTACCTTTTTTTTTCCATCATCTTTCTTTCGAGTGCAGAGAGAAAATTCGGTCAAAAAACCTGTATCGCTTTGATTACAAATAAATATTCGTTTAATCCGTGCAAATGAATTATTGCCAAAATTACGGAAGTTTTATAAACTCTTGACGGTAATTGTATATGAAAAAAAATGATTCTGCTTTACATCAACAGCGAACCGGTTATTATAACGACACCGGAGATTATATTCATTTCGCGGTTTTTACGATTTCCATGGCGATTTTAATTACTACGATGCCGTTTAAAACGTGCACTGTGTCGTTCTGTGTATACCGATTATTATTATTATTTTAATGACACTTTCACGAATGTTTCATTCTATTTCAACACGAAAATACTTCGAACAACGTGAGAAATTAAAAACATGCGAATATAGATTATTCAAAGGTTGATGATTACAAATTGCGTTCTATCGAATGTTATAATTTTAATATAAATTTACAAAACAATTCTTTCGAATCAATAAATAACCTATCGATAACCATTAATAGCTGATTTATTTAAACCGTATCTGCGAATCGTTTGTATATTTATATTAATTGTAACAGTTTTTGATCTGTTTTCGTTAATACGTTGATTAATTCGCAATCAACGAGCAGTTCCCGGAGCCAAGCTCGGTCACCACCGCCTGGGGTGATTAATATTATAGTTCATATAACGATTATAATTTACCTCCTTCTATAGTCGCACTAACATTATTATATAGTATTTAAGGTATAAAACCGAGTTTATAAATTTCTAAAATTCCCGATCAATCAACCGGAAACGACTGCTTTTTCAAATTTTAAGCACTCCTCGTATTTCGATTTTTCCTTTTCCAATTATATTATAGCGAGTCATTAACTTAAGTTGATTAACTCTTTTGGCGAAAATCTTTTTTTTTTTTTTTTTCTTTTGTGAGACATTTGGAAGAAATAAACTTGAATGAGAATAGAGTCGCATGCCCAGTTAGGCGAAAAAAGAGTGATATTTTAAATTTTGAAAATGTTGAATTTATCGAGAAGAGGAGGACGTTCGCCTCGACCGTTGCTGGACAGTTATTGAACTTTTTTTTTTTTTTATATCTATAGATAAAACTATAAAATTAATACACCTATTACTGTAATCGGCAATTACTTTTTTTTTGGTAATGTTTAACGGGGGGGAATATCTCAGAACGATAACGACAAGGATAAAACAGAGTTCTCTCTGTATGGGGTACAAAGCAGAAAACACCGACAAAAGTTGTAACGAGTTTTTGTACAGATTTTTTTTTTTTAGTTTACCAATCTGTAGCTCTACGCGTCGCTTATAACTTATCAGAAATATTTCGAAACAGTAAAAGTACGATTAAAATTAATTTTATTTTTTTTCGTTTTTCGTTTTTCGTTTTTTTTTTTTTTTGGAGGGGGGATATTTAAAAAGAGAAGGAAAAGGAAATATTATTAAAGTCTCGCGACGGGGGGTAAGTGTGATAGATGGTTAGACTGGCACGCGAATGAACTTGCAAATTGTTTATCGGAACAATCAAATGTAGTTATGGGGGTACACTTAGAAGTGTAAGTGAACGGTACCTACTGTCGTAACACTCGATATGCAATCGAATATTGTTCTGACGTACACGTCGGAAGTTCGTTAAAATTCGCTCGTTGGCCTTGCTTGCAGAAATGTCTGAAAATAGCGCGATGACGGCAAACGTGTGTGGTCATGCAAATTGATCATCCAATAAAGCGATGTAATCTCAAATTAACCATTTTCTCCGTGACTCTCGCACCGAGCTAACTGTAAAACCTCGTGTACGTGTACCGAAAGTGATAACATTTCGAATTGTCACATTTCAGTGTTAGTTGTAGAGCGTTCTTCTCGAACTGTAGATGCCTTTTGCCCGCTAGTTTGTCGATTCGATATATTTAACGATTACGAAACACACCTGCCGATGGTAATTTCCTCGATAACTGACAAAAGTTGGATCTTTTAAAACGCTTTCTGATATTGTAAAAAGCCCTTATAACGGCCAATATATATATATATATATATATTTTATATCAATAATAGAATAACCATGAATCCGGAAATACTCTAAACTGCAGGCTCCCGGTTTTGGCGGTCATATTATTACGTAGCCCGCGAAAAAAAATTGTAGCATCCGCATAATAAAACATTATTCGCAAAACCTTCATTCGCAATAATTACTTTTCGATTTTATACTTTTTTTATTTTGAACGACTGAGGCAGTGAAAATTGGAACAACCGATGTTGTGATCGCCTAATAAAATTCAAAACGTTATTATTTCAATACTTTTTTGCAGATACATTGTAATTGAACATTGTAGCTGCTCTTTCAAATTGGTCTCTTTTAAAACATTCACGACAGAAAGTGGTTCTCCCGTGTTAAACTGTAAATTCTACGCCAGATGATCGATATTTTCTTTTTCGTTTCCTATGGGATAAACTTCAAAAAATAAATAAATAAAAATACAAAAAAATCGTTCATTTTTTTCCCTCAAAAATATCATTTAACTGCAAAAACCACTCTCGGAAGCTGTGCCGATTTAAACTATTAGAACCCATTCGTCTGTTATGTTTCCCAAAGGTGAAATAAAAGAAAAATTTTCGTAAATCACTCTACAGCATCTTTAAATAGTTGGCGCAAGGCTGATTTCTTTTAATGGAATTTCTCTATTCACTTGGGCACGTCATGCTGAATGGCACTGCTAAATATATAATATTAGGCGAATTAGGACACTTGCAACAAAACGGCCATTATCCGATCCTATGAAAAACAGAAAGAGCAGCAGAAATAGTTAGCATATAAACGGATAATCGAACTTGCGCCGAGGTGGCAATATCGATAAAACTGCGACTAACTTCAATTTTCGATAAAGCCTCTCTTTTCAATGTGAGAATATCGAAAACAAATCGTGCTCTGTGATGGAACGGAAGCGCAAAACGTATACCGCTAAACAGGTGCGATGCGCTATTAAAAAAATTCAACAGTTAGACCTTCTCCAAGTGCATACGTCATCACGCAATTACCCCGAGGACGTCATTAGTTTCATATCTTTAAATAAGAAAGTTTGCTTTAATTTTTACATTTGACAAGATATATCTTAAGGCCCCCTCCCGGGGGGGAGGGAGATCGTAAATGCGCCACGCGCAAAAGGTTACCCTTATTTACGTTTACTCTACAGTTAACATATTTTATTTTGTGTTTTGTTTTTGTTTTTTTTTACTGAAATAATCGTATCGCATTACAATCCGAAATCCGTCATGGAACTCTGTAACAAAGCTGGTTCAATTTTTGTATTTATATTTTCCGTCGGTTTATTCGCTTTCTCATCGGCAATTTGAGTTTATGTTTTTATTAAAAGAAAACCACTTTGCGCGACAAATGAAATATCCGCTTTAATAATTATTTTGTTCGTGTCTTGCTTAAGTCAAGGCCTTGTCCACCGGGGAGGGGGGGGGGGGGGGCATGAGAACTGAAATAGTTATTATAAATACACAATAATCAGGGAAAAAATCAAAAATTTAAAATAAATATTGATGATTTTTTAGGGTAAAAGAACAAAAATATGCTCTATATTTTTAGGTACTTCATTAATATCTTAAGGAAAAGCTTTTTATTACGAGTGTATAATTAATAACATATGTGCTTTTTATTAATGTTTATACGGGGTAATTCGTTTACGAATATGATTAATATATAAATCAAAATAATGGAAATTATTAATAGTATGAATATTAGTGAAAAATGTATTGTTATTTATCAAATAAATATGTGAAGAAAATTTTCAAAACCCACCCGTCTTCAAAATTCTGGACACGGGCCTGGCTTAATCGTAAATTTAGGGTAATTAATGAAACAACTTCTATTTATTTTGAAATTAATATTAAATTAAACTTTATTCATTCGTTCGTTCGAATTTAATTCATCACATGAGTTCAGCAAACCTATGGTATATTACAATTTCTTTTTTTTTTAAAAGGTCAGAGGGAAGTCACATGTTTTTTCTGCATCACGTAAAATATTATCGAAACATTTTACGCCAGCCCCTTAAAATGCCCGCGAACGCCAACACCGACACTCTTTGCAACGCACGATGAAATTTATTTCACTGTTACACCCCCGTTGGTACTCAACCTATGGGGAAACACCTTATTACCCGTAATGTTCTTCCGTAGTACATGTACAATATGAATATTTTGCACCAAAAAGATCTGTTTAACTGCATAAAAAAAATCACACACGGCTTGTAATAAAAGGCAAGCTACGAAAAAAACTGGCAAAGCAATGAGAATAGACACACATTTGTTCTTTCTGTAATATTACGGTATATGTATTTAAAATCGTTACATATCGTTTGAATGTATAAGTGTTCTCTTTTTATGATTTTTTTTCTTCTATTTATAGTATTACAAAGTGGTCATCTAGGTCATTTAGCAATATATAGCGGGGGGGGGGGATTATTGAGCACAAAGGGAGGAGGACCCGATGGTACCTATCTGATCGTTGTTTTTATCTCAGACAAGATCATGAAACCGTCTCACATCACTAACAGTATCTAGCAGTCCCCAATAGTAAGTTTGTTCGGATTCCGATCTTTTTACGTGTCTTCGGGCATGAACTTTAATTACATCTGCCGCGTTTAAATTCCGATGCACAAGGTTAAGTTTGTTACATATTGGTTGCGAACCTAAGGATTTTATTCCGCCTAGTCTGTATTATCCTCAGATTTGTAGGTTTAGCACAACCTTAAAAGTTTTTTAAGACACTTGTGCATATTAAACGTTCGTTATGCTTATATATTGTAGACTGTTTTTTCCTGTGAGCCGGTACACTTTTTTAATACGAATATCTAATTCTCTTTTCTTTGCCTGTATCTGTTGCTTCCATGTTAAGCGACTATCATCTAGTTGTATAATTCTAAGTATTCGGCTGTTAAACAACTCCGTATTATTTATCCCGATAGTTGGAGTTGTGACTTTTTTATTCGTGAATTGAATTTTTACTGATTTACTTTCACCGATCTGAATTTTTTTCCATTTTTTAAATCAGCTTTTCGCCTCGGTAAGAGCCTTCTGCAGATTGCCGCTTGCTATCTTCAGAATATGATGCAATCAAGGCCATGTCATCAGCAAATGTAGCCTGTACATTTTCCGTTATAGGAAAGTCTGCTGTATATTGTATATATATATATATATATATATATATATATATATATATATATTGAGCTCTGGAAAATATAAAATAATAATCGCACTAATTTCACACCGAACATTTATCCGAGAGAGTTAATGCATTTTCTCCTAAAAACAAAAAAAAGTCGTGCTCAATAAATAAATGATGTTTACAAACGCCGACCTTAATAGTTTCCGAATTATTAGAGTCAAAAATGCGATCAGAACTCAAGAAAAAAATGAATATATCAGATAAAATTCTTAAAAATCGGAATATAACAGCGTTCAATAACCGTAGAATAGTACTTCAATAATAAATACTATCGCGAACCAGATATAGCTAACATATCGACGAAAATATGTTTGCAACAACCGCCATAAAATACTAACTGCGATCCAAATTTCCGAAAAAAACTGATTAGAAAAAGCAATTAATCAAAAGATACAAGAAAAAGTACAACTAACCTTTTTCGATATTATATAACAAAAAGTACAACGGCGGACCAGGTCGAATTCATGACAAAAGCTAGTAAAACAAATTTAAAATAAACTCTCACGTATAACAAAATGTAGATAGAAAAATAGCATCCTCCGCAAGAATGATCAAGATTAGTCGAACCAAATAAAAACAAATTATTACCGAATCACTACAAACGCCGAGAATCTCTTGCAAAATACCGCCCTTTATTAGTTCGGATTCGGAAAAAAGGAAATCCTGTTTAGATCAAACCTGGCAGGACTGAAAAACTACATAAAAAAGAAAAGCATAAAAATACCTGTGTATATAAAATGTTTTGCAACATTGAAAAATCGGCATTTTAGGCAAAATGTTCTGCTTTTTATAGGAAATTCTTACAACATTGCACGGTACGAACGGGAATCAACGAACGCTCTCGAACTCATTCGATATCGAAAGTGAAACCTACAAGAAAACGTGTTAAGTATATGCTACCTATATCGCATAAAATTCTATTCGCTGACAACACTTTGCATTATTTTAAAGACACAGGCAACGTCCGGAAATGGCAGAAAATATTTTACAAGTCCGTCGTCTAAATTATACTAAAATATAATCTTAATATTATCGATCTTCAAAAATAGATAGAAACATCGATATACATATTCGTCAACGTTACTAACTACTTTGCAGATTAGATAAATCTCAAGAGAGCATATGCCAAAAGGTAGAAAAAAAGAAGGGCTCCAGACAACAAATAATAAACCAGCGGGAGCTGGAAAAACTTTTATCCAAATGATTCACACGGTCTATGGCGAATGTTTTAACTTTTATCAACGCACCTGTAAAGCACTCACACTCGTTAATATAGTAGGAAAGTAAAATAAAAAACAAAAAATTATTGAAATATAAAAAATGGGTGTACTTTCGCATAGCGATTAATAAGTCAGTCGGAAAGAAACATGTTAAAAGATCTAGGTAAGAATATTATCAATCGCGTGAACTTTGACAAAGGTGTTAATTCTTAAAAAAAAAAAGGATTTTGTCGCTTTCCTAAAAATTGCAGTAGAAACGAGGGAAAACATAAAGGTGAAAAATATAAAGGTACTCTTTAAATTTGTGTTTCATCGGCAATGAAAATCTTGGACGAACATAGCCAATATGATTTTGTGAAATATGTACAGTGTGTACGTCTTCGAATCGTGACAATTGAATTTTATTTACTTCGTCCGGTAATACCATTTCATTCGTATTTATTTTGCTTTATATTTTTTTAGCCTGACTCATGCCTTTTAACTAGAGCTGATGTTTACTTATATTTAATGTTACGCGGAAAAGTAAAAAGAATATTTATAACTAGTTAATTATTTTAAAAGTTTCTACTTTCTATTTATTTATTTTTTTTTTTTTTGTATTTTAACGTTTAGTTTTTCGGTTTTGATTTCTTACAATTTTCAATCATTAGGCACGATATATTAGTAAATTACATTTTATCAGACGCCCGGTCGCGTTATTTTACCTTATTGCAATTAAAATCGTGCTCAGTGTAATAAAAATTTCGACACAAAAGCTTCAAAACAAATGAAAAATTAACATTTTCTTCGAGTACCCTGTTCTTCGTAACGAACGCTCCCTTTTATACAGTCAGCTCCTGTCATTAGGTCTCCTTATTCCTTATAACTCTTCCTTTATCCTCTCCTTTCCTTCGTCTTCTGTGGTGTCCGCACTGCTGTCCTTTGTTGCGTCCATTTCGGACCGCCTAGTTATTTAATTTTTTAGCTTAGTTTTCTTGTTGTTCGGTCAATGCCGCTGGCGAGCCCACAAAAAAAAATTAAAAGTACAAGAAAATAATAAGAATTTTACTTATACAAAAAAAAAAAAAAAAAAAAACAGAACAAAAAAATCGTAACCATTTCGTTCCTCAAAACCTGGTAATCCCGCTACCGCATACTGAAAGTAAAAAATAAATCATATTTTTCGTTAAATTAATAGTTGTAATTGACAAGCTCAAAAAAAAAAAAAAAATAAATAAAATAGTACGTGTATATATATATATATATATATATATATAAACTCGGCCATTTTGGTCTCGCAAGGGGCTGTGCCCCTTGACCCCTCTTGCTTTCATTTCTGTTTCTTTCTCTTCTATACTTTGTATAAAATTATCAAAATTTACAACGTAATTCTTACTGGTATCAACACAAAAAAGAAATAACATAATCAAAAAAACCTCATCCAAACATTTAACTTTCATTACATAAAATTAAGACATTTTTTCGTTCCATTTTTCATTACATTTTCGTTCCATTTTTCATTACATTTTCGTTCCATTTTTCATTACATTTTCGTTCCATATTTCGTTACATAAAATTGAGAGATTTTTTAAATAACAATAACAAAAATCCTATAAAACATAACAAACGTTACATAAAATTGGGACATTTTTTCGAATGGGTGGTAGCCTAAGAATTACGTTGTAATTAATATATATAAGCATTTAAAGAGTCTATGTCAGAGGAAATGACAGCAAATATCACAAACGAATAAACTTCGCTCGATCAAGTCATCAGTATCACCGTAGAATATATCACTTCCAAATTTCGAAGGGATGATGTAGTCATCACCAGACTCCGATTGGGTCACCACATGGCTCACACTTGAACATTTACTAAATGGAACTGAAGCTCCTCAATGTGCCGTGTTATCCTTACCATTCACTATATCCTCACCCATTGCCCTTCATACTCCTTGGAAAAGAAATTTTTCAACCCGCCTTCTTCTCTTCCCCTCGTCATTAAAGACAACTCTTCTTCACTATTTAATTCTTTTCCTTCATAAGTCCGGCCACTACTCACTAACCTGAACCTCCTCCCATGCCTCTAGCTATAGTTGCTGCACTTGGCGGTAAATCTAATTTAATAATAATAATAATATATAAGAATTAAGTCGAAGGGAATTTACAATTTATGAAGGACAATACTTTTCCGCAATAATCTAAAGTTGACGCTCGGGCCGTAATAATGTATTGAACACGGTCCTGTAGTCTAACAAAAGCTTTTTTTGTTCGGAAAAAATTCTTAAGGGCTAAAGTAAAATTTCATAAAATTAAAAAAAAGAAAAAAAATTCTCGCATCTAAATGTCTATACGGTGTCTGTATTACATAATACGCGAAAAATGGTTTCGGACAGATAAAAATCTTTCCCGCGATTAATCTGTAATAAATAGCTGAATGAAAAACAAAAAAAAAAAAAAAAAACAAAAAAAAAACCTACGCCAAATTAATATTCGGGAATTGTTTCAAAAAATTCGTTTCGATAACAAATTTAACACGTGTGTATTTTAAAATTTGCTTATTAAAATGAAATACGGGTAAAATAAATTTCGGTACAATTGAAAGGAATCGTTCTCGCTCGACTTAGAACGATTATTAAAATTTCACCGCCATCTAATTTCCAGCTAGGTTAATATTGCGAGCTAGACGGAAGGAGATGTGAAAGAGTTCAGCTGGCTGGGCGGTGGAAAACCAATCAGCGACTTGCGGGTCTCAAAAATTACGGCCAACGTTGAAGATATGTTCACTAGTGTTACGCAGCTCGCGTTATTTTGTTTTCTTTTTTTTGCACGTAGGTTTCAGGAGATTAGTTTTGCGTGATAGGCTGCTCCGGGGCAGCGCCTTCTTACGAAGATGAACACATAAACTGAATTGTTAATTTCTAGATAGCGGCAAACCCGAGTAAAGTTTTACTATTTCGCAGAATTCCCTTTATGACAGAAATTTAGAAAACCTATATTCGCAAAGTACTACGCAACAGTTAGCCCCATGTGGTAGTAGGTAACCGACATTTGGCACAACCAATGGCGTGACCAATTGCTAAATGACTCGAAAGGTCTTCCAAAAGTCTAATAAAACGGTATACAAATACAGAGTAATGTTACTTAGAAATAACTACCACCTGACATCATGCTCTTGCTAAAATCGCATAAAAAAAAAAAAAAGAAAAAAGGAATCATAACTATAAATATAACGAGAAATGCATAGAACAATTATTATCCTTAGTAATTCGAGTCAAAGACATTACTAAAGGTACAGAAACATTTTTTGTTGATTCGCTATATATTCGTAATTGCGATTTATTAACACAAGGGGAGGGTTAATTTCAAGGAAAATAGCGAACAACTTGTTATTCTAATTTGTGCAACAGTTTATTTAAACAGTCGATGATATATATGCTAATTCTCAGAATTAATTATAGACAAAAGAAGAAACTGAAATAAAATTAATGCGAGAGAATTTGCAATTTTACATTATGAAATTAAATAATTAAGGCCATGAAGAAACTTAAAAATCGGAAGTCCGCTGGCGTAGACGGTATAGTTACGGAAACGCTGAAAGAAACAGAAGAGCCGGGAATAAATCTACTACATACGATCTGTCAAAAAATATGGGAAACAGGTAACTGGCCTGACGAGTGGACAACATCAGTATATGTGCCGTTGCATAAAAAAGGCTCGAGAGAAGAATGCGGAAATTATCGAACAATCGCTCTGATTAACCATGCTAGCAAAATATTATTATATGTAATACAAGATCGCCTAAATTATTATCTACTTCCACAAATTTCTAAAGAACAAGCTGGTTTTATGCCGGGTAAAGGCACCCGAGAACAGATATTAAACGTAAGGCAAATAATAGAGAAACTTAATGAATATAACATTCCGGGGCTGCTTTGTTTTTTAGACTATAATAAAGCTTTTGATAACATTAAATGGCCAAAACTGTGGCAGATTTTATTAGAAATGGGTACACCAAAACATCTAATTTACCTCATACAACAACTGTACGTAAAAATAACAAAGGACATATAAAACTGGAGACCGATAAATCTAGTGAGTTTGCAGCAAAAATGGGAGTACGCCAAGGCTGTTGTATGTATATCACCGATTCTCTTCAATATTTGTGGAGAATGGATTATAAGACGGACAATGGACGGCTGGCATGGGGGAATATCATTTGGAGGTGAGAAAATCACAAACATAAAATTTGCAGATGATACGGTAGTACTGGCCAGCACGGAAAGGGAAATGTACGAATTGTCATTAAGAATAGAAACGGCTGGAAAAGAGACCGGTTTAGTACTCAACAAACAAAAGTGTTCGATGTTAGTTATTGATAAGGATAACAAAATCCAACAGCCGTTAAAAATGCTACAAGATATACAAACCCAAGATAAATTAATCTATTTGGGTGCCTGCATTTCAAGAACTGGAGGATCAGACGAAGAAATAAAGAGACGGATAGCACTGGCGAGCACCGCGATGGGAAAGCTTAACCGTATATATGGAAAGATCATAAGATCTCTAAACTAACAAAATTACGACTCCTACAAACTTTGGTGTTCTCTATAGCGACTTACGGATCGGAAACATGGACGATCAATGAAACCATGGGAAGGAAGACCGCAGCTTTCGAAATGAAAGGATATCGAAAAATCTTAAGAATCCCATGGATGGCCCATAGGACAAACGAGTACGTGTTAAAAGAGCTCAAGATCGAAACCAATCGACGGCTATTAACATCCATCAGGAAACGTATGCTAGGCTTTTTCGGTCATATAGTAAGAGCGAATGGGCTAGAGAAAACGATTTTGATGGGAAAGGTCGAGGGGAAAAGGAAGAAAGGCAGACCAAAGAACCGCTACATCGACCAGATCAAGAAAATATGCAGATTAAATCTACAACATACCATAGACTTAGCACACGATCGGTATAAATGGCGACGTGTTGTATCTTGCGTCAAATAAGGTCACGACATCCGACTCGGATAACGAAATGAAAAAAAAAAAAATTATGAAATTATTAAATTCTTCATCATTGTTTCAGAAATTGATTAGAGTTCCATTATTCACAGTACAAGTATAACAATTATTATAAAACACTCCTTCGAATTCGCCAACACGGCAAAAATATATATTGTTATTACTACTAGTTTATAATTGTCTATTAATTATTATTATCATTACTGTTTATGGTATATAATTATTTTTATTACCATGTGTGTCCGCAGCGACCCATCATCATATTATAGTATAAGTTACGCCACGCTGTAATTTAGCGTTAAGCCCGTTGCCCCAGTCTACAAAAGGGTAAATAAGTATTCGCGCTTATTTTTATAGTTCATTTTACTGTATTCGTTTTATCGTGTCCGAATAATCCAAGAGTATTTGATTTTAAGATTTTTGCAGGTTTTTTACAAAAACACCGTATCGTCATCTTCGCCAGTCTCTCGAATTACCGTATAAAAATTTTGCGAAAAAAAAAGATTGCACGCGTTTTTTTTTGTTTTTTTTTGTTCGTTGTTTCCCATGTCCACTCCGGAGGGTGTTAGTTGTCGTTTTATTATGTTCCGTTTTTTACGTTAGCATCGGGTTCTATTTGATAATTTTTGCGGTACAGTACATTTTTAACCGACTTCAACAAAAGAGGTGGTATTCAATTCGACTGTATTTTTTTTATTTATTTTTTTTATGCGTTATCACCGGACTTTCTTCTAGGTGAACCGATTTTGATGATTTTTCTTTTATTTAAAAGATGGTGCTTTCCATGTGGTCCCATTTAAATTTGATCAAGATCTGACCGGTAGTTTTTGAGTTATCCTCAATAATGCGGGAGATTGAAGCTTTTTGGATGCTTTTCGTTCATGATTTGTTTCACCGTCGGGTTAAATTTATCGACTTAAAATACTATAAATTTGTCAAATTACCATGAAAATGTAGCTTTTGATGTTTTCACACCGTGGAAATGCAGTTCAAAATAAAGAAATCGATTTTTTTTAAGTATTAAGTATGGAGAATAACGTGAAAAAAAATTGATTTTTAGCAAGAAAAAAATTCAAGCATAACGCTAAAAATTGTAAAATAAAATGCTTTTTTACAAAAAATAAATACCGACTACTTCAAGGTTTATTATAAAAATTTAAAAATGCACTAAAAAGTAAAAAATATATATCACAATGATATACCCTTAAAGGTGATATTATCGTAATTCTTATACAACATTAGTACCTTAATTAGGGAGTCGGCATCAAATTCATATTAAAATAATAATTAAAAACTGCATTAAATGTTCATTAAATTATCTCTAGATATTGTAACATGAATTTGATGCCGACTCTAATTAAGGTTTTAATGTTGTATAAGAATTACGATAATATCACCTTTAAGGATATATCACTCTGATATATATTTTTTACTTTTTAATGCATTTTTAAATTTTTATAATAAACCTCGAAGTAGTCGGTATTTATTTTTTGTAAAAATGCATTTTATTAATTTTCCGTTATAATACGTCATCGTCGAATGAACCTTCGGAAAATCAAGGCTGCCTAACATTTTGCTAAAGTTAATTTTGTGAAATGTGTAATATTTGTTTAGAATTGAAAAAAAAAAAAAAAAACACAAAAAAAAAGAGTATTCCGGCAATTAGATTCGAACCTATGTTACATACCAACGTCGCATCCTATTTATATCGGATGTACCATAAAGTTGTTTAAAATACTTCCTTTATATAGCGTACTGGGGAGTTTTCATCTTCGCACGCAACGGGAAAATACGAATCTTCGGATTTTTTGTAATATTTAGTTATTAAAGTTTCGATACAAACCGATTTTTTGTTGATTTTTTTTTCGTTTTTTTTTCTAATAACACAGCATGACGTCGATCAGTACTGATCGAGTGATCTTTTTCTTTTCCTCGTCGCTTAGTTTATTCAGCCGCGCTTTAACAGCTGGGGCGGGGATATCCCTGAACTTCCATGCAGGAAAAATAGAATGAAAATTGACAGTAAAGTCTGATAAATGAATTTACAGAGGTGACAACAACATTTTCGCGGGAAAAAAAGACGCGTTCCGGCGGGAGCGAAAAATTTATATCGCGGCATCGGTGCTGCCACTTGTGGTCAGAATTATCGCGTACATGTCGCATTTTCTTTTCGGCTTGACTAAAACTCTTCCAATCGTACTCGTTATCCGCTCCTGATCACATCGCTTCCGTTTCATCCGTTTTAACAGCTTCGGATGACGTGCAAAATTAGTTCTTGCTTTTGTTTACCTTTTCACCGGGATCGCAGCGAAATTTTCTCATTAACAGGAAACGCACGGCTGCCGACCGCGATAATCACCTTTGTGTGTAAAATAAACGAACAGCCGACAGCAGGAATAGGTCAGGATTATGCGCTTGTTTTAATTTTAAGTAAACATCGCGCCGGCACTGCGAATTACCGGAGAGGAACTGCTTTTACAGCCAGTGCCGTCGACACTTACCTGTACGCTCTCTGTAGAGAGGATAAAATCGGTTTTTCAATAAGAAGCCTGTTTCGTCTGCAACCTCCGAGAACCGGAGGGGGACTTTGGAAATCTTCGTTGCGACCTGGCCAAACGTAGGCAATTACCGTAAATCTGGAAAATTCTGTCAAAAAGAAAAGTCGGCGCAAAAAATAACGTCGCGCTACATACAGCGGCTTAAAGTAATGACGCACTTCACACTGAGAGAACGCTCGCTCCAGCTGAAAGCTGGAAGCGAAAGAAAATTAATGAATTTATATTATACATGTCCACAGACGTGCCGGCGGGGAACCTAAATGGTTCCACTCTTTCTTCTTTAACATCCTTTGTCCATACCCTTTCCATTCGGATTTCTTCATTGCCGCCTTCTATTGCTACGATCGCAATTGGCCAGCATGGCAGTCCACAAACTTCTGCACTAGACCATTTCTATGCCCACCTTGTCTCTTATTATCCTACTTATATAAAAAATAAAAATAAAAAAAAAGAGAAGGGGAACAAATTCTTCAGTCAACCTGCTCCGCGAGCACAGGATATCCGCGTTACACTTGACGAAATTATAATAAATTACGACGGAATAATTTCCCGCTCTCTCACCATTCACTAAAGTCGCCCTCGAATTCAATTGTGAATCTATAATTATTTCACTCTCAATTTTATCCCTGTCGATTTGTTCTGGATGTTTGATAAAATGGAAATTAATGAAATGGTGAATTCTTTGGCTCTCGAGTTGCTACATTTTCCCGCCTTTATGAAGATGAACGCAAATAAAATTAAAATAAACAAAAATAGAATAACGGGAAAAAATGTCACAAGTGACGGAATTTTCTTATCTTGGAAAAATATCTGCTGAAAGACGTGAAAAAAAAATTAGAAAAATAACGTAGGCGAAAATGGTTTCAGCGGAAAGAAATACATTAAAAAATGTTTCTTTACAACAAGAAATATATATATATATTTATATATATTTTTTTTTTTAAATAGGTCTGTCAACTAGGATATTAACCAAAAGAATGGAAAAAAGAGGAAAATAAAGTTCTTTAAACGTTTAAAGGTACAAGAAATAAAAATAATTCGAGGGCAGGAATAGCAAAAGTCGAAAGAAACGAGAGAGAATATTAGAAGCGCTGATAAAACGTAGGGATACCGAGTTTTAGTAGAGTAGAAGGACCATTATTCGGCAGAAAAAAAAAAGAAAAATCAAATGAAATATGGTATCAGGGTCGTCACAATGAACGTATGCAAAAGAGAAGGAAAAGGAGAACAAAATGGAGTAGGTGCAGATTAAAAAAAGAGGAAATGTTGGTAGAAAGAGACTATGATTAAAACGAAGGCGACAAATAGTCGAGATTGTGTAGTGTTTAAGATTTCTTAAAATATTCGTTTAGAGCACTGCACTAACTTTAAAGAGAAAAAATCTAGGCTCTGAACTTTTGAATTATGATGTTTTGCTGAAGAATTCTGAAAATTTCATGGACTGAAATTTAACCATTCACTCCTTCCCGATTCACGACACCGGTTTTTTCCGTCTTTATCTCCTCTTTGTCCTCTTCACCTACCAGGGAATAATTACATCTGTGACGCTAATCATGTGTTTTTTGAGTGCTCGGCATTATTCAATGAACAATCCGTACTATACTCTAATTTACTACAACTCAATGCTCCCGCACCTTACAATATTTCGTCGATTCTGTCGTTCCCAAACCAGGCCATTTTTCCAATAATTGCATCCTTTCTTTACTCAATAGCGAATAGCATTAAAATTTAAGTTATTTAAAAAAAAAATATATATATATATATATATATATGTAGACATGGGTCAATGCTCTTGGTTAGCGAGCCCAAAAAAAAAAAAAAAAAAAAAAACTATAGGGAATCGAAGAAACAACATAATTAGTTTTATCTCATCCGTCATTCAATATAACATATCCGATTGAAGGAAAGATAAAAAGTGAATTTACATTTATGAAAGACAAAAACCGAAGCTACGTCAATGTGAAATAGCTTACGTCAAAAAGTCCCTGAACACAGCTATGTCCCACCAACCTCAGGTTGAGCAGATGAAGAAGATTTAATTTTCCCTTTCTTAGACATCGCCAACTTCAATTTCCCCGGCTGAGGGATTATTGTTCGCACGGCTGGAGATTACGTATTACCCGATGTTGTTCGGTTGGATATGGCAGTGCATGTATCATATACGAAGCTGCTAGTGTTGGCAATGGTTCACAGCTAAAGCGAATGGAGGATCATTGCGAAAGTTGTAACATGATGCCGCTGTCCACAATGCAATGCAAAATATTCTGAAACGCATTCCTGCGGGGGAATTTCGAAGACAATTCATGTAAAGTGGCAAGAACAGATGCAAAGGTGTATCAATTCTAATAGTCGGTATTTTGAAAAAGATAGAGAACGTCACGAAATGGACACTAGCGGCGAATTCTGTAAATATATGACTTTGAAAAAAACTCGTAGGGTAAAATTTTACTACTTTCATTCAACACGCTGTAACAGTGCACTCGGTGATCGGAAAATGTTCAAATTTCTACTGTGAATAGTCAATGAGTTATATATTCACTCTACGTTGGTCGTTAATCGATAGGTGACGTTGTATTCCTATATGAAGCGCACTCTCCTCAGTTACCACGGGACAGCCTATGTACATTATTCCTAATACGTACCTAAGTAACCTATTGTAATTTTTCGTCAAACGTAGCTCCATTTATTGGTGAATTCCTCCCCTAGAAAAAAAAAAAAAAAAAAAAAAAAAATCATGAATTATAACCGAGAATTATTTTTAATAAGCACGTAAAACATGAAGCACGATTTAAAAATGTTGTGCTCGCAGCACTATGCGAAAAACATTGAAATTTAAATTACAATAAACGGTGCGCTGAAAGTAAAATTTAAGAAAGTTTATTCGATTTTTTAAATCGATCTTTTCCGGATTAATTAATTTATGCTCATTTCACCGTATGTTTTCGAAAAATTAAAAAAAAAAAAACAAAAATTGATTAGTCATATTTTTGTTTTTTTTCATCTTTTATCATCCGCTTGCAGTAGTCTCGTGTTTACGCATTACCTTTCCGAAGTTTATCTTAGTAAATAAATTACGCTAAATTAATGCTTCGTTTCCCCCTTCATCTTCCCGAGAAAAAAGGATAGCAAACTGTCTATCCGTGCGAAATCCAATGAAACCGTAGTCGCTGATCGAACAGACCAGCCAGGTAAATATAAACGCACATCAGGTATGTACACTTCTGCACGGACAACACAAATTCCTTCGGCTACACAGAACCCTATACCTGCATTGACTCAACAGTGGAACTTACCCAACGCAAAGAATTGTACATTATATAAGGAAAAGATTAGAAATTGAGGAGATAAAGAAGGCCAACAAAAGAACTATATTGAGAGAGGGGAATGCAAGAATGGAGTGGACACTATAAGGAGTAGGAAAAGGTGCAGAAGACTAGAATACAGAGTAGAACGTTCGGAGGAAATAAAGGGGCATTCGAACGTGATTCGCATCACAGGTATAATTGAGCTCTCGAGGGTCATAAGGACACAGAGAAGATTGAACAATAGAAAAACGGAAAAGAGAAGCCGGAAGCAAACTATGATTGAACCGCAGGCGAACTATAGAGGAAATAATCGAACGGTTAAGGTAGGGGAAAAGATTAAACCAAGTAAGAGAGAAAGGGAACGGTTGAACAGAAAGGTAAAAAGATCGGGGATTGGTAAAGAATGAAGGATAGAATCCGGTCCAGAAATCGTGGTGGGAACGACAAGAAAGAGAGTAGAGAGTTTGAACAGGAAATCTACTAACGAATAGACCATTGGTCGCCGCCGAACGTGCCAACGAGTCAACTAACTCGTTGCCAGGAATTCCGCAATGACCAGGAATCCATAGTAGATCGATTACGACAGAGGAGCGGGATGCAAATAAATTAAAAATTAAGAAGCGAATTTGGAAAATAATGGAATCAGTGACATGAGTAGGAAAAGGAGAGGAGATAGGAAATAAAACACTTTTCGAGTAGTCCGAGGATAGGAGGAATCTAGAGACATGTTATTTGTCGAGGATATGAAAAGGACTGCCTGCAGGATAGCCATGGATTCGGCAAGAAAAATAGAGGAAAAGGAGGGCAACCGAAAGGATTCGGAATAGGTAAGCGCGGGGATAATGAACGCAAATAAAAGAATTACTCCACTGAACGATTTTAATTATCCGTCTGAAGAACAAGGCATAATCTTTCCTTTTGTATATCCGCGATTATTTCATTACACTAAAAGGCCTAGTCGGAGGACCTAGTACATCATTGTCGGTTCTCCTATGTATCTAAAAACGGAATTGTAACTTTTCTCAAAACTAAAGAGATACAATTTTTTATTAATTTAGAGGACCAAACAGTTATAGCGCGGCGAATCAAAAAACCCAACTAATAAATTAATACGTTCTTCCAACGTATCTCGTTCACTATCCCCCCTAATAGCAAACGAAGATCTTCAATCTTTACTATCCTTAAAATGATTATCTTCAGTGTGTTACCCCTCCGACGAAGAATCTGGCCATATAATCTGTTGGCGAAGACGACAGCTGTACATTAAACAAATTAATTGCCCTAATCTACCAGAATGCTTCCTAATAAGGCATAATGAACACGACCATTGCATCTTTTTGCAACTAAAAGACCACGTATGTTCCAACTGTAATAGGGCTAACTTAACAGAAGTAAAACAGTTGGAAATGAGTATGCCAACTCTCAAGGTCACCAAGAAAAATATGAAACAAAAGCGACCACATCCCGCAGCCCAACTTGTAACGAAGAACTAACCCTAGCCAACACACAGCCGCAGACTAAAAAATCTCTCCTGCAACGAGAATGGAGAAGCAATCGTAAACCAAATCGATAGCACAGATGACTTCATATTCAAAAATTAAAGCGCCTCATCACCAAGCAACCTCACCTTTTACAAACTTAGAAGTGTAAACATTTGTTTGATGTTGAACCGCGACCTTTCTCATTAGCATACAACGAATTTAATGATTTGATAAATAACATAGCTACAAAATCGGACTTCATTAATTGTGCTGCAGAAGCGACAACTGACAAGGAGGGCTTAGTCAACTCTTAAACCTTTCTTAACACACGTCAGTAAAAACCGTTGTTCGCAAATTATCAAAAAATTAGGCGCGCTTGCACCATACGGTGAATACACATCAGAAGACGACTTCCAACAATCAATAAACTGAACACCGCCCCAGACATATAACCTCTAGTAATTTCCGCATGCCGCAGTAGTACAGCTCATGGTAAACAAAAAAATCGTTCTAGTTTTCTTTTTTTTCAAACGCCTCAATTATGGACATTAACCCAGCGCAAATGATTTTTTTCTACAAGTTTTAATATGCAACAGCGAAATGCGAACAACGTGACTATTCTTCCAGGTCCTTGTTCATTAATTGTAATTTTTTACAGTTCAAATTTACGCTCATAGATTTCCTATTACAATCAATCGTTTCAATTACTTATTACTATTATTATTATTATTATGCAATTTATTAATAGAAATACGCAATATTTTTCCAATTCTTAACTAAATTATCGTAAAGAATTTCACATAAACAACAAAATTATCAAGAAAGTATTTACACACATATTTAAGTACGTATTCGTCTCGCTTGGCCATCCCAAAGAAAAGGCTCCTTCACTCGCTCGCTCCAATCGCACCCGCGCAGCGTTAAACTATCGAAAATTCTTGCATTCTTACATTTTAATTTTTTCTGTCTGCTCGAGTAATATTGAAATTTTTTTCACAATTTCGATATCAAAAAATAAAAAGAGAAATAAGACACCGAAAAATAGGAAAATTTTTATTATACATAATTAATTAACGTATAGCAGAAATAAAAAAATTTAAAAGTGAATTAAACAATCAAACAAATATTGACAACCAAGCATTATGCTAAATGCGAAACGAAATTATTTCTATTAAGGTTATAATATAAATTAGTTCTTTACGCTGTAAAGATATGAAAATTAATGGGAGATTTTAATTATGAGAGTAGCAAGTTCAATTTTTTTAGTACTCGCAATCAGTAAAAGTAGTGCTCGAATGGCGCTTGTCGTAAGTTTGTCATTTATTTCGATAAATCGTGTAAAATATCGAAAAAAAAGAAGAAAAAAAAAAACGTCTATTATTATAAAACGGGTATTTTTTCTTACGCAGGCTGTGAAATTTTAAAGTGTGCAATTTTTTCTGACGGTTCCTTTTTCAAAAAAGATTTTTGCAGCCACCACGCCTAAACTAAGAAAATGTCTGAGAATCAAAGTAAGCGCGGAAAAGAAAAGAATTAATACGGGCTACTGTTGGAAGAAGAAAAATCGACCGCTAAGCGTCCTTTCATTCTTAAAGTTCCATGACAGTAAAGAATTGTCAGCACGACACAACAAGCTTAGAAAATCCGAAGTTGTAGAAACCATTGTCAACTGTACAACTATTGTACATGTACAGAACGGAAAATTTTGTCGACAATTCTAGTGCATATTCGCCAACATCAAAATTTATTTATTACCATAAAATCCTTAATTTTCACGCGATTCCTTATTTTAAATTAATTTTCCGGTTTTTTCAGCGATTCTTTAATTACCTTCCAGATAGTTTATTATAGTTATATTAAACATTTGCTACGAGTATACTTGAATTTTTACATCGTGTCTGTCGCCGATAATTACGAGAGATTCGGGTTAATGTTTTGTTGTTGTTTTTTTTTTTGTTTTTAATGGGCTCTGTATAAACACTGACCCAACTACATGGACTTAGATCACCTACTCAGATTCTGAGGCGATCCGGTTAATGTTAAGTACACCATGAATTTTATTCGCTATTATGATCACGATTAACCGGATAATAGTTCTACAAATGCAATCGTCTTATAATACAAAAAAAAAAAAAAAAAGAAAAGGCCACCACCGGATTAAAAAACGTCGAACGGGTGCAGAAAATAAACTAAACTATTCTTGGAAGTAATTCATTTTTAACACCAATTTAAAATAATTATTTAATTTTTTATCAAACATTCCGACGCGTTTCGAAGACAAAGCTTCATGATCACGGGAGTTATTATTATTTTTTTTTTTTTTACGCCATGTACAGCCTTATGGCTAGAGGCGTGAGAACTGTTTGGATTTAACTGAGGGAGTAGAGACTGGTAGCTTGCAAGAAGGAGAAGAGTTTGTATGTTTTGGTATCATTGTCTGAAAGTAAAGATTCAAGAGATTCGTTTTGGATGTATACTTTGGGTTTGAAATTTTGGACAATCGATTAGTATGTGTTTGATGGTGATGGGAACTGTGCAGGGTTCACATATCGGTTTATTATTATTTTTGGAAGACTAATTATGAAATTTTACAGAAATTTCGAAAGAATAACAAATATCTAAAGAGGGCTACGAACTTAAAAATATTAATTAAGAAAGGGGAATTAATTAAGAAAACGGAACAGAATAAATTAAAAGTGTAAATATATATAAACGGAAACTAATATTGCGTGACAAACATCGGGAAGCGAACGCCATCTTGGAAAAAAAAAAAAAAAACTGTTTTGCTACAAACTTTGTTGTAGTACAAGAGTCGATAAACAATCGGAACTGCTATAATGTTAGCAATGAGACTGGCTGAAAAAACGCGCCCAGATTCAAACTAAATAAGAAGATGAAAAATATTGAGAGCGGCGTAGGAAAACGAGAAATTTATTTTCCTTAATATTTCCGAAACGAAAACCGCCTACTAAATCCAACTTATTAAACACCGGGATAATTAACGAAATATTATTTCCTTCGACTTTAATCGTTGTCTAAAGATAGTTTAAAGTTATTGCGGCATAATTTTTGCTTTTGAAAATACATTTTTTCCAGTCAATTTTCGTAATGCAATTAAGGGGTAACGCGCGAGCTTCTGCCTAATTTTAAAGTATACTTTCATTCATATTCTCAACGAATCCTCTTCTTCTTCTTCATACATTCACTACACTCCACAAACGGCGCGAATCTAACTCACACCATAAACTCCTCAATTTCTTCTTCTTCTTCTCTCGAACCCCTCTCCTTCTAGATTAGCACCAATTACGGTTTCTTTCTTCTCTTTTAACTCTTTCCTGCCTACTGGTCAATCTCCTGTCCAACATAGTATTACTCCTATCTCTTCCATACATACTTCTTGTACCGTCCTCATACTTTATCTGCAGCTTACCGATAGATCTCCTCTTCCTTTTTCATCCGTTTTATCCGATGGCAGTCATTTCAATTAGTTTTTAACTTTTTTTCTTACCACTTTCCTTTCCACGTCTTACGGTTCCCGTAATATCTTTTTGTCGAACGAAGCGTACAAAACTTCCGATAACCAACTGCGTACCGATATCTATTCCGAACTACTCATTTTTAGTAAAAAAAAATTAACAAAATGGGCGCCTATACAACCTTTCTTAGTATACCTTCTTTTTTCCGCATCTTCTTTTCTATAATATTTCTTTTATAAACTCGATTTCTTCGACATCTTTCATAATTTTCTCACATTTTACTTCGTTCCGACCTTATTTCTTAGATATCATATCTCAGCTCTATTACTTAAACATCGCCAAAATCCTGCAGCCGTTGTTTTTTTTGTTTTTTTTTTTTTATCTCCCAACGAGCTACAGCAGCGCTGCCATTCTAATTGCCAGCAATACACAGTAACTTATCACGCAATATCCCTTTTCTTTCCTCATCTTGTCTAAACAACGCAAATACGGTTCATCGCAATTTTTTCTATCGCAACTAATCCAGTCGTACAGAAGAATAGTAATATATATATATATATACGATTAAATATGAAAATATAAAATACTTATCATCTAGCGTAAATGTGATTGACCATTTTCGAAATCGCCATCAGTCTCCAAATAAAAGAAGAAATATTTTACCGTCAACTAATGGGTGAGGGTAGGTATTTTTCGATATTAAAAAATTTTGTGGCCAACTTCGAAGCGATAATTTTAATGTACCAGTATTTATTTCACGCGCAATCTCCTTCATTGCATCTATAAGAAAGATCCATTATTAAATGCCTCATTGTCTCCGATTCCAAAAGTGTTCTTCAAGCTATTTTTCTTCTCCTCCTTCTCATGCTTCCAATTCTATTATTCTCTTAATTCGTTTTCTCGTATCCAATCTACTCTCATCCCGCTCCATTACTATTGACCTTCTATGGGTTCCTAGCCATTCTGGCATCGAAGGTAACGAGTTAGCGGATTTTTAGCCTATTCGGCACTCGCGATGGTCCTTTATAATTTTCCTACCTCGGTCTTTCTTCCCTCAGCTAATCATTCCCGACTGTGGTAGAAGAATACTTACCCTTCTTTATTTTCTAATCCTGCCTCTCGTTATCTTCAAATATAACCGGTTGTCCTCAGCCACCGCGGTTTCAATCCCCTCTTCTTAGTAGCGCTGCGCGATCGTTTCTTTTCCCTGTCCTCCTCCTCCTCCGATTGTCCCCTTCACAGAGCTTTCTATCTCTACTACCATATGCGATGTAAACCACATCTTCTTTGAATGTCGCACCCTTGCTTCTGAACGCTCTGCTTTATACTCCAAAATCCTAGAACTGAGTCTTCCTGCTCCTTATAATTCTTGTTTTAACCTTTCCTTCCCATCTCCAACTATCTGTACTTCAATCTTTCCTAAGCTCTATTTCTAATCGCCTCTTGATTTAACCGCTTATTTTAACTTTTGTAGTTGTTGGATCAAAGCTTCTGGCGCGCCCGAAAAAAAAAATAAAAAAAAAAAAAAAATAGAAAGAAAGAAAAAAAAGCAGATTAAAACGTCACTCTCTTCGAGGAAGGGGAAGAAGGGAAAAATAGCCGATTTCGAGGTAGTGCATCGGGAGATATAATTATGAAAATAATAATTACAAAACCCAGAAGACAAAAGAACGGTGCACCGGAACATTTTACTAATTAAGCCACCATCAGAGTAGGCTCATTCATGGTAGCGCGCAGTACTAGTTTGTTTTTTTTCCTCTGTCGAGTTTGTCATTTTCATTAGCAATTCAAGTTGATGAGAGAAAAAAAAATAATAAAAACAGAATTGAGGAATTTTTTAACTAATTCCTTCGGGCAGCCGTCAAAAACCGGACATTTTGTTTGCGTTTTAATTCGAGCACCGTTTTTCTCACGTTTCATTTTCCAAACTAATTACGATACATAATTATCGCAAAAGACCGACGATGATTTAGGAGTTCGTGAACAGCAACTCGCATTAATAAAAAAAAAAAAAAAACCCTAATCTCGAATTTTGTAAAAACTTTGAAAGAAAATATTTTCCCTCGGTAGAAAGATAACATTACTTGATTACTCTTAAAGAGCTCTCGCAGCCGATCAAGCCTCCTAATTTTTCTCTCCGTTTTTCAATTCCCTCGATGAACTAATATTCTTTTAAGTTACTTACCCACGCGTTCTCGCTCGGCTGATTTTTGTAATATAAAATCGCAAAATGCTGAAAATTAAGATTTTATAAATACACGAAATATTACGGCGAAGTAACAACTGAACAAATAAATAACTCACACGTCCATTATAACTCTAAAGTTAATCGACGCGTTTATAAACATCCACCGGTATGACCTAGTGTGCGTAGCATTTTCGAATAATAAAATGCACCGCCGGATCCAAAACATTTTTTTTTTTTTTTATTTTTTTTATTATTATTATTTTTATTGATACAATCTTAATTTATAATTAAATAAGTATCTATTTTAATAAATGTTGCTTTAAACTAAGCCAAACCCGTATGGAAGCAACACATATTACATATTTACAATAGATAATAATTACAATCGTAAATCTTACATCCTATAATGTGTATATATATATATATATATATATATATATATATATATATATATATATATTACTAAATCAAATCTGATGGATGGCGTCGTTTAAGGCGCCTTACGTCTTCTCTGGTGTTAAGAAGTCGAATCATTTCTACGTTAACATGTTGATGAATCCGTTTTCCATGTTTAATGGCCATTTGCTTAATAACATCATTGACTGATGTTATATGCAGGTCCCTATAGATATCATCATTACGGCATCCACTATTGTTCGCAAAATGATGCTCTGCCTCGCCTGAATTTTTACACGATTTGAATTACTAGTACAACCCCAGAGTTGTATTCCGTATGTCCATATCAGCATAATGATTTGACGGTACAGAATGCATTTATATCGAACATCCAGTGGCGATCTCCGACCTATCAACCACTGTAATTGTTTCGCTGTGTGCTTAATTTGTTGGCACTTCATTTTAACGTGCACATTCCACGTAAGACGCCTGTCCAAGTGCATACCTAAATACTTGGCAGGATTTACCTGTGGTACAGGTTTATTCCCCAAATATACTTGGTAATTTGTCTTTGTTTGGCGGTATGTGAACATAACATATGCTGATTTCTCTTCATTCAGTTTGACTTTCCAATCCGTCGCCCACTTCTGTACATTATCCAAAGCATTTTGTAAATTGTTTGTAGCCTCGAGGTGGCTGCTGCTAACAGCTGAAATAGCAGTATCGTCGGCAAACATAGCTATCGTTGTATTGTTGTCGGTCGGTAGGTCTTGGCTATATGGAAGATACAACATAGGTCCTAAGACACTACCTTGTGGGGAACTCCAGCCGTAATATTATAAAAGTTCGACGTAGAACTTTCATACGCTACTCTGAACTGACGATTAGCCAAGTACGATTCGAACAATCTACACAGGTTGCCGAGTAATATTTTGCTCAGCTTAAAGACAAGGCCTTCATGCCACACTTTGTCGAAGGCTTGCGCAATATCCAGAAAAACTGTCGGACAGTATTTCTTGTCTTCAAACGCTTTATTTATGACAGACATAACTCTGTGAACCTGGTCAATTGTCGAATGATGTTGTCGAAATCCAAACTGATGAATCGGCAGATCTTCTCCAACCAGCGGTAACAATCTCTTCAACAGTAATTTTTCAAATAACTTGGATATCACCGGTAATAGTGATATAGGTCTATCACTATGTTACGTCAGAATCTGGCTTATTCGGCTTCTTAAGCATTATAATTTGCGCTGTCTTGAAGCAAGACGGGGATTCAAAACATAAGCATATAATCGTTAAGTGAGACATTTGGTATATTTTTTTGCACACCGACGCAATTAAATTTTTGATCCTGCGACAATATAGATGTAAAATTCAAAAAACCATGTATAATATTACTTTTTTCCATTCAAAAATAATAAAAACTTTTCACAAACACTGGCCAAGAATAAACTTTGGAATGTTTTTTTTTCTTTTCTTTTTCTGGAAATCCCGAAACTTCTAAATCTCCATGAAAACTGCTTGAGTTACGCCGTTCAGAACTACATTTTACTCTTATCTACCTAATGGAAACAGGGTATATGTGCAGTACTATCAAGTTATTGACCGGACTCTTTAATGCGCTTCTTGACTTTTTATCAAAGCAAAATGGAGAAAGCGAAATCTCAGTGAGAAGCGGGGGAATAAATATTGCACTACAAGTCTTCCGATTGTTAATCAAAAATTTCTTGTTATTTCTCCGCGTAATCCGTGTGCTACATCGCGATTGAAACGCTCTACAGCTCTCTAAACTGCCATCTGTCCGAGTTAACTCTGTATAGATATAGATTCCGCTGAAGAATCTATAATTTCAACTGCATCTTTCGGTTGCGCCCGGACAATAGTTGATAAGCAGTTCTCAATTACTTTGTTTTCCCTAATTTTTACACAAATCTAAATTCCGGTCGCGTAAATATTCGCATAAAATCCGGGAAAACGGTGTTTTCATGTTAGCATTGCAAGGACGAGTTCAGGGAAAACCCATTAAAGGAAGAAGAAGACTATAGTAACCACGAATGCACCAGCCAACTTCCCATGCAAAAGTCGACAATACACAATTAGATACGCCACGAATCGAAGAATATAGATGTACGCAACCTCTTGAGGCAAGAGATGCGACCCCGACGACGACGAAATATTCGCATTCCAAAAGCGCGTCATCGTAGAGTAAAGAAAATACTTTGAAATTCGAAATTTTTCTTTAGGAACCGAAGGTCGACCGACCACGGGGACTCGTGAAATTTCACCCCAGAATTGCAAATTACGGAACTTAGGATAGGCGAGTTAACGATTCACGCACACAGCCGATCGCCAAAGAAATCTCATGATTTGAAATTTCAAACCGATCAAAGCTCTAAACGGACCTTTTTCCTCTGCGAATTTTTTTTGTTTTCCGTATTTCATTTTATTTTTAACCGTTTCCGTCATTTTCATATCTCGATTTATTAGTTTTTTTTTTTCGCCGTCCGGTCCTCCACGACCGTTATTTTTCCAGGCGAACACTCTTCCCTCTCCGCTCAATCCGAATTATTTTTCACTAAAAATTGATGCAACTCATCGGTTGTCTCTGCCGCTGTTCTATGCGCTGTTATTTTTTAATTTTAAATCCCAACACCATTTGAAATCATACATGTTCGGCTTTTAACTATACAGGGTTACCTCCGCTAGAATGTAAGGTGACACGCGTGTAAGTTTTTTCATGATCTTACTTAGTTTGGAAATTTGAAATACCTCCTCAGTCATAGCCTATATGTAGCCGGAGAAGAAACATACAACGCGGATTCGGAATTTTAAAAAGATCTTTTTGCTACACCCTGACATTTACCCCCCCCCCCCCAAACTAGTCGTAAAAGTGAAATTAATTTCAACTTTTCATCTTTCAAAATGACGTCTTAAAAATATAGGATTTATTTTTTGTCACAGCTCACGTCACTTGACCATTTTCCTTTTAATCATCTTTTAAAGTTCTATTTTCGCGGCCTTAATACATTTATAAAAGCATATAATATATACATTCAAATGAAGTCGGCTGATCAACAATTTCCATCACTGTCAGGGGTAAGGTCAATTCCTTTTCGACACTACTCTATACACTGCTACACTAATTACTCCAGACTCCCAATTTACCCACAGTTATCGCGAAGCTCGTTATCTTAATGGCCCACCCTTAATCTACTTATAGTCATATACCGTCGACGTTGAATAGTCTTGGTTACCATACAATATTTTTCCCTTTCTGCTTGCGTGTTTCTTTTTGCACCGATTATGCCCATCTTTCTTACAACCTCTTCTTAATTTCTATCATACTCTCTTCCCAATTTAATTTAGTAAGTCGCATTCTACACCAGTGCCTATTCCGGTTACTATATACTTCATTTCCCCGTTTAGAATTCATTTGAAACACGCTGTAACATTTTGAGCATGTAAACTTCCTAATTTTAACCGCGGAAGAACGAGCTAATAATAACCACCAAATATGTAGTTTCTCCCAGTGCTTGAATGTCAGCAATTCACAGGGGGGATCAATTTCGATCCGATGAACAATCGTGGATGGATGAGGTAAAGAGGGAGTGCAGGTAAGTTGAGATAGTATACAGAAGACACCTTTGTAATCGGTGACGTATCAGAATTTCATGGAAAATTAAAGAGAAAGAAACAAAGAGAACAATAGCGATAAGCAGATAGCGGGAATTTAAACGGGGGGTCCGTTAATTTTCATTTACGCCGCGTAATATTAGATACAGTCGTCACGCGAGAGCATTTTTTTTTTTTTTTCGTTATCTTTTATTTTCAACATTCCAAATATCGTTATTTTAAAAAGACTACGAAACTAGATACATCAGAGCGTTAATAGACGACCTAACCAATTAACTCGGTCCCTATGAATATAACGCGACTTAAAAAGTTAACACGCGGCGCAATATTTAAGCCTGCATCCGACGCTGTTGAAAAAGAGGATCACCAAAAACCATCTGGCGAATAGTTAACGCGAAAATCTCAAAAAAAAAAAAATAAATAAAAAAATAAAGCACATTGTCTCTAATTAAAAGTTCTGCAGAATGTAACGCGGAAAACCCAAAAACAAACACGGAAAGAAAAAAACCATGCTGGAGCGAATGAGTCGCCAACTAAGAACGACCTTGTCAAAACCATATCGAAGATTTTAGGGGAATGGAACCGCGTGGTCGTTAGGTACACTAGTCATTATCAGAAAATATCGCCCCGCTTCAGCATGAGAAACTTTCGAACTTAAAAACCGGCAACCAACCTTCTCCCTGCAATTTACAATACCGACAAATGCCAAGATAGATTACGTCACTTGATGCGAACTTTCGTTAAGCGTAATAAGTTCACAATTTTGAAGTTTAAACAGTTTACAACAGTTCTTCGAGTAGTCTGAAACAGTGTGTAAAATCATAAAACAATTTGATATTTTGATATTTTTACCGACTTCGCAAAAGAGGAAAATGATATACGTTCGCGTTTATTTTTTTTACGCTTGTTTACGCGATTTAGACCGATTCGAATGATAGTGTTTTTTTTTTTTGTTTTTTTTTTTTACTCGACCGGTCAATGGGCGGTGCCATACCGATGAGAATCACCGATTGATTATTCACCAAACAGTCGTTAAAATAAACAATAAAATAAATAATTAAAACAGGGGGGGGGATTAATCTCCTTAGAGTAATTTTATTAATATAACAAACACCGTTGGCACTTAATATGTTATCGATGTTAATGATAAAAGAAGATCACCTCGCAAACCCAGCGCTCTGTGAATATTACGTATTTAAAAACATAACTACGCATAACTTTTGACGATATACATATACAGTGATGATGCTTTTATTAGTAATTATACCGGTCAGCAATATCAATTATGAGCACCGATGATAAGTACGGTGTGTAGTAGTCACCGAACAACGTTAGAAAAAGCAGTTCCCTATTGAAAAATGTATGGAAAGTCCTTCAGTGAGGAAGCTCAAAATTCATGTTATAGCAGCCATTAAACTGTCGAATTCGTTGCGAATTGTTCGGCAATATATGGCGCAAAATGGCGTTAAACAGCGTGTGCAAATCGTTAAATGTTATTTTTAAAATCATGATCCTCCGTGTAAAACGATCCGCGCGTTACGTAATTTTTATGCTGCCCACAAAAGTGGACTATTCGACGTTTGGTCGCCAGATTCGAGTCAACCGGTTGTTCGATAAACAATCAGCCAGTACGCTACACTGGAACACGCAAGATCTACTGAAAAAACATCGATGCTCTTGAGAGTGTACAGAAAAACCCGAGGGGGGCAGTCCATTTCTCGTCGTTGAACTTGGCCTTTCTACGACTTCAACTTGGCGAATTTTGAATATCCCAAAGGTCGTGTTTAAGGTAAACGACCGTAGATAATGTCTGCGTTCGCCGATTCGATTTTAGAGCAATTTATTTTTTTTTTAAATAAGTTGTGGGTCTTACTGGGCAAATATGCCCGTTGTGTGAGTGTCCAACACTCTTATTAGCGTTTATTGAAGATAGGAACAGAATACACAAATTAAAACTGAACTTATTCTATAAATCACAAAAATTATTTAAAACATTAGTTAATAGTATACAAACGCATATTAATACATAAGACGCCACGTAATATATATATATATGTATATATTTGTACACCGGAAATGCAGATAGCTTAATATTTTAAATCGATAACGTGATCTTCTGTGGGATATTAGGATAGACACGATAAAAACAAGGTTAATGTCCGTAAATAAATAAAACTAAAAGGGTAGTGGGCTATATTTGATCTTCAATCTTTGCACCATTCCTTCAGCCATTTTTGTTCCACACACTAATTTTTTTTTCATCTAGTATATGATTAGGGATCGTACTTACTGAAAATTAATTAAAACTAAGTCATCAGTATTATCAATTCGCAGATTTACACCGCGGGGATAAATATAGTATGTATTACTTTGGTCTCTTGTTAACCGAATCTCTTTCCTGGATAATTTCGCCAAAAAAATCATCGTTAGTAACGAGATACATCTTTCGATGAATGGAGATGCATGAACAAGCAAAATCGTCTGATCTGAGATGATATCAATCCACACGAGGGATCCGCCAGCACCAAACGCATCACGAGCAAGTGACTGTTCGCGCCGGATTTCGGTTTGACGGAATCATGTCCGTAACGAAACTGGCATTGCCATAACCGTCAACTACAGAATCAGTAATTTCTTCCGGCGCCTAAGCTGGATGATATGACGCGACATGTAGTTCCAACAGGACAGCGCTACATGCCCTGCCACAACGGACATTCTGCACGAGCGATTCGCAGCGGCATGGTTATCTCGCGCGACGGCGATGTGAACTAGCTCCCAAGATTATGCGATTTCTTCAGTATCTTAAATGGCAAGAGTCCACAAACCGCAAACAACCGATACCCTTAAGTTCAACATAACGAACAGCACACAAATCCTGAGCAAATTCAGTCAAATTTGTATGACAAAGTTATCGACAATTGGGCCACCTCTGGAATACGTGAAGCAAGGTCCGGATGGACATGTGAACGGCGTTAGATTCCATACCTAATACCACAAAACTTTCAAAAAAAAAAAAAAAGAAGTCTGAATGGATATCACAAAACTGGTTTTTACTTTTATTTGCATTTAAAATCTGAGTTTTTCCTTATTGAAATTTTCTCGTCGCGACAGACTAGTTGCTAGAGCAGTTGACTTCTTCGATGCCAGAAGTCGACAAAAACTACTACAAATAATCTATAATCGTTAATAGTCACGTAATGACAAACATGCTTAATATGCGCGCTAGTTGACCTATCGTGGGCAGACACACACGCGACTGCATTTGCGTATCGATAAATCGTACAACCACAATATCAGGTTCAAGCGCAGTCGTCTACACCAACGTTGCATAATTGCCATATGATGAACACACTAGATCTGCACAACTAGAACGTACGAATATAGGTAGTCTGAGAACTGCGTAAATAGAGTCTCAGACAAAAATTAACAAAAAAAGTAATTGTCGTCAAAATTTAGGGAAACTATGAACGGCCAAAATTGTAAAATTCAAGGACAAATAAAAACTGAACAAATGCCGAGCGTCACGTAAATAACCGTTACAAACGTAGTTTCGAAGAAACATGGTGAATCTGAAAATAACGCGTTTTTCGAGCTCGTCACTAACCGGAATATTGCGTCCATACGTTATACTCTACAAGCAGTACCTAGAGCCGGGGCTGTATCTAGACCAAAATTTCGAAAGAGATTACAAAATATTTTTTTATACATGTGTGCGTGTGTGTGTGTGTGAGTGTGTATGTGTGCATTATCATGAAATATATTTATTTATAAATAATACACTAAAGTTTTGTAGTCGATTATTATATATATATATATACAATATATTTGAACACTACAATAAAAACAAATAGAAAATAGTCGTTTCGGTGGAATACATAAAAATTTCAATTTTCTTTTCCTTTTGTCAAAAATTGAAAATAAATTAATTTATTCCAAATTTCGGTCCATTTCAAATAGTTATAATTTCGCAAAGACATTTCAGGGGGGATGAACCCCCCCCCCAGATACGACTCTGCCTAGAGCTGTTTATAGAGTACAGAAGAGGTGTATATTATTGCTTACGAATGTTTACATTAAAAATAGTGATATAATATTTGTTAATTTCGACTTATTGATTTACTCTTAAAAAAAATGAATAAAAATGCGCTAAAAAATAAAAAACATTCAGACGGTAGAAGATAATTTACGGTAAACTATGATATCCTTAAACAACGTTTAATACTTTACAGTCTCGCGGTAATCGAAATTGCAACAATTCAGGAATTATTTATTATCCGATCTTCTAAAAACAAAAAAAAACAAAACAAATGTTCCCGTTGTTATACAGCCATTTAATAAAACGGAATATCAACAAGTAACCGACAAAGAAAAGAAAGAACAAAAAAGAAGAAAAGAAAAGTTTTTTTAAAAAACAAAAACAAACAAATTAGAAACGATAAAGAAGAAAGACGGAAAAAATTTTACGTATTCAAAATCTGCCCTATTCGACTTGAAAGGTCACTACTTTCCCGATTGTCATTCGAAATTCGAGGGAATGCGGAACTGTGGAAACGATAGTTTTTCATCGTCTGACGCTTTATCACGCTGCGATTTCCGAATAAAAGTTCTTACTGCGTTCCTATGCGAATCGAATGTCGTACTTCCGCAAAAGCAACAACTTTCCGTTCGATTCGACATCTGTCGCAGATACCTATTAAAAATGCGCATCCATTTATCGCACAACTCGTTCCACTTTGCCCAGTCACTACTTAATATGTGCTCTCAACGGACAAAAGTTTCCTCGCTCATTCGGCCAGTGTCCGATTGTAAAAAATAATCACCGCCTTCGAATTATCGTATGAAACTCGTGACGTGTATCGTACGATCATTTTCCCACGCGGCAAGTTCAACGGCACGATAAATTTCCGGTAAACTTCGCTCGGAAGCAACAGATGTCGTCGAAGTGGAGACATTTTCACTCTCATCCGCACATTTACACTTCCGCTACATAAACTAATCTGCCTGTATGGCTAGCGCTTAAAGTTTCGCAAAACCTAATTCTTCCGCAGACTTTTTCCTTTGAAAAGCTTAAAAGTTCCGTCCCCTCGGGTTTCTTTCTTTCGAAAAGACGTGCCGCCGACTAACCCCTTTGCGACGGCACCCTTACCTGACGGTTAATTTATGTTCGAGACTCGCGCTCCCTAACCATAAATACGCACCTGATAACATTATACCGGTGCTACGCCAGTATCGGAAAACCACTATACGAATCATGTATACGCGCTTACGCGGAAACTGTTTCATTTCTCATTAATAAAAATTGACTCGAAAAAGAAAAATTGCCTTATTTTAAAAATATAGTCTCACTGTCGTTTATTTCTCTTGTTTCATTATTATTATTATTATTATTATTGTTTAATATTAATAGTCCTGTTTTTTATAAAAAGGCGCAAAAGAAGCCTGTGGTGTTCTAATTATTACCACGTGTATTCTAATTGTTGTTACAAGGAAACGAGAGTATTACGTATGAATATGGTCTTCTATAGATGTACACTCATAATTAGATGCAGTAGTCAGGGGATGACAAAGATGACAACTACAGCGTTTACAAATTTAGTTGTAAAAATTATAAATATATGTATATAGCATATATAGAACAAAATCGGGTTAGTGGGGACTGATGTTTATGATCTTTGATTTATTGGATTTGTTTCCGCCCCGAATAGCGGATACGAAATTTTAAAAAAATTTATGAAGAAAATTCATTTTCTCGTACATTTTGTATGGGGAACGGCCTTTTTGATAATATCTCTAGAACGGATTGACTGATTTCGATGATTTTTTTTTTTTTTTTGTTCGTCTCAGCCTGGAGAGTTCAGAATGAATATGTCAATTCGATCCTCCCCCCACGTCTATTTTTTCTGTTACTACTATCATGAATTACCATTCACAGTAGAAAATTTGACTGAACTTTGATTATTATTATAATTGTGCAGTTTGTGATGGCACTTCACTTTGAAGTGCCATATAACTTTTTTGGTTTTTCGATGTATTAATTACTAATGAACGCAATGGAATAATCCAAACTGGGAAAGAGTAAATGTCTGTCGGGTGATTATAGAAATAAGAAAATATTGTATTTATTTCAACCTAAACCGCATATGCTTCTAGATATAAATATCATAAACATAAAAATGAAAATATATCGATCCTTAAAATTAAACAATACCATCCTATATATATATATATATATATATATATATATATATATATATATATATACATATATATAAATGTTTCTCTCGCGGTCAATTATACGTAGCGTGTTCACGTGTGTCGGCAAACCATCCGCTTTGTTCGTTCTCGCACCTGCCAATAAAACAAAAAATAACGTATATCATCAAAAAGGTGCTCTATCGATAGCAAATAGTTTAACAGAGTGTAGTGCACAATGTGCTAGGCGAATCATTTCGATTTGGTTCAATAAAGCAAATTCCTTGCTGCCGCGTGTAATTAAAATACTTTTCAATGTAATTATTATACTATTTTCAATTTGATTTTTGTACATTTATTGAACTTAATTCATTTTGAGTATTTATCTTAATAAAAAACTGAATTTAATTCGGCTAATAAGTTAACGCAATATTTATGGATTTTGAGGCGGTACGAAGTTCGCCGGGTCAGCTATAGTCATTATAATAAAATACCGTTGAATTATATAGTATGGCAAATATTAAAAAATTACACGGATATTTACGGCTGAATTAATTTTTACGATTATTTGTAGCGGTAGTTGGTTAGGCAGTGCTGTACCACCGTACGGGCGTATAAGAACCCGGTGTTCAAATCTCGCTGTCATCGCATATTAAAACTTTCAAAAATTTCATTTGCGCTGAGGATTTAATGCCCACAGTTCACGCACCCACGAAGGAAAAAAAAAATCTATATCGTGTTTCAAAATATTTTGACTGAACTTTAACGGATTTTGAGAATCGATTGCAATTCGTGAATTAACTCGATATATTCCTTTGCGATCGGACTAAATGTACTTGTCAAGTTTTTACGTCTTCCGTATTCAGAACCATCTGAGCCACAAAATTACCAGCGTTAAATATTCCGAAATTAGACGAAATGAAACCTACTCGGTCGCAACTCTTATATTATTACTATTTCGTAAAGAAATTTTAAAAATGACTAACCCGCATAAGGCGCTGTTGGCAACAACCCCTGAGCCTCGGATTCTGTATTTATACATTTATAAATCTTCAATCACTTCTCGCCCGGATTTTAACTATGACTCGTAATTGTACAAAATCCTCAGATAACGTACGAGATCTCGCCCGACAACTGGAATGCGAGCTAGGAAAGACTTCTGAGAAGAAACAACATTCTGGCTCATCGATATTTTCTCAAACATTGTGTAATTATCGATTTCATTCTTTATCGCAACACCGCAAAAATACCTATATCAGAACAGTTACGAACATCTATTATTAGGAAAAAAAAAAGAACCGCGATTCATCATCTCTCAAATCCGTAATATTTTATCTCTTTATTTCTCAAAGGCACGCGATTACAGAATACAAAAAAAGGAACTATAGATTACTAATAAAAACTAGAGAAATGCAAATCTACGTTTGTCTGAATATTACGGCTGTCTCGAAAGCGCGTCAAAATATTTACAGACGGTGCCAAGTTTACAAGTATAACCTCACCGACTCTGCTTTTTCATTATATCTGGAAGGGTTTTACAGCTGAAAAATTTCGACTCGTTTCCTGAAACATTTCACACGCCGAAATTTTTTTTTTTTTTTTTTCTTATGGCCTGGCGGCTAAGTAGCTTACCATTTGGCCACTTCCCGAAATTAAACCTATTAAAATGCTGCTATTTTCGCTTCTCCACAGTAAAGCAATTCTCTTGTTTTTCCATCTCAAAATTAGTGGAGAAAGTTAAAGGGTTGTCGAACATCTTTAACAAGCTGCTAATCTCTTTTTTTTTTTTTGTTTTAATTTTTTTTGGGCGCGCCAGCGGCATTGACCCAACAACAACAGAAATTAAGGAAGGGGTTAAATAAAAAGACGATTAGAAATAGAGCTTAGGAAAGATTGGAGTGCAGGGATTATATCTGGAGATGGAAAGGAAAGGACAAAAGAAGAATTATACGGAGCAGGAAGACCCAGTGCCAAGATTTTCGAGTACAAAACAGAGCGCTCGGAATCAAGGGCAGGGCATTCAAAGAAGATGTGGTTTGCATCACATATGAGAGGAGAGATGGAATTATGAAGGGGACAATCGGGAGAAGGGGACAGGGAAAAACGAAAACGTGAAGAGGGTAGAAGTGAGTGATTAATACGCAGTCTGATTAAGGAAATGATCGCGGAGCGTTGATAAGAATAGGATTGAAACCACGGCTGGGAAGAGGGAACCGGTTGAATTTGAAGATAATGAGAGGCGGGATTAGAAAATAGGGAAGGATAGATGTCCGACCATAGTCGGGAATGATTAGCTGAGGAAAGAAGGAGGATGTCCGAGGTAGGAATTTTGCAGAATAAAGGACCATCGCGGGCGGCCGAGCGGGCTAAAAAGTCCGCTAACTCGTTGCCCTCGATGCCAGAGTGACTAGGAACCCACAAAAGGTCAATAGTAATGGAACGGGATGAAAGTAAATTGGATATAAGAAAAATTACTGTTACATTCAAATCATTTCGTTCGCGGTCCTCAATGTCCAACTTTCTTGCTCACAAAGAAGCCAATGCGAGGGCTCGCTTTGTTCTTAAAGCGGCTAAGAGAAATTCTTGGAAACAATTTTGTTCCGCTTTTTCTAAAGACACGCCCTTTTCGCAGATTTGGAAGATGGCTAAGGCTTTTACTTCTCCCCTTTCCAAGCGCCCGGTACATCCCTCTGCCGCACTGCAACATCTCCTTTCCTTTCTAGATTCTATCGCGCCCGCCTACGCTCCTTCCCTTGAGGAAATCTCGCTTCCTGTTCTTACACCCAACTCAGAGTCTCACTTCTTATCTCTTCCTTTCCGTTATGATGAGCTACTATCTATCCTTAATAAATCCTCCAACTCCTCACCAGGTTTAGATGGTATATCTTTCCTTATACTTAAAAACCTCTCCACGCTTTCTTTGCATTTTCTTCTGAATATCTTTAACTCCTTCCTACTCTCCGGATCTACACCTAAATCCTGGAATGACTTTGTTATCATCCCTATACCTAAAAAAAATCAATCTACGTTCCGTCCTATTTCTTTAGCCTCCTGTCTTCGTAAACTGTTTGAAGGTATGGTGAACAAGCGACTCGTCTGGTGGCTGGAACACAATGATATAATTCCTTACAATATGTTTGGCTTTCGCCCGGGGTTGGGCCCGGTCGACTGCATCAGTCTTTTCCTATCAGACGTCTACAAAGCTTTCATAGAAAGAAAATTCACTGTTGCTACATTTGTTGACGTCTCCTCTGCGTTTGATAATGTCCACCTTCCTACTCTATGCGCCAAACTTCTTGGGCTTAACGTTCCATCTAATTGCATCTTTCTGATCCTAAACTTGTTCCAAAATAGATCCCTCTTCCTCTCTACTCCCTCCCGTGTCATTTCCAGATGCATCCACCGGGGACTTCCTCAGGGATCATGTCTTAGCCCCACTCTTTTCAATATCTATCTCCTTAATATTGCTTCCCTCCCTACAATTTCCTCCTCTCTCCTTTTCGCAGACGATATCCTCATCTACTCCAGTTGTAATGATGTGGCCGCCACCAACGAAGAGATCAATAACTCTTTATCTATCCTTAGTATCTCCCTCGCCTCAATTCACCTCTCTCTCTCTCTCTCTCTCTCCTTCTAAGTCCTCTTCTATGGTGTTCTCCCTCCGCCCCTACAATCAAGCTTTGGTAAATATTATTTCATCTAACATTCCGATTCCGCTCGTCAGCTCCTTCTGCTATCTTGGCGTTATTCTCAACAGCCGACTCACTTTCTATGAACACATCAACTATCTCTACAATTCTTCCCTCAAAAGACTCAATCTCCTGAAAGCCCTTTCGCCATCCAAATGGGGTGGTGACCCTTCCATTCTCCTAATCCTTTACAAGGCTATATAATTCGTTCCAGAATCGATTACTGCTCCTTCATCTATGGAAACTCCTCTAAATCTCTCCTCACCAAACCGGACAAAGTTCAAAACTGCTGCCTTCGGTTGTGCATTGGGGCGCTAAAATCTTCTCCCATTCCTGCTATCCTCTCTGAATCTGCTATGCAACCACTGTTTATCCGCAGATCGCAGCTTGGTTATAATTTTCTAATTAAACGGCTTTCTGTGTCCTCTTCTAATCTTATCTCTTCCTATCTTAGTATTAAAAACCAATGGCGATTTGCTCCTCACAAAATCCCAATCCTTTCGCTCGTAGCAGCTCGAGTCTCCAATTTTTCGCCTTATGTCTTTTCTTATTCCAAGCTTTCTTACTTTTCCCATGACTTTTCCAGCATTTGGCAGACTATTAATCTCTTCTCTCTCCCTCTCCAAACCAGCTCCACCGCACATTCTTCAATCCAAGCCGAATTCTTCCACATGCTGGACACATGTTTCCCTTCTCATCTAACATTCTTCACTGACGGTTCTAAAAACGAAAATGGGGTGGGCGGCGCGTTTACCTCCCTCTCACTTAATCACTCTGAGTCCTTCAAGCTCCCTTCCTTCTGTTCTATCTTCACAGCGGAGTCTATCGCCATTTTACGCACAGTCTCGTTCATTCCATCCATAAGAGAGGTTAGTAAATGTCTGATTGTCTCCGATTCCAAAAGTGTTCTTCAAGCCATCTCTTCTCCTCCTTCTCATTCCTCCAATTCTAGCATTCTTTAAAGCTGCTAATCTCCTTGGCGCAATTATACACCGCGCGATCTTTCGATAAAACAATTTCTGATAAACCGTAACGTTCCATTGTTTTTTGTTTTTTGTTTTTTTTTTTTAATTTTAAAATAAGTTTGTGGGTCTCACTGGGCAAGTATGCCCGTTGTATGAGTGCCCGATACTCTTATTATCGTTTATTCAGGTTGAACACGTTACAAATTTATACATACTTATTATACACATCGAAATTATATGAACCTTAATTAATATATGTCTTAGTAAATATATATATATAACTTATATATAGGTGAAAAGAAAAAAGAAAAACCATACACATACCTGTGCATTCACTCTAGATAGGCACATATACATATATATCATGATAGCGTAAACAATATGTCTTCTTTATGAATTACGAATAGTATGATAAAAGAGGAGCGACACAAAAACAACAACATAGAATACATGTTATATCCGTAGCTGCATGACTGAAAACTATCTAGGAGTGAGAAATTCGGACCCAGTTAGTTTTTTATTCTTTGCACTATTCCTTCAGCCATTTCACCACTTCCTTTTTCCATACATCAATATGCTATTTTCGTTTATAATGTGATTGGGAATATTACTCATTAATTTAATTAAAACCGAATATCACCTGTGTTATCAATTTCTCAGATTTGCCCCTCTAGGGTATATGTAATATATATTATTTAGATTTCTTGTTATTCGAGTTTTTGGCCTAGCTAGTAACCTTATATTATTAATATTATATTCGAGTAACCTGTAATAGTAGTAGTACATCTTTGGAGACATTTCATCATTTTCCTACTATACATAATTGATCTCGAGTCGCTTCGCTTCCAGTAGGCTAGTATACGTTTCAGGCACCGTTTTTGATTTTTACCTATTTTATTGATTTCCGTTTTCTTAGCCTCTCCCCATATTTGGATTCCATATAGAATTATAGCCATAATTATTGCATTATAGTATATACGTAGTGTTTTATGTGAAAGTACCTGCTTTAATTTGTATAAAGCTGGAATTGTCTGTCTTATTTTCGAATTTAAGACTTAAACGTGCTTTTTCCAGCTCAAGGATCTATCGCGATATATATTCACCTAGATATTTAAAATCTTTTACGTATTCAAGAGGTGGACACAAACATAAAGGTGAATTATTCGTTTCATGAAGTTCGTGTAAAGGTCGATTCACACACATTCGTGACGTGACAGTGACGTGTCCGTAACGAGATTGTCGCCGGCGGAAAACTACATTTCTCGTTGCAAAGTTAGATAGCGCCATTCACACACGTTCGGTGCGAGACCGGGACGGCGCCGACCAGTACTCTCGTCGTGAAACGTGACGTGATGTCACAGTGATTCGCGACGATATTTTTACGTTTTCACGACGTGATGACGACGACATTTCTTGTGTTTTCTATTGCGGAACGAGTTGGTTCGTAATGATGAATGACGAAAAATTGATCGAGTTTGATCGTAATTATATACTGTGCTTTATGATCCAATCTGATGGACGGTATATGGACACAGGGTATAAAAATTTGTTCGGCGTCAAGGTGGCGATCGGGTTCGTAGTGAGTCTGAATGATGTGTGAAAATATGAAGATTTGGGGTTGTGTGCGCGGGTGGTGCAGGGCAAGCTATGTCGAAGCGTGAAAAATTGTAAAAAAACTGGAAAAACGGTATAACGTTATCAGCTCGCAGAGAGAGCCGGTTGTGTTATAAAATAATTTACTTTTTTTTTTATTTCTATTCTTGTTGAGAATCCCTCGGTCTTTTCCCGGAAATTATTTTTACTCACTCACAAAAAAATATCTATTGAACAAAACTTTCTTATATATCTATATCTCTGAATTATACGCGACAACGATATAAAATGAAGCAGCTGCATAAAAAAACGTACACTGATTAACAAAACATGATTATACATACACATCTAAATTCGGTTTTTTTTTTTTATATTGGCTTGAACAAATACAGTTCATTTGGCCAGTTTCGGTTTTTTCAATCATTTACACTACCATACTCACAAATTATTACAAAAAAACAAATATAAATTTATATATATATTTTCAACATAATTCTCTCGCCTGTATTTTAAACTATTTCATCATTTATTATTTACAATAAATTTTATTTTCTCGTCGACCCTATCGTGACTGGAACGCCATAACGGATAGGCAGGACAAACACCGCCCTAAATAGTTTAGAATTGTGAGAATGTATGAGAAGATTGTTCAAATGATATGTTATGAAATTAATTTTCATATTTTTTTTTTTTTTGGTTTAAACTCCTTGCGCGAATTTTCTTGTATACACATATATTTCTTTTTAATTCTAAAAAGCCTAATTTCTCTGCACGGTAGAGTTATTCCGGTCGTGGTATGCCGTGATGTGCCATTGGCGCCCGTTATATTGAATAAAAATTTTCGGTAAATACACAATATTCAACGGAAAAGCAGCGGAATAATTGTGTCTCTTACATTATCAGCAGATTTTTTAAAAAATATAGAATTATAAAATCTAGTAAAAATAGGTTCAAAACTTGAGGGGATCTAAATTAACTTATGTTGAGTATCTACATCATAATTATTGAGAACTCTTACCGCAAGAAGTCTTTCTCCAGGAGGGATAGCTCTTCTCCAGTGTGTATCTTCTTTTTTAAAGTAATCTTGCTGATTTACTCAACAATAAATTGAATGAATTTTCCGTCATTCGAAAATATTCGTGAAATTTTGATCCATCTTCTGCCCCAACTCTTTATACAAAGTTACGAATTCCCCTTCTACTCCCTTTTTTTCCATCCTTCATGAACCCCCATTTTCTTCTTTTACGTTTAACTTGCTCTTCTTCTTCATCCAAAATTAAAGCAATCGTAATAAGTTCGTCATCTGAAAAATTTGCCATTCTATGTAACACGATCACTGCACGAATAGAACACGTTCCGGTGTGAATTCAAATCACTTGTGGTTCACGTTGGCCGACGTACGTCCCGGTCGCGTCCCGTGTACGTTACTGATACGTCACGAATGTGTGTGAATCAACCCTTAAGCATTCGTTATTATGAAGAATGATTCGCGGGTCACGACTCTTGCGTTTAGAACTGTTTCGGATATGTGTTTCATCCATGCTGAGGATTAAGTGATCGCTGATTTATCAGATTAGCGAGAAAAATGTAAATAACATACGAGATATATGCGGCAATATTTATCGTAGTCAATCAGATACCGCGCAAGGAGGTCAATAATTCATCATCAGAAAACCCGGAAATTCGTATTAATCAGTTTTAAAAGAAAATAAACGCCTAATAACGACTATCATCGAAGAAAAGACAGTTACGTCACAGATAATACCCTGTAAACCATGTATCGGTCCTCTGTGATGTATAAAAATGTTGGTTCCTCGCTGATGTTACCGAGCGCACTAAGGGGCAAATTGTCATGCAAAAAAAAAAAATTAGTCTACTATCCGGTATGAAACTAACAACAGAGTGTACGGCGGCAAAGGTGCAAATTCGATTACAACGGATATAATGCAGCGAGTTTTGCATTACTTAAGAACCCGGTAAATGCAATATCGTATTTCGTGCCGTATTCCGAGACCGAGCTTCCACTAGTGCGCATACAGGAGAGAACGCTGCTGTTGACAAACGAAAATGCAACAGATAGAGCAGAAGTTGCCTAGGCTGAATAATCGAATTTGCATTAGTTATACTCAAAATGGAAGATATGCGAGTCTTCTTTTAGTCGCACCGGCTCGCGCGGTATCATCTTTCGCAATTGTTTACAAACATTCGCATCACTCGTCATCAGACCTTTGTTGTCAGGCGAGAGCGCTCGGAGTTCATAATGAACATATGTTGCCAGGCGCAGTGAATTAACTTCGAACAACTTCAAAAGCATTACTGCGGCTATTAATTTTTTACCGGAGCAACTAGACGCGGGCGGTGTAATGTTTATTTCGACGACGGGCCTTTCGGCATTTGCATATATCACGTCGGCAAGGAACGGTTCCAACACTCAACGGAGCTTTTGAATAAAAGTAAAACCTGACTAATATAGGAGAAAATGTTCGAACGAGTTCGTTAGCTGACGATGCGAAATTAGCATTTTAGATATTCAATACGAAATCGTCAATTAAGAGTTAGACAACGCTTACAACTAAAACACTCCTGCGGGACTCTGCATTTTCCTTCATTTATTATTCAAATGCCGAGACACTTTTTCGTCCGCTTGCTTGCTACTTTTTTATTAAATTTTTCGTCTTTCGCAGCGCGGGACATAATTACATTTTATTCAACTCTTTCTTATTTTCGGCTACTTTTTTTTTTTTTCTCTCCAAAACTTTTCTCTGTCTTTCCATCTATTTATATATATAGTTTTTTACATAATTTTTAAAATATACGTAATATTAATAAAAAAAAGTTACATCATCTTCTACTAATACCGGTCGTCGGAATTACCGCAAAGTGCAATTAAAATTATTCAATCTACATTCCAAAAACGATTTTTTTTTTTTTTTTTTTTTTTTCCCGGTGTTTTTCTAAAGTAATTTTAAATACTTTGTCCGTATTATGATCTATTTTTTGATCTTCTACACATCCGAGAGGGCTGATGAAACGTTTTTGTTTTTTTTTTTTAAACTTCTCAGCAGATAATGATTACGCCTAAATTCAATTTTCTCTGCCGCCAAGAAAATAGCACGAAATTTTTGATTATTTTCACTTAGAAAAACAATAATCGGTAGCTGCTATAGGGAATATCTTATTTATATATTTACATTTTGGTAAATTTTTTATTCAATTTGTGAATAAATAAGTAAAAATAAAAATTGTTTTTTTTTTTGTTTTTTTTTTTTTTGCAGTACTGATTACTATAATTTGCTACTCGAAATTCACGAATAAATAACATTTCGACTTGTACACTTACGTAATAATAATTTGACGTCATTGAATAGCTTGGAAATTAAATTTGTTATTCATTATTTAAAATATATATAAAATCGTATTCCAAAAATTTCATCTTCCAATTTCGTCTGTTTTAAAACGTATATTCATGGAGAGAAAAATTTATTCGCTTTGTTCAGGATATATTATTTGTAGTAGCTGTGTTATTATTTATAAATTAACGATATATTGTCATTTTTTAATTTGCATATATTAAGGAGTAAGGGGAGTTTTTTATTTGACTGTTATATATTTAAACATTTAAAGCTTTCACAGTGATTACTCATAATAAATAATTTTCGGAAACAACTGTGTGTTTTTTAAAAAGATATTTATTGTGTTGTATATTTTATCATATAGTTGTATTTTTAAATTTCAGCTATATTCAATATTTTATCACTTATTATTTTTAAGATGAACATGTCGATTTCTATGTTGTATGTTATGATTTTCGTTTCTTATGTGACCAGCAAAAGTTGATTTATTTGAATACTTTTATGTTCAATTGAATTTACTGCCTTATATTTTATTTTGAAATTTCTTTTTATTCGACACCTATGTAGATTTTCATTGTAATCGACGCTTTGTGTTCGCGTTGTTACCATAAAGCCGCATCATTCATGTACCTCTCGAAAAACATGTGTCACAACATAATGTATATACTTCTGCATAAAAGATACGGGGATGCTGGGGCTTCATGTATACTTTTCTATTTGACCTTTTTTCGACGTTTGTCTAATAGCTCTGTTTTAATAAGTAGCTAAATGCTGATGTTTTTTTTTTTAAGGATAAACTCACCGAGATAGGGCATTAATCACTTTTGACGGAAATTACAAGGAGATTATTATTCGTGTAGAAGGGCCATGAAGAAACCAAGAGGAGTAGAAAAAAATCAAAAATAAAATGACAGGAGCTTCTTTTTTTTTTTTTTTTGGGGTAGCCACCCCTCTTCAAAGGATATATATTACAAATTTAGATTCTGAGACGACTGCAAATGGAATGAAAGAATTGAAGCAAAGGAATTACCGATGGATAAGACGTACGAAGATTTAGAGCTAAGCTTTTCAAAAGACTAACAAAGGGCGACCATTCAAAGAAAACATGGCTTACGCTGCATTGTAAAACGAGCATCAATGTAGTGAAGGGAGATAGTAGGGAAATGGAGATTTGATCGAAAATGTGAAGCAGGGGGGAAAAAACAGTTCAAATTGTTAGTGTCGGATTAGAGAAATAATAATAGGACGGCGACCAAAAGGAATGAATAGGAACCAAGACCGAGAACTGAGAACAGGCTGTATGAGGCGATATAATAATAAGCACCGTTAGAAAATAGAGAAGCTTATATTCCGGAATGATTACTTGAGGATAGAAGCATTATGTCTGCGGTAGAGAGAAATTGTCAGAGAAAAAACCATTGAAGGGGCAGTTAAAATCCGTTGTGCCATTAAATTTTAAGAATGACCAGGAAAAGAATAAAACTTGATATGATAATAAAAGTAGCGGATTCCTGATTGTCGCTGGAGCAAGATGCGAAGAATAAAAAGGAGAGTCTGTAAAGTGAATAACGAGATGAGGCTAAAAACGCAACCGACTAAAGGAATAATGTAACATCGCAAAGGGGAAAAGTTATAAAACCGAAACCGGATGAGGATTGAATAAAAAGATAAAAAGAACGTTAATTAAAAAAAGGAAGAAGATAAGTTCACTAGGAATTTTAAACGGAATTTCTTAGACAATAGTACTTCTATGTTACTGGCAGTGTGTGTATAGCGGACAGCTCATTAACAGCTGCATCACGAAAGTCAACCGTTTGATTTCCTTCTGTACCGACATGGAGCTTCATCCGAAAGAAACCAATCTCAATATGTTGAATTTGGAAAAATTGAACCAGTGCAAAAAAGCGATAGAATCAAAATCAACGGTAATTGTTCTAATGTCCTTTTTTAATTTCTCTTCTTTACGTTTCTGTTTATTTCTCGTCTTTGATGATATGTCAAAAGCATTCGAATTTCATTTACATTTAGGAGGAGATTAAAAATTTATTTAAAACAATATATGTAAACCGTTTATCGTTAAATTTATGTAGGCAATTTTCTCCGTCTCTGATATGTTAAAAGTGTTCGAGTTTTATTTACATTTTACTTTTTAGACTGGTGCCTCTATAAAACTTGTAATTTTACACGATGTGCGATAAAAACTATAAAAATATTTCAGAAATTTATTTTTTTACGTTGAAAATCTGCGAAAATAAAAAAAAATCTTATTTACATATTAGTCCGACTTTTGGTTTAGATTCGATATCAGCGAAGTTGTTGTTACAACGAGCGAAGTAACTAGTGAAACAACGTCAAAAAGATCTCTTTTTGTTATTTCTGGTAAAAGCTGCATACGCAGATTCGACCATATGCTAATATTCAGTATGTGGGCTAGTGTGGTACAGATGGATTACGAAAGACGGAGAATCGCGGTTAAGCTATAGACACGGGGACTCTTAACAAAGAAAAGGTTGAAAATTGGGCTGTCTACCGACAATGCCCGCTGTAATCATGGTACCCCGCTCTGCACGAGAAGTTACGGTCATGTCGCAAAATTAGAGGGCTCTCCAAAGTTAAGGAGAAAGTTTGTCTCCACAATTTTGACACAACAGCGAAAAACAACCTTGCGCGAAAGAAGCTTTTCTATACGGAACACCTTTGCGCTACGTGAAATGGACGGAATTTTTTTTGAAATTTACCAATCCCGCGGCTGTTATTTATAAAAACGAAATTCGCAAACTAAACGTCAATCTAGTCGGCGGATGCGGAACGGTGTAAAAACGAAAGCGCAAGAAGCAACGGTGAATCCATCATCGATAAAAAGTTATATAGACAGTTTTTGTGTGTGTGTGTGTGTTTTTTTTAGTCGGGCAATTAAAAAAAAAATTGGCATCACATGAGATAAATATTGGCCAGAAGTATTACCATAGTATAACTGCGATAGATCTGATTCTGAATAAAATTTCCCTCAAAAACGACGCAGTTTCAGGACGAGAAAAAGAGTCAAACCGGATAAGGCGAATGAAAGGCGCTTCTCTGTTGCAAATACGTTTGGCATTTGCTGAAACCATTCAAGAGTAGAAAGGTACATGACTTTTTTTTGACATGGATATATGTGTACGTCTTCTGGCTGGGCTCGATCTAAAATTTGTTCCGTCACGAAAAAATGTCACGAAATTTTATAATGATTTTTACTTGTAAACACAGAGGAACGTTCTCTAGCTCTGGTGGTAAAAACTTGATTGAATTAAATTTTTCATCAACGGCGACTGCTAATAAATTTTTCATCAACGGCGACGACATCTATAAAGAGCTCAATAATCAATATCATTTATTTCTCAGTTACTCTTATTCCAATGTGGTATAGTCTGTGACAGGCCCGTGCCCAGAATTTTGGAAATGGGGGGGGGGGGGTGAAAATTTTCTTCACATATTAATTTTATAAATAAAGCAATACATTTTTCACTAATATCCGCATACTATTAATAATTTCCATCGTTTTGATATTTATATAGGTATTCATAATTTACATAAATGAATTACCCCCCGTATATGAACATTAATAAACATTACACATGTTATTGATTATACTCGTAATAACGAAATTTTCCCTTAAGATATTAATAAAGTATACCCCTTAAAATATGGAGGATATCTTTGCTCTTTTTTCTTTTAAAAGTAAGAACACGCTAAAAAATCATCAATATTTATTTTAAATTTGTGATTTTTTCCCCAGATTTTTGTGCATTTATAATAACTATTTCAGGGAGGGCTAACACACTCAAAACCCCTCCGTGGACACGGCCTTGGTCTGTGATATTTTAATCGATGTTACTGTCAAAGAACTTTATATGGTGACTGTTCATTCGATCTTTCGATCTCCACTATTCACCGACTGCACAAACGTCGTAATGCTTCCTACGTTCCCATCTCCGAATAAATTTATGAGCTTCTTTCTCCCATTCTTTATTCATTTTTATGATTTCTACCGAATTAAAGTGAACCAGTAGTAATCCGTACAAAGACTGTCTCACAACTGTCTTCGTTTTGGGGCCACTTTAGCGCTAATGCCACAATAATCTGGTATTCACTACTCCGCAGAATGTTCCGGTTTTTGAATAAAACGGCCCTTCTCCGTACGTCCACTGTGACAGTAACAATTCGACGCACTGGATCCTTCTTGTCAAGTAGTAATGGGTTTTATAGTTCTTTTTGCGGATCAGTTCTTTCAGATCAGTTCACTATAAAAAACTGATTCAATGATCCGGTTCGCAAAGAACTGATTGTTTTCGAAAATTCTTTAGATCTACCTGTAAACAAATCTTACTATACTAAACGACTCTGTGTAATCGTTTTTATTTTGTCTGCCTGGGCTATTCGCTTCGGCTCATTCTGTTCATTCACGTTTCACCCGAGTTCAGTATAGAACCAGTTATTTTAAGTTTTGTGAATCAGTTCTTTCTGTTCTTTTTCATGAATCAGTTCTAGCGTGATTTCTTTCGGGTAAATTTAAATTAAAAATCCGCGTAAAAATGAAGAAAATGTGACGTTGCCCGGGGTCGTATTATCATAAACCGCCAGTAATACATTTCAGGAATATTTCGAAACGAAATGGCTCCTCATAGGAAACATTTTAGATGCTTCTGCATGTCCTATATATCGATTGTCATGATACTCTAAATCGATTTACTTATGTGTTGTTATTTTTATTAAATTTAAGATTTCTTACTTTGCGGGGAGCCTTTTCTTCGCTTCTGATGCGATGAACCATTGAACTGGGTTCTAAATGTTTACTAGGTTGCAGAGAATATTACGGATATCTTTAAAAAAAAAAATGCAACAATCAGTGTTTCCAATTACGATTTTTTGACATGATACGTTCTGTGTCCTGTGAAATGAGCTAGCCCGCTTCTATGCGTAGGATTACGAAAAAAAAAAAAAAAGATAACGTCCTGTGTGTCGTCCGTAATTACCTTTGAAATTCAGCGGCGCCTTGGGTAATTCCCCTGGGTTGGAACTTCTCGGTAAGTGAAAGTGACATATTTTCAGTAGGAACAACGGTTGAAAAGAAGGTGGTGCAATACTTTAGATATACCACTCGCGATAGAAACAATAGAGGAAATCGGTAAGAGAATTGTCGCGATGAGGCGGAAGTGGCCGACCTAAACATATCATACTCTTTTCACATACAGGTGGCACATTTTTTTAAAAACAATAAGTAGATATGGTTCAGCGGATTAAAACCGAGAAAAAAATTATATTTGACAGAAATAAGCGTAGAAAAAAGCACGCTAATATTACGTGGCATTAATAAGTTGTGAAATAAGTTATTAATATAAGGACATAGAATGTTTAATAAAAATCGAAAACTTTATAGAAAACAAAATACTTTAGATATTAAATACGTTAAATTTGTTACTGTACCTTTTTTTTTTTATTAATTAATTATTTTTTAATTAAAAGCACGCAGTTGTGTCTTAGTGCTTTAAGATAGTTTACCAATTTTTAAATCAATTGAAATTGGATTTGTTTTCGAGGACTTAATAAGAATAGTTGTAATGATTAGAATCGATGAGCATTCGAAAAAAGCGTGAGAGAAATAGAAGAAGCACAATGTTGTCGAAGCTGAGAAGTGAATTTGTGTAGGGCAAACCGCTTTGGAATACAAAAAATTACACGACAAGTTTGTATATCCTATATGCGCGTTCGTAAGTGAAAGGCGGTACAACTAAGACTCATAGGAGTTTTCGTTACAACCGCGAAAGAGAAAAAAGATAGTAAGACAGATGATGACGTTGATGATACGACCTTAATTAGAAATTTCTGCAACGAATTCCAGAGGATGTAATGAATATAGAAATAGGTTTTTGGAAATTACGAATTAAACAATGGTTGCTAGATAATACGAACGGGCGATATTAAAGTTAGTTCTAAATTTTTAGAAGGTCTACTTAATGTTTTGGAATATTTTTCGTTTTTAATTATTTATATTATTTCTTAAGAATTATTATAATTATATTATACGAATCAAACGATAGTGTGTGTGTGTGTGTGTGTGTGTGTTGGGAACCTGCGTAGACGTGCAGCGTGCTTTTTAGGACCGACAGCTTTTTAAATAAAATGAAAAAGTGAAGATGGAATGGCAGAGATGAACAAAGTTGAAAAAAAAAGCATGCGAGATTCTTACATGAGATTGCAGAGGGTCAAAATAGACAAGACAAAGAGAAATAAAAGCTAAAACGAGAATTTTCCTTATAAATGAAAAAATAGCGATGAGTAGAAGTAGAATAAGTGAGTAGAAAACGTTTAACGAGGAAATGGTAAATAAGATCTACGAGCAAGCGGAAATGATGTACCGGATTCAGCAGGAATTTCTAAAACTGGGCAGGAACATCAAGACGGAGACGAGAGCATCGGATTTCGGATTACACCTAATTTGAATAGACCGGTTTTTGTACAGCCATAGATGAAAAAAAAAAAAACAATAGTCGACTTTGGAACGCATAATGTATTCATGCAACGAGATCAGAATGTAAACATCACCAATTAAGGATATCTTTTAGCGAGCCTTTTTAGGACAGGAAAGATATTTCATGTACTCGAAAATATCGATCGACTGTTCGGAGAAGCGATTAATGCGAGGAAGAAGCCTACTGCTTAAGGACAGGTCAATCAAAGCAGTATCGTAAGAAATGTCGTAGAATGTTTTCAGTAATCAAATACTTTTTTCGATTTCTGTATATTCAATGTTTTTCCGTAATCCGAAGAAAATGGCTACATTTATAACAGAGACCTATATGGGAAAAATGTTGTTCATTTTTTTTTTTTTTTAATTATTTTATTTCATTTTCTTTTCGCGAAAAATTTGAAAAAATCTCCCTCGGTAATTTTCAAATCGATGCGTATCAGTTCAATTGTATATATTAATTTTTTCCAGTTATCCCCAAGGTTCTTTCCTCAATCTGAATTACTATTACAGCATATTCTTCGCTGATGACACGCCAGACTTGACCTACGATACAAAAATGAAGGAAATGCAATTGAACTATTTTTGTATTCGGTATAATAAAAAAGTATTTTAACTTATAAAGTGAACTTGTAATTTGATGGTCAGGTCCGTAGAAAATAAGTCCTGCGCTATTATAAACGTGTGTTTGGGTTCTAATTGTTCTCTTCGTAATTTTAAAATTTTAAATAAATATTACGAGAAATATTATACAAATAATAGAAACATTAAAGAGCTCTTTTATTCCCTACTTATATAGATATTTTGTAGAATAACTTTTCACTGATTAAATAACTATCTATTTATAATCGTAATACGCATATTTTTAAACGAGTGAATAATTTCAAAAAGAACTTTTCTACGCCGGGCGTAACGATCAAAATCATCAAAAAGCGGGGGAAACAAACAAAAAAAGCACTTCAATCGTGTCACGGCGCATTTCTTTCATTTTTGTATTGTAGATCAAATCTAGCTGATGGCACCCCGCCCTTTTTCTTCTTCCTCCGATATTGCAGCCGTGTTGATGAAGCTTTTAAGTCGTCTCTCAATGCACCGGATCATTATTCTTAATTTACCTCTCTGTCTCACCTTCTCAGTCTCCTCCTATTGTTTTTCGTTTCGCCCTTAACTAATCTTTATAAATAATATACCTCTTCCTTCTAGTTTTCTTTAGCAGTCGACTGACATTTTCGAAAATATTTCATGTTCTTCCTGTCCTCGGACTAAAAGGCTAGAGACTAAATAAGCTGGTGATCCTTACATTCTGATCTCCTTGCGTAAATGCACTATGCGTTCCAAATTCGACTACACCGCTCTTCTTTTATCTGTAACTGCGTTTTCAAATCTCGTCTATCTAAATTACTTGTACACCAAAATTCGCACTTTCGGCTCTGTCTTGCTGTTTTTAAATCGTCTTCAATTGCCATAATTCTCTTGCCGAATCCCCGGTACGATCCTTGAATTTCCGTTATCTTCTGCTACTTCTTCCACTCTTAAGCACTGCTCTACACCTTTCCATTAATAAGAACCGGCATGCTACGTCTAGGAAAATCCCTATTTTAGCTGTTATTCGTCTTAGAACGTTTATTGTCTAGACACCGTGGTTCACATTAACGTATCACAAAAAGATGATCTCAAGGAGAACCGTTCTTGATCCTATTTACCAATGCAACAGATTATTTTTATAACTGCTCGTGATGATGCAACATATTTAGAAAATGATTTCACGTTTAATTTACTAGATGACATTAATTCCGAAGGTGTTTCTCTAAATTTCGAGAATTTTCTTAAGATAATTAAGATATAATGTAGATTAGATGACATTGGCACGCGCATTCATTTAGACGCTATTCTAGCCGACTACGGTAGCATCCGATGATTAGCTAATTGATGAAATAAAATTAAAATTTCACTGTTGAAAATATTGAAAATCGTTAAAAAATTCTTATTAGACGAACCGAAATAAATTTAGACAAAAAAAAGAAGATCATAACAGAGCAACACAAGAACTCGCTTCTTATGTGTTTAGTCGACTACTAATAATGATCATTTGCGACTTTAATTTTAGAAACAGAAAAAAAAACACACTTCCAGTCTTTATCGTCTTCTGTAACGTTTCAGTGCATTGATATATCTGCCGTTGATGATTGCATTTGATTTTCATTTAGTTCATTTCACGCTGTCAATTAGTGTCTCTGCAGTTTTATGAACTAATAATTCAATTCAGTTCACGTTCAATTAAATTCAATTTATTACAGAAAACCACAAGTACGTAATATTGCGCGAGTGGTAGAATATATATGAAAAATAATAAGATAATAAAAAACACAATAATTGACAAAGAAAGCTAACATGCTTAATTCAACGAGGAAAAAATAATTATATTCCATAAACATAACAAAATCTTCATTATAAAATATAAATGAAAAACCGAATAATTTAATAATTTTAAAAAGGGATGAAAAAAAATACAGTTGGAAATATACCGACATGACCCTTTTCCCAAATTCGTAATAACCTTAGAATATTTTAAATGTAAGTAAATATTTAAGTTAGTTTAAATCACACGCATGTCTCGACCTAAGTAAATAAGTCACCGAACCGAAAAGCGATCAAAAAGTACGAATTTTATATGACAGTGGTAATGATACTAGTACATTACAAGAAGTCGTGTTCTGTTGTAAATAATTCACCTATCGCTTCCTGCGCTGTTTATATAGTTTTGTATTAAAAATGTAACCCGGAGCGGCATAGAATTATATAATTTAGCTTCCGCATTACGTGCAAATCTTAAGTATTATTAAAAACAACAATAATAATAATAATAATAATAGTATTAACTGCCTACCACCAATGGCGGTAACAAATTATTCCCCAGATTCAGCAAAATATCGCAAGACAGGTGAGATAAACAGAAAACTATCTACAGAAAACGGAGAAAATATTTGATCTGGAATATGATCAAAATCAGTAACAGCGGTACCAATGTGATCAGGAAGCTTCTATTTAGAATTGACGCGGAAAAATTGAACGAAAATTAATACGAACATCAAGCGAAGTACAAGCTTAAATGGAGTTTTCATAGATGGCGCTGTAACATGCAATGAATAAATTTAAGCCGTTTTTAGCTGCGTCACGTAAAAACTGCGGATTTCCGCCGTGGAATCACGCTCATCAATTATTTCTGGAATCGACGCTGAAGTGATTTTGTCGATGATGAAACTTCGCCGAGTGAGAAAATAAAACAGGCCCACGCATATTTTTTGGCTTCCTGACCGGACGCATTTATTTAGACAAATTTACTATTTTAAAAGGGTCGCTTAAATAAAATTCGCTTGTAACCCCTTTTTTTTTTCTCTCGCATTATACAAAATACTTACATAGGCAGCGACAAAAACAAAAAACGGAACCAAACAGATATAACATCCAACTGTTACTTTCCAGATGGACATTCTGCACGTCAGTCGCCAGTTTCAGTACCCATTACGCACATTCTCTACCAAGGGGGTCGTCAAACTAATGTAAGCTAATGAACACGTTTCGTCATTTAATTGTCCGGACGTGAGAAAATTGTTAATTTTTTCGACAACCTTGAACTTTAACTCCGCAATCATATTCGACGCCAGCGCCCCTCATTCGCAGTATGCTCAAACGTGAACGAGCTGCGACCGTATAATATTATTAATTGCGCCCCGAACGAAAAAGGATAAAAATTCAATTATTTATTATTCGTTCGTGCGGAAACACTCGAAACGAACGCAAACGATCCCCCCTTACCGGGAAATAAAAGTCGTGCAAAGTACGCACACCCTTGGAAAGGTTGTAGAGAAATTGAAACAAACGCCTTATAAAAAAGGGGGCAACTTCGATAAAAAAAATAAATAGATTTTTTTCAAATTTAAAGTAGCGTTAAAAATGTCAATAATTTTTGAGTGAAACCATAACTGCAACGTATAATTCCATTATAACTGTAATGACAGACTAACTCCGTTTTTATATTTCATCTTATGTTTTGGTCAGATATATACACGCTTCTGCTTTTCTAGTATGTGTTCAACCTAGTCTTCCTGCTAATCCGTGATTCCTTTCGTTTCTCCGCCTGCCTGCTACAGCCTCCCCGTATAGTGCAAAATACCTTGAACGAGCACAACGATCATCTTCGCATATTTCCCTGCAATTCGACAGGTGCAACAATGCATGAAAAAAAGATTGGCACGTGGAAGCGTTTTTGCTTTACGTTCGTATGGGAAAACAATAAGTTCATCTGCTGGTATGATAAAATGAATACTTTCTCTTCCTAAAGACGGTAACATTTAAATAGCATACAAACCATCGAATCGATCAGTCTGTGCAAGTAACACTCTAACCGAAAGAAACATTGTTGTGCATTTCTCTAGAAATTAATATCCGCGCGCCGCACACGATGTTAGGCACGGTTTCAAAAAATAATATGCCGCATGACTCCGCTTGTTCGTAAATCCACTCAGTAGGAGCTACAGGTATTTTAATAAAAATGTCGAATGCTTCTTCAAAAATCGATAATGAAAGAATTTAACAACCTTAAGTTAGAAAAACCCAACTCGATATAATTTGTGTAAAGAATTTTTTTTTTACATCATATTAAAAAGGTAGCAGCGATTTTATGACAAAGTAAACGAGTATATTGAAATAAATAATTTTTTTTGCGACATTAATACTCGCATATAATTAACCAATACAAATTAACAATGGTGTTAGCGCGGTAGCTTAGTGGTTAAGGCGCTTGGCTACTAAACCAGAGGACACGGGTTTTCGAGACTTGTCTCGTTCTAGATCCAAATCGCTCCCAGGTTTACCTAGCCTGAAATAATTGGGCACCAGAGACGGCTGAGAGAAAGGAACTCTGGCCCTGGTATTCTCATTAGATCCATTAAGCTTATGAAAAGCTTAACTTCACAATCCGTGATACCTAATCAAGGATATATGGTACTTGCTTTACTTTTTTTTACTTTGAAAACGATGTTGAAGACAATTATAATGGAAACTAATTTTGTATGGTCGACAAAGTGATGATAGACATTTTAATATCGTGGGACTAATTTCACTCTGAATGGCGAACAGTCTATTGAAAATTATGTTTAAACTCTTCTTCGTTTTGTAGATGAACATTTAAATGCCAAATTAAATTACACTTTTCCGACGATAAATGTACCGCACAAATTTTTTTCTATGTAACATACTACGATGCGTTTATAAATAAATGTGTACAAGTATAATATCATTGCGGCCGTCCTCTCGACGAAATATATTTCCTCGAAAATGTTGGAATTTTTTTCTTTTTTCTGCATGTTTTTGATCGCTAAGCTAAATAACGTCTAAAAGTACGGAGATATACTTTCTCCTCCGAAATAATTATTTCCGATGTAGCACTCAAACATAAGTCTGAGATAAATAACATTACCACTTTTTAAGTCAATTTACCAAATCCCGTCTAAGACTACCGACGCTCAATTGGTTCATCCTCGGAACGCTACTGATCGTAATTTGGTATGGAAAAAAAAAACAAAAAAAAAAAAAAAAAACGCGATTTTGTATAATAATTCCTCGAATCAATTGGACAATAATAATTAAGTATATAAAACCGTTATTTTTATAAAAATATATCCGTCACGATTAGTTAAATCGTAATAATATATGTATATGAAACTACATGAATTATATTTAACGTATTTCCACCACCTTCTCAAACGGTTGAATAAGGTAATGTATGAAGGATTACTCGCGCAGAATGTAAATTAACCTATTGTGTTATGTAGATTGAATGGAGGAACGCCTTGAAAGAAATGGTTCTGTTACGTATACACCGATCGGGATAGTTGTTCAAGAGGCAGCAAAAATAATATTCAGCTTCTTATCATCCACCAAGGTTCAGTGTCAGCAGATCCCTGAGATTTTTTTTTTTTTTTTTTAATGGCTAAGGAACGTCAACTTCGTCACTATTTTTTTTTTTTTAATAAGAGTCCGCTGCAGTTGAAATGTTACCACTCTATTTATCCTTTTATACTGCGCAAAAGAAAACACAGGATAGCCGAAAACATAGAAAAGGACAATTCTATCCGTATTTCATGATGGCAGTAACAAAAAGATTAGGTAAATTAAATTCCACACATTCTTGATAAGGTATCATGGGGATTGTGAGGGCGTAAGGTTCACAATGTACGTTAAACAATCTAATGGACCTGAAGAGAATATCCGGGGGGGGGGGGCAGTTTCTTTCTCACGGGATGATCCGTCTTTACTTTCCCAGATTTCTCTGGTATAACCAATTTTCGATTTCAAATTAACTATACACCTGGAGGAGCGACTTGAATAACGAGACAACTCCCGAAAACCGATGATACCTTTGGTTTGGTCTTAACCACTAGGCGTTATAATTTTTACAAAAAAAAAAATTAAACAAATGGTTTCTTATGAAAAAATGTTTACCAGTAACCAGATCGCAAATGGCAAACGTTTTTTTCTTTTCTTCCCGAAATAGTTCTGCGGGTGACATTCAGTTTCCAAAGTTAATTTTTTCTATTAAGCTCCGTTGTTGTAAATTTTGTTTCGTGCGATCTTGATATATTCCGCTGTTTGTTTGATAATCGGTACTCTAGAACAGTTTCATTTTTTTTTATGCGCGGTATATCGAGAAAATTGTCACATTGTTCGCCGATAGCTTCGCTCGTAGAGTGATCTTTCATCGTACTATTAGACGTCAATTTTATTACAAAATTTCAAGATAATCTTAAGTGGTCCGGTGTTTGCCCTATACTATACGGTGACGACCTACGAAAATTACGAACATTACGAACAGGAGAATAGAGTGCCACACTCTGGACATCAACATCAGCTATTCCAGAAATGTTGGATAAGGACAATACAAGAAATCTCTCAAAAACTGCTGACCATCGAAACAATAGAGCTTACATCATTTAATCCGGATAAATTTTCAGTATTCGATTTTAAATTTTCTTTCCTCTTCGGACAGCGCCCGATAACTTCGTCGTGCTTACAAATTCTCTAGCGGAGTAACTGAAAATAGTAGCTTTATATACCTTTATAGACGAGACGCAAATGTACTCTCAACCACTGAGACTATGCGCCGTCTTGAATGCACAGATCGCGTAGAGAGTTGCTCGCGATCAAATTGTTGACGCCCCAGCGAATGGGGATGATGGTGGATAAAATTATAATAAAAATTACGCCCCGCATTCTAATCGCAGAAATACAGTGTCGACGGTGTGTGTAGGGGAAAATAGTCGAAATATCGCCGCTCCTATTGTCGTGGAATGTACACATTTAATACAGGCTTTTGTTGTACGTTGAAAATGCGAAGAATTTTAAGCAGTTTTTTACAAATTATTCGGAAAGGTTTGCGTGACGTCCGAAATTAATTATTCAAATGAGACATCAACCAAACCATTACATTAAATGAAAACTCACGTCCAAATAAAACAGTAACGAAAGAGCAAAGCATAGAGCTAAATAAATAAATTAGCTTTTTCAACTTTCTTCGAGGCGACCAAAAAAAAGGAAAAGGCAACATTACAATGTAACAGACACTTTATAAAGTAGAACAAAAAAAAACAATCAAAAGCGACTAACTGAGAAACGGGAGCGCTCAAATTAGAAAAAGGAATAAACCGATAAGTATGCTAACTGTGTTAAGAGAGTAAAAAGCAGATGTGGCCAATTTCTCACTAGTATATGCGTTCGTGGACCCGGTTAAAAACTTAATTCTGTCTCCTCAATGTCAGTGAATAATAAGGGTGGAAATATGTGTCGTACCACTCTATAGCACCGGGTTTTCGTGCCTCAGCAAAAGAGAACATTCTAGTTTGTTTTTCATTTTCGAGAAGTTAAAAGGAGGAACCGCAAAATATTTCACTACAACCGCGTTTATCTCTGCATGAGGCTACCGGTAAGAGATACGAGGGAACGGTTGTGCGAAATAAAAATCGAGCTTATTGAACGAGAAATCTCGAGGGGGGGGGGGTAAATTTTTAGTTCGATTTTAAATTTTCTGTCCTCTACGGACACCCGCCGATAACTCTTACAAATTACCGGCCATCGTTAACTATATAGCTCTTTATACCGTTGTAGACGACGCGCATGTGTTGAGCAACTTAATCTCACGCGCTACGGATGTTGTTATTTTGGAAAATTCAACAGGTACTCACGAATATTGGATTGCAAAGACCCATAGGGTTTAATGGAGGAATACCTGTGTTCATAAATAATAAGTTTAAATATCACATTCGGGAGGTTAATAATAGACCAAGTATGGACCTGATGATGATAGATATAGAGATTTGCAAAAACAACCCTTTACGCTTAATTGCTATGTTCCTGATTTGTGGTGATTTTAATATTGATTTAGCTCTTCGTAATGTACAGGCTGAAAATTTTTTAAACGTAATTTATGGGTCAGGAGGAATTAATAGATCGCATTACGAGAGAAGAAGAACGGATTGATAGAAGTACTCAGTCATGTATAGACAACACACTTATTAAGTATAATATGTACAAATTAAATTACTTCGGGAATTATTCACTCGAAAATATCGGATCATTACATCATTTGTTGTGCATTTAGGATCTCAAACCGGAGTTTGCAATCTATTAGTAACCCTTTGAAATATGTTTTCGATGAAAAGAGATTGCATAATAAGATAATTAATCATAACTGGAATGAGGTAAGGATCTCTACAGCGGCAGGAAATATATATGATAATATACATTCAGTTTTTAAAGGCTTTTTTACAAAGAATGCAAAATAGAAGTACGGCAGAGTAAAAAGGTGACTAAATACTGTCCTAAAAATGAATGGATGAGTCAAAGAATAATCAATTTTTTATGAAAATCAAAGATCAGTGTTTTAAACTTAGTAAAAGAAATATAGAACCAATACTGGATACAAAAACTTCTTTAGAAAATATCGAAATACAATTACAACCGAAAAAAGGAATGCGAAACAGAATTATTATCGGAGTCAAATAGTTAAAGCTGACAATGACTGTAAAAAAGTATGGAATGTAATTAACAATATTGTTAATAAAAACAATAAAACATCAATCGATGATTTCATCATAAAACATTTTGGAAATACTGCGTTAGTTGCTGAACAATTTAGTGAGAATATTTTATATGTTCGGTGGAACATCATAGACACGAATGTCACATTCAGTTATTGAATTCGAATTTTGATAATTTTATTTATTCTTCCTTTTTTATTTCGCCGGCAAATAAATACCAAATAGAAGCAATAATTAATGATCTAAAAGTGTTTATAAGGCACCTGGATGGGATGAAATTAGGGTTAAAGATATAAAACAAAACTTAAATATTTTTGTTCCTACTTTGACTAACATGGTTAACTATTCTATAAAGGAAGCTATATTGCTCCTGATGGGCTTAAAAGAGGTATTGTTAGACCAATAGATAAAAAAGGAATGAAAAACCAGTTTGAAAACTACCGCCCAATAACAATAACATACGTGATAACTAAAATTTTAGAACACTACATTGATAAACACTTAAGAAATTATTTGGAGAAAAACAATCTACTCTACGAAAACCAAAACGGTTTTAGAGAAAAAATATCCACGATAACATTATTGAGAACAATTGTAAATAGGATAAATGCAGGACTGTCGATGGGGAACCAATTTTTTATTTCATTTATTGACCTATCCAAAGCGTTTGATTTAGTTGATCATGAATTACTCTGATCAAGGACTTAGAAAATCTAGGCATTAAAAACAATCAACTTAAGTGGTTTAAGAATTATATAACAAATAGAAAAAGCATGGTCAAAATTGCAGGGAATATAAGTAATGAAAAAAATATTCAATATGGAGTAGGTCAGGGTACCATATTGGCCCCTATTCTTTTTCTTATTTTATTAAAAATGCAAAGGTATATGTTTTTGCTGATGATATTGCTTTGTTAATGGAGCACAACAATTTCGAGATGGCGGAAAAATTACTACAAGATGATGTAGATAATTTTAGTAAATGGGCACATGATAGGAAGTTATGTATAAACATAAATAAATCAAAAATATTACACAATCGGAATAGTTCTAAATATAAAATACGCGATCCGCGAATTATCCTCCATAGTAACAATTGCATTCATGAACTTCATGTAAATATCAACACCCATTTATGTCCTTGTCCACCATTGGAAAACGTAAATGACTTTAAATATTTAGGTGTATATATAGATAAATCCCTGAATTGGAAAAAACACATTCTAAGTTTAAACTCAAAAATAAGGCAGACAATTCCAGCTTTATATAAAATAAAGCAGGTACTATCATATCGAACACTACGTATATGTACTATAATTCAATAATAATGTCTAGAATTTTATACGGAATTCAAATATATATTATGTGAGGTTAAGAAAACTGAAATAAATAAAATAAGTAAAATACAGAAGAGGTGTTTGAAATTCATACTCCCTCATTGGAAGCAAAATGTCCCTGGATCAATTATGTATGGAAGGAAAACAACAAAATGTGCCCCAAGATGTGTACTATTACTATTATAGACTACTTGAATTTACCGTAAATAATATTAAATTACCATCTAGGCAAAAAACTCGATTGACAAGAAACCAAAGTAACATACATACTACATCTATCCTCGTGGGGTGAATCTGCGAATTGATAACACAGGTGATATTCGGTTTTAATTAAATTAATAAGTACAATCCCGAATCATATATTAGAGGAAAAAAGAATTGGTGTGTGGAAAAAGGAGGTGGAAAATTGGTTAAAGGAGTGGTGCAAAGATTGAACAACAAGCTACGTTCTGAATCTCCCTACCTTTTAATGATACTTTCTTTATACGTTTTGTTTTTGACTTCCTAGTGTCTTTCCCGGACATTAAGTCGCAAAGAAGATTATGTTTTCCCATTTTAAGTATTGAACTGTCGACATGTGATAATGTACAGATACGTATTACGGGGCGTGTTACGTAGTTGCATGCATATATATATATTTATACTTAATCTTAACGCTAGAGTACTAATATTATGATTATAGAATAAGTTAAGATAATTTATAATTTTTGTATTTTATATATTTTTTGAATAAACGTTAATAAGAGTGTCGGACACTCACACAACAGGCATACTTGCCCTGTGAGACCCACAACTTATTTTTTTTAAAAAAAAACTTAAAAACTTTTCCGATTTTGAAAATTTTACATGAAATTAGATAAATTTAGACGCACTCGTGTTTTTTCGTCCGTCTATTGAAAATAGGAGGTCGCTGTCATTTTCATCAGCATAAACACGGTATTGAGATTCGATAGTTGCAGATGCTCAGCTACTCCTTCCTCCATTTTTCTGTCTTGTATCAGTTAAAACCACATCAGGTGAACAAATAGGGTTGCAGACATGTTACGCGTAATTTCCGGGTTAATATTGTATCGTTCGGAACTATATCTAGAAAATATATGTATATATATGTATGTATGTGTATGTATGTATATGTATATATATATATATATATATATATATATAAACATCATATGCGCGCTAGGTCAGTACACAACAGACATAAATAGAACTGCACTTGTAGCGTGATAACAAGCGGCTACTATCAGTTCCGAATGTAGTCTTTGCGTTGCATATAATAATTAAATGTAGGTGAATACATCCTGTTTGTTAAAATGGTATAATAAAACAAACTTTAATAACAAACAATATAGAACAATAAATTAGATAAATACCTATTTATAATTGCCTAGTACACTACCTATATATGTACAGCTGAGGTAGTCGCCGACACTTAGAAGCTGAGTATGGCGCTATAAAGAAAGAAAGCTGCCGTGTTTCCGTGAAAGTAGGGACGGTCAAAAAACTATGCGCTATGTTTCAAATCGAGCCATGTCGTTATTATTTGTGTACCTTTTGACATTACAATCAATTGTATGACCACCGTGACGCTGTTAAACGGGGCCAATAGAAATGTGCCTACTTTTAAGCAGTGTACCGCTAAAGTTCACAATATTTATCGACCTTGTGCAAAAGTTTTCATCGCAGATTTTGTTCGGATATTTTTCCTTTTTCTAATGATTATTCAATTTATCTCTGTACAACCTAGTCTTCCTGCCAACCGATGGCTCCTCTTCATTTCCTCAGCTTAGTCGTTCTGTGTTGTCTCCGTTATTCGCCTGCATTTCGACCATATTCGATCGTCTTCCTCTCGTTTTCTCCTCCTATTTCCCGTCTCCGCTCATTCTCCATTCAAATGATGCAGTTGTCAGAAAAACGATTATCATTTACACTAAAAGTATTCACCTCTTTGAGCGCTCTGCTCTGTACTCCGGTTTGCTAACCTACTCCCTGTAGTGCTCCTTATATCCTGCTTCCTTCCCTACACATCATTCTGGCTCTGTTGATTGCTTCTTATTAACAATATCCGATATCAAGTTAAAATATAACCGACTCTTTCCTCTCCACATGGTTTCAATTGTCGAGCCCAAAGAAGAAAAAAAAAGAATTATACGCAAATTGAAACTGCAGCGCAGTTAGTTAAAATGCCCGACTACCAAAGCGGGCATCATTCGAGACTTGTCTCCTTCCGGAGTCACGCCGCAGCCGCAGTGAAATATAATGAAATATATTAGCAATACCGCAGAAATCTGGATCGTCTGAAAAGGAATAAGCTGCAATATTCTCTTTAGATTCCTACTAGACACACTTAGGCTATTTATTCCACAATATCCATTGTTCCTTATGTAAGCCAGCTATAACATAACGTAGTTAGACAATGACGTTTCATTTCGTACCCGAATCCAGCTGAATGGAAAACACAATAAAAATTTCACGTCCATAATTGACGCTCCGGAAAAAAAAAAAAAAAAAAAAAAAGTAAATAAATAAATCAAAGACATGTGGAATAGTCGCTTTTTTGTAAACACCCATCGGAAAAATATACATTGTGTGAAGAGAGCGGTGCAAGAATTATATTCACGTCTACGAGGTGACATACAAAATTTCACATATACTAATTGCTGCAGTAAGATTAATCTTTAGCATCTTTCATATACAGTATTACCTGTTAGCCTAAGTAACCGAAATGAAGGTTAATAACTTAACTGGCATCCCGCGTGACATGTTACTGAAAAAGTTCCGATACATTTCTTCGGAGTATGTATGTAATTTCCAGCGAAAAAAAAGGAAAACGCCTAATAATGATTTATTTACCGAAATAAATATCGAACAAAAATAAAATAGCAATAACAACAATAATGAAATAATACTCGCGTAATAAGTTTAATAATGAAAGAGCGATAAAAGATGATTAAATAAACGTAAAACGGAATGAAAGGAGGAAATAAGAAATGGAGAAATAATTGAAAAGAGGCCTGTGCTAAATCCGAACGGCTCTATCTATAATTGGCTTATTAAATTCTTCAAAGAAACTCTCCGTCCGGTTCGATAGCGATCCAAATTTTTCTGCGCGCCAACAATAACGCTGCCGTCGCGTTCTCTTGTGCGGAAATTTCAAATTAAAGCTTTAGCTTATAAAGTACTCCGGTTAATCCTGATTTTTAACGTCGCAGCGATGGCGGAAGAAGCAATTTCAATCGTTAATTCCACCACGCTCAGCCAATCTTGTTGTCGCATCCGACAACAACGTTAATACCGTCACTTTATAGTATCGGCGCTATAAAATTTAAAGTTTAAACCAATTTACATACAATTATAATCGCCCCGTTTTTTCTATAGAACACATCATCCGGCCGAATAGGTAACGAATGAAGTTCAAATCAAAAATCCCCCCAAAAAAACAGGAAAACGAACTAAGTTTTAGGGATATTTACCTGCGATTGTCGCAACAGCGGAGAATAATCCGCATACAAAACTGTTGAATACATAAATCCGAGCGGTCAATATTAAATTATTATCGCGGCAAAGTAACTGCAATTTTTAATCTTTAAAAATGTAAGGGGATATTTAGCAAAAGCGCTGGCGAATCTAATTACAAAAGTTCGATACGAAAAGATGTTAAAAATAAATGCCAGCATGAAGTGTTTTTGTTAAGTGCGGAACGAGAAGGAATAAAAACTGGGCAGCCTTTTTTACCGGAAGTAAGAATTTGGGAGAGACCTACGTCAAATATTGGCGTCAGAAGGCTGCTTGAAAAAGTATATCTGCAACAATGGCAATAATGTGTGTGGAACGAACTTCATCGCTTGACCAGCACACGGTACGTAGGCAGCAGAAATTCTAGTACCGATGTTGTCTGATAACATTTCAGTAATTGGACAACTTGTAAGGTTTTCTAGAGAATATTCGTTTACTAAATATTATGTATGTGGGTAATGTGGACACTGTATGGACTGTTTTTAAATAAACGTACTCAACCTAGCTCGACTAAATCAATGCAATATAATCGAGTAAATGTTTCAGTTACATATACTGTGTGCTGAAATTTAACGAAAGAGCTTTGCAACGTTGCGGCAACAATTAAAAAAGTGTACAAATTCCGCTCCGATATTCTGACAAAGTATTACCATCCGCCATTGAGAAAACTCATCATAATTTATTCATATTCCGCAGAGAATTTCTACGGACGCTATACAAGAATTAGTCCCCCCCCCCCACCGGTGATACTTGTAACGGTTGCTGTGGAAAGTCCTTTTATTCCGTTAATGTAGTGTATTCGATAGGGCTGTCAACAGTGAATTTAACAATAGTACGAATAGGCAGCGCTATCTATCAGTGAATGCGGAAAATTAAATACCGACTGATAAGAAAAGGATTCGTTCCATCTTGGCTACTTTTTCCTTTTCTTAAACCGTTTACTGCTGCGGAAGAGGATACTTCTGTTATTGGAAGTAGTATTTCACGGCGACGTCCTGAATAAAAACAGTACCCGTCAAACGTTAGTTTAGTAATGTGTCCACGTTGCTATTTTGGTTGTTAAATTTTAAACATTTATACTACTTGTTGAAGGTATCTAATTTTTCAAACTACTGGTTTTTTCTGTTCGCAGTTTCGAAAAAAGAAAAAAAAGGAACAGAGGGAAGTTGTATATACTACTGTTAATAATCAAAAAAAAAACAAAAAGAAAACAGTTAATCATTCATCTGATTAGTTACAGGACAATATAATATTATAACGACATGATGCAATGGAATATTTTAGTTCTTTATAACTTTATTATAATTTTAAATAAAAATTCAAACTAAAAACCCCAATTTCATTTATTAGTATTTTAAAAACATTTATTTCGAACTGCCACATATGGGTATTATTAATATTCGACATTTCGGCTTTCTGCATTGGACAATCTTACATTTTGATGATCTTAAAAATCAGATATTTATCATTTTTGAAGATTTTCTAGAGAAGAAACATGTTTCTTCTCCAGAAAGTTTACGTATACCTGTTATATTTCTCTAGAATAAACTGTAACAAATGCCATTTTCCGAAATGTTACAATTTTTAAACGTGATTTTTACTTTTTACACTACGTATAACTTGTTAATTTTAATACGAATTGGGTACAAATGAAAATCTACGAACAGATAGAACTTACATAAAACTGTGTAATTTTAATTAGACCATTAATAGGAATTGCAGAGCGATTTAAGTTCAGACTTCTTATCCTCGGTCAAACGTTAGTTTCAGCAACAATATTTAAACAGAAAGTAGTATTAAAAAATAAGCTAGACATAACGATAATTTTAAATTAAAGCTTAATAATATGAAACTCTAAAGTCACTGTTTAAGCGTGTCTAAAACAAGAATCGACTTTTTTTCATTTATGTTTTTTTCTGACGATGGACTGAGCTTGAAAATATTGAAAACCCGATGCACGTGCTTATTCATGATATAAAGGTAATAGGAGCAACCGAAATTTAAAATAAGGAAAGTATTTTAGAAGCGCAATGAGAGGAATAGGTAAGTTGATTTTAAGAAGACTACTGAAATACGTAATTTTCTGTTCGGTGCATAAGGGGAAGGAGACATGAAGCAAATGTAGTAATCTGCATTGCATGTGTAATTAGCAGAATGAAGTGGACAAAATAGAAAGGATAAAGGTATAAATACGATGACGAGAGACAGGAGGAAGGCTATCTTCAAATGCAAGCCGGCACAAGAAGATTTTTATAGAACAGCGTATATAGGAGAAAGCAGAAAATGAGGTAAGAGGCTTAAGTGAAAATAAGCAGATGGAAAAAACTTTGATTTGTAATTGATAGTTGTGGCTTGAAATTCTCTCCGGTGGAATTTAATGGATGCGAAGAGAATTCATGAGCCGGGGGAATCTCCGTGTCAACGGGAAAGACATTAAGAGCTGCAAAGCGGGCAACTTTTCAATTTCATTGTGACTGCCCGAAGGAGGTCGATTTAAAAGATGCGAGAAGGTACAAGGTTGAAAACGGTAAAACGGATATGAAAAATAGAATGTAAGAAAAAAAGACTATTTGTGTTATACACTCCCGGAATCAGAAACAATGAGGATTTTATCAAAATTGCCTTTTTCAGGAAGTATGTATCGAATAGCATACAAATGTCGAGAAATTCAGCAAAAAAAAAAAAAAAGCAAAGCGGAGTTAGCGGAGTTTAAAAGATTCGGGGAATAGTTGCGAGAAGAAGTTACAAAATAAGCCCCGACTTCTTGAATATCTTTCGAGCCATCTGTGAGTATTTGAATATATGAGAAGGGGGAATGCTACTAAATTCATTTCTAAAAACTAAATAGGGGAAAGATTTAACCTCAGATAGAGGTAAATAATTTCGAAGAAGCTATATCGTGGAAGTTGTAGAAAAAGTAAAAGTTATAATGTGCGAGGAGAATTTGTTATTTGACTCGTGTTTTTAGGAACGAATCGCCGATTATAGTGTTTGTTAAGGCGTTGTTTTCTTTAACCAAAAAATTGCACTCGTTACAAAATGTTAAAGGAAACACCACTCGGCTAGTGTCACTCTGTGTACGACTCAAAAACCTTCAGCGAATTAGTCAAGTCATTTGTGTAAAGGTGTATTATATGTCTCACCCCGAAAAAAAATTTCTACGCTGAATGATCTCTTCTAAAGGTCATCAAGAATCATTAGAATGATTTTTCTTTTCTTTAATTTTTTTTTTAAGGCGGAACATGTGAGACCTCCACCCAGAAGTGATTAGAAGCGGAAGAGTCAGTTAGATACTGATCCGGTCAGAAACCGGCGGAATAAACGAAATGATGGACAGAGACGGAAGTAGGAGCACACAATAAGGATCGGGAAGTCCAAGGGACAACGAATTAGAATATACAAAGTAGTACGTTTAGTCGAAAGAAAAGAATGTTTCATAATTCTCGAGTTTATTCCGGTTTCTGAATATTTTACTAAATAGACGCGACAATAAAGACGAGCAATTAGCCGAAATGGTGAGCTTTAGCTGGCCTGCATCACAGCGGCCGGATGATACAGTGCCCAGAAGAGTAACATTTCCAACATAGCTTGTTAAATCTGAATTACCACGAGGACTTCCTGCAAACGCTAGAAAGGGAACTACTCTCCATAACACGTTCGTCCGTAATCTCGTATAGCTGAGTACCTGGGCACGCGTGTATAGTCTTCATTTGGAAAAGTCGTAGGCGCTATTTTATCGACTTCGCAGGACTTATTAACTTCGCCCTTTGCCGCAGTTTTATAGGCACGGTTGCTATATATTCGCCGAATAAACTGTTTACGTTGGTAAAGCGTGCTAATCTTTCGTGTTTTAAACTGCAAAGTGGCCTCATTGTGTACACCTAAAATATCATGGTATGAAGCAAATTGCGGTACAGTTTGAATCGGATTATTCTCAAATGAAATATCTATCACCCGACAGATGGTATTTTAAAGACCTCAGATACAAACTCTCGTCGGTACAGGTGCGTGAGAAAATTTTCTATGCGTATTAGAAACTGTTCGGTATGTATCGCTGTGCATATAATATTTCCGCTAATATCAGACAGCCTACTTTGCAGAGCATGAAGATAGATGCGAAAAAAGTGAAGCAGAAAATAATAGACGGCGTTCATCGAAGATTCTGGCGAATAAACCGGGGACATCTGTGGTCGGTTCTCAAGCAGAATTTGTAGCCAAGTTCGAAGTTCCTAGGATTTATAAAAAGTATCTGTTTGGGATAATTCTAAAAGACGTTTGTTTCAACTGAATAGCGCTCAGAAAGATCGCAATGGAATAATAAATCTAAGAGAATTTCACTTTAGTCTTGTCAGGTGTACCGGAAGGTGTTACGCGTCCTTCGTGATAATCAATAATAGTTTCCTATGAGACACTTTGCGAACCGGGAAGAAAGTTAAATGACAAAGATACGCTGAGATCGTCATCAATAGAAATCCAGTTTGTAGGCGCAGTAAGATGCAATTTACATCGTTAATATATACGTGTAATATAAATAGGGGTTGTACTCGTATTCTCAATTTGCCTTAATTCCGATGACCCAATCCGTACATTTCATCCGCATATTAGTACGTCATTTTTATATTCATTTTTAGTTTAACGATGGCCGTAGATTCGGTTTTTCGCGCGAAAAATCGTGAAAATAAATGCTGATCTGTGTATATACTAACGCGTGCTTCTCTGCTCTTTAAGGAGGCTGTGCGTCATTTGGTCATTCCTGTTTTGGAGGTCACGGTAAACGATCTCAGTTGGAGGAATTGGTTCCAGATAATCCGGAAGCGCAGAGCGAAAATATCGTATTCTTTCCGCGCGGTCAGTACTCTGAATCTGGTCCGATCGAAGAAGAGACGCCAGCAGTAAACATCAATCGTGACATAAAATTTTTGATGCGACATTTGGTAAAATAAAATTCCTACTTATTTTTCATTCGTACGTTGTACTTTTTAAAGAATCATGTTAAATTGAATTGTCGTTCCAATATCCTTCGAGCGCCTGAGACTGCAATCGATAGTAGGTGAAATCCTTTAATTTCGCGTTCTGATGTTACTTCTGCTGAAGTTCCGCTATGTTTCGTGTTCAGGACTTAACATAAAAATCGGATTTTCCAGCGAATCAATTGATCAATACACGACCGTAATGTCACGCTGACCACTTCATTGTTTAGTGATACTTTCGTTGTGATCGGAGGAAACCAAAGAACAACAATTCATGTGAACGGTAAAACAACGATTAACTCTTCCACCGCAGTCTCGAAACCATGTCTTTTTCGATCATTTCTCTTCCTTTGTTTCTTCTCGACAAATCACAATCATTTCTGTCGGTCGAGCGAGCCTTTTACTCGACGGGGCCGCGCGGTATTCATCTCACACACACTAACATTTTTGCTCTCACCACGTTTACCGAAAATTTTATATTTTATTTTATTTGTTTTATTTATTTTACTTATTTATGCAGTCTGTTCCCGTGTAATGTACGCGTTGCAAGAAGGAATCAGTTTCAATTGACCAAACCGTTTCTTAAATTTCTAATTGACGTTATTTCACTTCCGTTATTTGAAAACGTTGCATAAAAAAGGTTACGCCCAATCGATATTTTTTCGTATTACCGCAGTCATCAATACTTCAATAAAAGCGCCCGGTAATTTGTCACCGTTAGGAATCGAGAAAAAGTTCGGTGTAAAAGTAATTAAAATATTTAATATCGGAAAAAATGATTATCACTCCAAAAACGGTTTTTATATTTGCGATAATTTTCATTTACCACTTACCATACCTCTTCATCATCTTCAGCTATTTTCAGTCCACTGCTGGATGTAGTTCTCTCGAAGTTCTTTCCATTGTTTCTTGTCTGTCGCTTTGCTCGTCCAGTCCTTTTGAAACTTATTTATATCGTCCTCCCACAGTTTAACGATCTGCCTCTTTTACATGTTCCGTTTGGTACTGACATTGTTATTTGCAAGGATTTCGTTATGTCTTGCGAGATAACCAGCCCATCTCAATTTTGATATCGTTTTTACTACATCTTTTATTCCTATAGTTTCCCTGATTCCGGTGTATTTTCTTTTTTATCCTTCAGAGTAATGCCAATCATTCTCCTTTCAATCCTAATCCTCCTCTATGCTACTCTTATTCTTCCATTGCTGCTGTAGTGTTCTACGTTTCACATCCATAGGTCATCCCACTGGCAGTTTGGTTAAATGTTTTCCTTTTAAGAGGAATCTTTTTATTTTGTAACGTGTTCTTTATGCTAGGGCAGCCATTTGTATTCTTTTTGTTATTTGCTCTTGTAATCTATTGTCACCTTCTATAATCTGTCCCCTAAGTAATTAAATGATATCACTGCGCCAGTAAAATCAGAAGTTACGCACGTCGTTTTTTTCAGAAACGCACAATCTACCTTTAATTACCGGGTGTTACTTTTTATTTTTAAGCCAATCATCATTTTAAAATGCTTCTTATTCAGCGACTAATAATCCCATTCTCGGCTTTTACGTTTGCAGAAATAGACTACATTTTTTCAGTAACTAAACACGGTACTATTTGTTACCACGTTATTTCAGAAAACGAACTGTCGCCATTTTTAACCAATCAAGTTGCACTAACCGTCGACGAAGGATTAAAATTTAAACAATTTGTCAATTAACCATCATTCTATTCAATATGCGTTAGTTTACCAGGCGGCGAATTAAACAATTATCGTCATAACTTGGTATAACCACTCTTCCGCGGAAATTATTGGCCTCGTGCATTGGCAGCATTGCTGGTCTTGAATCCCAAATTTTTTTTCTCCTCGCTATTCTGTGATAGCCAAGTTATTAAAACCATTTCAACCAAGTTTTTATCATATTATTCGTGCAAATATTAAATCATTTAAAATTGTTTTATATTAAATCGTTTAAAATTGTTTTATATTAAATCGTTTAAAATTGTGTTATATTAAATCATTTAAAATTGTTTTATATTAAATCATTTAAAATTGTGTTATATTAAATCGTTTAAAATTGTGTTATATTAAATCATTTAAAATTGTTTTATATTAAATCATTTAAAATTGTGTTATATTAAATCGTTTAAAATTGCTTTATATAAAATCGTTTAAAATTGCTTTATATAAAATCGTTTAAAATTGTTTTATATTAAATCGTTTAAAATTGTGTTATATTAAATCATTTAAAATTGTTTTATATTAAATCATTTAAAATTGTTTTATATTAAATCGTTTAAAATTGTTTTATATTAAATCATTTAAAATTGTTTTATATTAAATCATTTAAAATTGTTTTATATTAAATCATTTAAAATTGTTTTATATTAAATCGTTTAAAATTGTTTTATATTAAATCATTTAAAATTGTTTTATATTAAATCGTTTAAAATTGTTTTATATTAAATCGTTTAAAATTGTTTTATATTAAATCGTTTAAAATTGTGTTATATTAAATCATTTAAAATTGTTTTATATTAAATCATTTAAAATTGTGTTATATTAAATCGTTTAAAATTGCTTTATATAAAATCGTTTAAAATTGCTTTATATAAAATCGTTTAAAATTGTTTTATATTAAATCGTTTAAAATTGTGTTATATTAAATCATTTAAAATTGTTTTATATTAAATCATTTAAAATTGTTTTATATTAAATCGTTTAAAATTGTTTTATATTAAATCATTTAAAATTGTTTTATATTAAATCATTTAAAATTGTTTTATATTAAATCGTTTAAAATTGTTTTATATTAAATCATTTAAAATTGTTTTATATTAAATCGTTTAAAATTGTTTTATATTAAATCATTTAAAATTGTTTTATATTAAATCGTTTAAAATTGTTTTATATTAAATCATTTAAAATTGTTTTATATTAAATCATTTAAAATTGTTTTATATTAAATCGTTTAAAATTGTTTTATATTAAATCATTTAAAATTGTTTTATATTAAATCGTTTAAAATTGTTTTATATTAAATCGTTTAAAATTGCTTTATATAAAATCATTTGAAGGAACTAACCAAAAACGTGTTGCTTCGAAATTTTAACTTAGCCATACACGCGGCAAGACATTTTAGACGGTAAAAAAATAAAAATATTAATTAATTTCAAATTGTTTCGCACGAAATAACTCAAAAAATAGTTTAACCAATTACGAGATTTATTCTAAAAATTTTAGTGAAAATGCACTGAAAAGTAAAAAACCATTACAATATATGAAATATACCCTCTTAAAAGCGGATATTACGATCCATGTTAAACAATATTAATACCTTTATCTGAGTCTCGGCAAGTCAAATTCATATTACGACAATAGTTAGAAATCATATTAAATGAGCACAACAATACACTGATTTAAAGCCAAGTAACGGAAATGTAGGGAACTTAATTAAGGATTGAATTTTAAGAATAACCATAATCTCATTTAAGGGTGGTATACTTTACCGTATAAGATGTATTATTTTTTATCGAGGAAAATTATTTTTACTTTTTATGCGTTTTTATTAAATTTTTAGAGTAAATCTTGAAGTCGGCATTTCTTTTTTCCTTCAAAAAACAATTTCATTTCGCACTTTTTAATATAAATATTTTTGAGCGACAACGCGGCTCAACTAAAATGATGCTAGTTCCCGTACTATATATCCGGGTGTCAAGTGTATCGGTGAAATTGCACCAGTGACGAGCTACAAATCTTTGAAGATTTCAATTATATTTATTCGAATTTAGATTTTCATAAGATATATACGATTAATAATAAATAAACAAAACAAAATATACCGTGTATTGCAACTACGTAATGTTATATTTCGTTTGTTAATGGAAAAGTAATAAAAGCAACTGCAAAATACACGGTATATTCGGGTTGTTTTGTTTATTTATTATAAATTAAGCAGATTACGGTGAGTTAAAACTTTATAAATATAATACTTCAAGTCATTCATCGACCCTTTAATTTGGAAGTTTTAAATGTTTATATTTTCCTTGTATTTTAATGAAAATTTTTTGATTCGTGTTGTAGCAAGCAAAGAAAGTGTACCTCTAACGGGGGAACTGCTTTATTTAATATTTATTCTAATGACTACTATCAGCATTCAGTACACATCGGTACTCATTTGGGATCACCATTGACCGGTACAATCACTAGTAAACAAAGGATATCCTTTTAGTCGTCCGCATGATCAAAATTTATACGCAATTATGTGTAAAGATGTACTGTACTGGTATGGGACCACCACTGATTTTCTGATAAACAAAGGATACCCCCCATTCGAATCACTCCAATGTTCAGACACGTAATATTTCCATCAGTGATGAGCTTGAAAACTATGAGGGTTTCAAAGGTGTTTTCTTTATTGAAAAGCACGTTACCGCATGGTAACTAACATATAGAGTGCCAATGGCTTTTGTTATATTACTAAAAATTTCTCTAAAGAGAGCCTACTATTTTAAGGCCACTGCTGAGCGTCTGTGCACACTGATCCCCGGTATACTCATATGGTATCGGAACCGTGGCATTCGAACGAATAAAGAATCATTAAAATTGATCGCGCTGAAAAAAAGTAAATAAAAAACATTCGCTTGAAACATAATAATATTCTCTTTATTTTGAAGTCGGTAAAAGAAACCTTAAAAACCTACTACTCGAAATTTTAAGGACCGGCAAACATAAATTTAAATTTTAAACAATTTAGAATATTAAATAGTGTTATTCCACGTAAAATTAGCAAAAAAATGAAAAAGAAAAGGCCTTAACCGAACCTATTATATATTGCTGCGATTTTATAACTTAACCGTGCTTGTAAGGATAATTTTAAAAAACAATTTAGAATGTTAAAAAATTTCAAACTGTTTCACGTGAAATTACTAAAGAAAAGGACCTAACACCTAAAACCTCAACATTACTACTAATAATTGATCGATAGAGTTGAAATTACTAATTAACGCGGATCTACTATAACTTGTATTAGTCATATACCGTGCATCGGATATAGCCAAAGACGGGGCAGGGACTGATATTCAAGGCCTGCGGCAGGATTACCTTATCATTAAAAAACATAAGACGCATGGTTTACCTGTTCATTCGATCTTCTGAAGAACACTCAAAAAAATGTCCGATTGAAGGACATTTCACTCTTTTTCTTCCGATAATTTTTTTTTAATTCCTGCTATTACCCTCGTCAAAGATGTCGTCGATAGAGCGGAAAACTTAACTGCTATTTACGCTACTTAAATCCGCTTATATTAAACACTTTTCAACTATTTTTTAACCTATATTTTTTTTTTTTGTTTTTTTCTATTGTTTCAGTTGAAATCGTTAGAAGATGAAAACAAACAGAAGAACTACTCATATTGAAGTTACTTCGCGTACCCAAGGCAAATTACATATCGTACATAGTTTTAATTTTTAATTGAAACATTTATTACACGCCTTTATAATAATAATAATAATAATATAATAGTAATAATGATGATAATAATAATAATAATAATAATAATAATAATAATAAACATAATTATTATTATTATACACGAACACAAATCATCGAGTCGATAAAGTATTTATTAAAATTTTAAAACGAAGTATATCATTTACACTGAATACCAACGAAAACCAGTAACGAAAAATAGATAAAATTAAAACGGCGCCCGTAGTTCGGAGATGAATTTGTGCCAGTCTGGAAATACATTTTTGGATTTTCTTTGAAACTACATTAAATAAATGAGTTATGCGAAAGCCGTGAAAAAACCCAAATTCAATCTAAAACGAAAACCAAAATTCATATAATTTTTCACTTTTTTAAATTAATGCTACCGGAAAAAAAGTAGACACGCATTCAGTTTAAATTCTTCTTTTTGCTCGTCTACTATACGAAATGTGTGCTATATCGAATTTGCCGTAGTTCTAAAAAAGCATCATGTGAATTCAGAAAATAAATGAACTCTCAATTTGAAAATTGAATTGAAAAAAAACAAAACAAAAAACGTTTCCTCAATTTTATTTTTGATTACACTTTAAAATGAACGTTTAATGAAAGAAAAATATTCGATATTTCCGTTGCAAAATTGCTTTCGAAAATCGAAACTGAACCGAAAACTGAGATTCACCGGAATGAAACCGAAATAGAAATAACATAAAGTCTCCAGCATAGAAATATGGCGACTTCTTTCGATTATAACGACGAACAATTCGATTATTTTACTACATATTTCACCGATCGGAAGATTGTCGAACGCACCAGTCTACGCGTATACAATATGTTTGAAAATCGATAGACTGAAATTACTTCAATTGTCTTAATTCGATTTTAAATTTAAATGAGCGCCAAAAATGACGCGCGTTTAAAAAAATATGATTTTCTGCATTTATTTATCGAAAAAACGTTATATTTTACCACAATGTGATGATATTTTGAAGAAGATCAATTATACCGCTGCAGTGCGCGTTATTCTACGGTTTCGATGCGATGTGATTCTTTTTTGAGAAACATAATTAAACTCGACGAAACTAATCGAAATGACATTTTAGAATTTCTATTAATTTTAAAATATATACTTCGAGGACAACATTTTTTCCAAAAACCACAGTGAAACACAATATATAATACATTTTGATATGCGACTATAACGCAAAACGTGCATCTCCTGTTCGACTATGCAGCCGGTGGTATGAAGAAAATTTACAAATAAATGTAAACTACGCTTTAAATCTCGCCTCCCGAAAGATTTTTTGCCTATGCCACTGTACGTGTATAAATGATTAAAATCCTAAAAAGAACAGCGTAGAATATTAATATTACGTAAATAAAATTAGCCGGGGGAAACGGAAAATTTAAAAATAAAAAAAAAGCTAGTTCAGAATATTAATATTATATAAATCGACAGCTCAGTAGTGGAAAAACTAGACACGTCGAATTTTGCTTCAAGATGGTAGGAGACACGTCGAAACGCCAGGGTCTGCTTTTCGGATCAAAATTCGACATGTTTATTATTTCTTGAAGGAACGTTTGGCGTGTCCCTCTATTTTGAGGTGAAATTCGACACGTGTCTAGTTTTTGCACGGAGCTGTGACGAAATAAAATTAACCGGGGACGGAACATTTAAAAATAAAAAAAAAAGAAGTTAGTTCAATGTTGAAATTTTACTAGCGATATTAATTTAATCTGATCGGTTTATTATAATCTATATATATTATTCGCGAATAACGGGAGAATGCGGAATATTTCGTTGAATTTATCTTTTGTGCGCCCGACAAAACTGGGAAAAATTCGAAAATTAAGAATGTCGCACTGATCCAGATGTGGGGTACTCAATTAAAAAGTCTATAGCTGAAATATTTTCCAATCGACTACGATGTACACATATTTTTAGGAATCCCTACTTGTTTTTAGCATGGTACGATACATGCGACTACGATATTTTTTTTTTTTTTTTTTCTTTTTTTGGTTCGACCACTGCACGCGTAGTACTACGGGGAGGTTTAACAATAAGTCATTTGGCCTATAAATACCTCTGCTATTGTAAATTACATATTTTCTAGTACTATTGTCGCATTCTCTTCTATTTCTTTTTTTTTTTTTTTGTATTTTCAACATTTTTGATATTATTAGCTTTATCGAACGTCCATTTTTCTTTTTACAATTTATTTCATCGAGCGAATCTTCTTCATACGCAAAAAAAAAAAAAAAAAAATCTCGTTCGGCTGAGCCCTTTTTATTACAAAATCTAATTCCCAATTCATCCCCCTTTTTTTTTTATATATTAATAAACCCAAAAAATAAAAAAAAAAAAATGTTGACCACTTTGTTCTAATCATAAGGTCGATAAAAAATAATGGTGCAACTTTACAGTAAAACGAAAGAACATTTGAAAACGAATTTCCGGTAAATATTTTTTATCGCAACATCGCGCTAAAAGTTTATTACTCTACCGGCGTTGTTTCTAGTAATTTTACGACTCGAAGAACTTTTACATTTTAGTTGTTAATCGAAGACAATCTCTTTCGTTTATTTTGTTTTCATTGCATTTGTTTTCTCTTTAAAATACAAAAAATGGTAATTTAACGATGATACGCCTTTTACAAAATTTACGGTTTTTTTTACGTTTTTTTTTTACTTTTTTTTTTCAATGTCACTTGTATAAATGTTTATGGAAGAACGGACGGAAAAACAAAATGCAACTAAAAAAAAAATGCTACCGTCTGATCGTTTTGATACTTGCCTTTTTTTTTATACGATTCCGCCGAGTTGTATACAGTTGAAATTATTAGTACCATATTTTTTTTTCATTTTTAAAATGACATTAAACTTAATATATTATAAACTACGTGCACTCCTGAAGAATATTACTTACAAATAAATATTAATAAGCTTTTCAATGAATTACCGGAACTCAGATACATATTTGACACGTTAACCGGTTAAAACTTTTCAGAAGAATTGAATTACATGGGAGCTTTTATTAAAAATTCTATTTAAAAGCTGTAGTCGGTAGAAGTGAAAACTATTTTCGCTTTATTTACGAAATCAAAAGCGCTCCGTATAATGTTTAAACAAGTAATGACAAATCCACGTGCGTACAATTCGCTTTTTTCCCTTTTTTTTTTTTGAATTATAAAACAATTATTTATTTATCCCTTTCGAGTTCCCAACAGTGTCTCGCAGATATTTTTCGTCTACCAGAATGTAGTTACATAATCGGGCGAGCCGATCAAAGTGCGCGTGTAGACCGATGAATTGTCTTGCATATAAGCCCAAAAAGAAAAAAAAAAAAGAAAAAAAAAAAGAAAAAAAAAGAGGTTTGCGTGGGTCCATTTCTGCAAGTAAATTTGTGCGTGCGCTTCCGCTTATTTTTCCTCTTACCACCATCAAACATCGTCATATTGATTCACTTTTGTTTCAACTAATAATCTCCGCTCAAAATTTACTGGAATCGCATCTATAAGCTCCAAGTGAAACGGAAATAGAAAAACTAACTTTTAAGAAACCCACCGAATACGTAATAAAAACAAAAGCACGTTTCCATTTTACCGTGTTATAGTCCGTAAGCCGCTGCCGGTAATATTAACGATAAAAAACTCGTTCTACAATAAGCGCTTTATTTTTGATCCAAGTCCTAAAGAAATTAAATAAGTATATATATATATATACATATATTTCAGAAGTAAAGGTGATTAGCCACGTGTTCAAACTTTTCCGCCTAAATGACGTTTTCAATTCTCCTTTCCTTTTTTTTTTTTTTAATATATACGCGAGACAAGCGTATCGACAAGCATATAGGCAAGCGTAGAGACAAGCGTAGAGACAAGCGTATGCTACTGTTGTAATAAGTTTTAAACCTTTTATTAAAACAATTCCCCCTACTGGGAAAAAATCATTAAATCTCAGAAATGTGTCGAAATTTGTTTAGGAACTCAAATGTACAAACGTAAAATGTAGTATAAATGAAAGTTCTTAAGGGAGTATTCTAGTCTAGAAACATGAAAAAATCGTTTTTTTTTTTTTTTTTTTTTTTGCATATTCTAATAGTTTAGACATTTAAGAATATGTCCCTAAAAAGATTTTTCAAGATTAAAGTTATTTACGAAATTATAGTTATTTTCGTGACGCGGCAACTAAATCAGCTCAGTCGGAGCGAATCAAACAATAGACGGTAGACATTCTTCGACTAGATAAATCAAACTCTTTTATACATTATATATATATTTAAAAATCGATCAACTGAAGGCCACATTGTAACAACGTATTTTGTTGAAATCTTTTCTTGTTTAGTGTTCAGTTCAGGTCAGTTTCATTTCAATCTTCAAGCAACGTAGAGACTCTGTGTACAGTCCAAAAATATAAAATTTTGAGTGAATATTTTATTTATTAAGTGTAAAATGAGTAGAAAAAGTAACAAAGTAAGTGATGTGCGTCCGGATAGACAAAAATAAAGCAACATTTAGACTGGCAGGCGGGACTCGGATTGAACGCTCTGAAATCCGAGCTTTTGATGCTTCAAAGGAAGCTAAGACTGCTCGTCTAGGTAAAAAGAACTTCAGAAAATGTACAATTTGAAGTAAAAAAAAAGTCCATTGTATGGAGCAGGAATCGCCGATTAAGAAAATCTAAGTATAACGTACCATTATACGAATTAGAGACTGCCTGAAACTTTACTTGAATCTTTCAAAACTTGAAACGCATTTTTCTCGAAACTACTTTTTTCAACACATCTCAAGTGTTAATAAACCGATTTACTTGAAATTGGGTATGGATCTTCTTTATATATCCCTCTATAGCCCCTATCAGAATAAAGTCAAAATTTTGATTTTTACTATTTTTAAAGAATTCGGAAAAGTCAAAAAACAGGCAAAAAATTAACATTTTTTTTTCAAACAGTCACCATTTTACGAGATTTTTTTTTTTCTCCTCTGAGGTAAGGACTATAACCACATCCTTACTAATTAAGAATCTTTTTTTTTTTTTTCAGATGTCAACCATCCTACACCCTTTTTTTTTACCCCTCCGCTTTATCAGCCTGTAACTTTGTGAATTTTGAATTTTTTTTTTTGATAATTTTTTTGTATATTCTTAAAACATGAATAAATAAATTGTAAAAAAATGAATAGTAAAAATATTTATTGTTTTTTTTTTTTTTTTTTATTCAGCTTGAAAAAACCTCCTAAATTCGCATCTCTAGACCAGAATACCCCCTTAATAGCAACGAAAAAACAAATATTATATATACCAACTTTAAAAAAGAAAAATAGTTCAACTTAAACCATGCAAGAAATTAAGTGAATAGAAAAATAATGACAAAGATAAATATAATTGAATGTATGTAAAAGAAGGTTATACATATATAGGCGAATACTGACTTTTTATTCGTTACCTCGCTCAGATAGAACGAAATGGAACTCGACAGCGCAGTGTTACACAAACAAAAATTGAGAAGCAATTTTTTTTTTATTTCAAAAAATAAAAAATTAAATTTATGTAAGAGACTATTATCAAATTTTGATAAAGGAAATATAATCTATGCGAGCGACAAAAATTGTAGAACGAATTCAAAAAATAAATAAATAAATAAAATAAAATTATAGTTTAAGTAACTTTAATTTAAGAACTATATAAGGTTCAAAATACAGCGCCAAAGAAATTAAGAAATCGATTTAAAAGTAAATACATTTGTTCGCATTGAAAAAATTTTCCCAATTGTTCACCTCACTACCGTTGCTGTACCGGTTTTCGTTTGTCACAGTGTCGACGGATTTTCGCTGGCAATATTAGCGTATTTTTATAAATTAGGCATGCCGAAATTCACTACGATAAAAAAAATAGCGGAAGCGTAGTCACCACTTCGCTGTGATAAAATTTGCGATGTACCCCGTCGGTAGCTCGGTCCAAGAAGAAAAGTACCTAGTTCGACAGGCGCTCCATCTGACTGGCCGTATACACTGCATTGTAAGTATGATTTGGCTCGCTAAGGTCGAAGTAATCAGAACGTCTAGCGAACACAACACGAATTCAAACAGATCGTCAACTTGTAATTCAACTATTAATCGACACACCAATAGAAACTAATCAGCACCTTACACATAAGGGGCATTTTGCTTCGCATTCTCAAATAAGGCTTTTCAGATTTCTACTGACAAGATAAAAACTGTTTCTCTAGATTAATCTTCGATGCTAAAGAAATGCACAGGTAGATTTCTTTCTTTTTTAATTTTGGTGCTTCAGCGCGTGACTAGAAATACTAGATGATTCGCCACTGATATTGGGTATGAATTTATCACCGCATAAAACTCCCACCGTTAATTTCCACTTTATCTAAGCTATGTTTATGCAATTGCAACATCTCCTATGCCGCCATCTGCCTCTACCTAATCCAAGATGATACTTGAAGGTACACACTTGTTCGAGGTATTTGTTCACTTTAGTGGATACTATTGCACTTAAATCCGTTATCATACATTCGGTTTTCTTAGTGTTAAAAGATTCGAAATTATTACTTTATACATGCGCTCTATCTTGAAGCTTTTCTTCCGCATTAATGATTAATACGATATCGTCTGCATACAATAGTGTACCCAAGGTCCCTACGGAATCGCTATGTATCACTGAATTCATCGGCATATTAAACAATAACGCTGAGATCACTGAGCCCTGATGTACTCCTGTTCAGATAGGGAAACTATCTCGGATTCACCTACTGCACAATACTAGTTACGTCATTGTATAGTCTTTACACCTATTTTACCAGATTTTTAGAACTCTATGCTGTTTTAATACACATCAGTTGATGCGAAACACGACTGAGAAAGCTTTCTGTGGTCTACAAAAACCGAATATCCAGATCTTCTTTGTTTTCTCTATGACTTTCCATCAACATTCGGCAAGCGAAAATTGCATATCACATCCTCTAACAAAACCGCACTGATTTACTGGCAGCTCTGGAATATTTCGAAGACGTTCGTTTACGATTCGTTCGAAAATTTTCACGCGCGTGACAATATCTACAGTCCGCTAAATTCCGTTTACTTTTAGATACTGAAATATTAATACTAATCTTGCAGCTACTGCAGGAGAACCACGCCTACAACTACCGCTATACTAAAAAAACTGGTTAGCCAGTTAGTTGCTTCATCTTTTTATTCTGACATTTTCCATATTTCTACCGGTACATCGACCGACCGTTTGATATTTTCATTCTGTTGATTGCTCTAAGGATACTTATTCGGTAGCTCTAATCGGTCTCCCAAAACTGGTTTTCCATTTAGAATATCGCTTGGTATTAAGTTCCCTTAATCTGTTCACTAAAGCAACGCTTCCAACGTTGCGCAATTTCCGATTTATCACGAAGTCGCTTTCCCCATTAGCGCGTTTATGTTGACGTAATGTTGACTTATGAGTTCATGCTCTTGTGAATCGGCAAGTAGATTTTTTGCTATCTCTCGCGTCTAACTTTTCGTATGTAGCACTAATGCTTAACGGTCGCTACTACTGTTTTGCCTCCTTTTTTGCGGCTACACATATTATCCTGCTACCTCCATGCACTTATCGATCTTTGAAACTACTTTTTTTCTTTTCATTACCGTTCCACTACTATGCACATAGGTCCATCCGACTTCGCTATAAGGACATCGCCTGGACCTCCGGATGATAGTTTCTCTCTATTACTTACCGAAGAGTAAATTTCAACTGACTGCATCATTTTTTCAAAATAAAAATTAGTTTACTGTTTTTCGTAGCATAATATATTTCAAAATGCAACAGAAAGTTACACATTTCATAACACTACCCTTAGCTGAAAAATAACATTAATAATGTAAATATTATACATGTGTACATTTAAAAAATTTTAAATAACATTATTGTTCAAATGCGCACGTTCGGATATAAAAAAAAATTGCTTACCCACCGACAGTTCTTCAACTTCTCGTCCAATTATATTTTTCTATCTGCAGAGTTTCTGGCCAATATTTCCAGAAACTCGTTCTACATTCCGCTTCTCTTCTTTTGCTAGTCGACTTTTTTTTCGAACTTTTTATACGTTCGCAGACTGCTACTATTTCCTGATCAAATACAATAGATGTGTATATATGTACTACCCGCGGGACTCCAGTTTTCGCTTCCTGAAACAGCTGAAAACGCTCAGTAGAAAATAAAGATTCGGAAATGTATAGCGACGTATTTCAATTTTAATAAAGCTAGTTCTTTAGTAAGCAGCGCGCGGTAGCCTAGTGTTTAAGGTGGTTGGCTACCAATCAGAGATGTCATAGGTTATCGAGACTTGTCTCGTTCCAGATCCGAATCACTGCCAGGTATAAACCTAATCTGAAATTGAATTGGATGCCAGAGAAATCTGGGAAAGTAAAAACGGATCGCAAGTAGAAAGGAACTGGCCCCAAAATTCCCTTTAGATCCATTAGGCTTAGTACACTATCGAGTATAATTTCACAATCGATGATACCTTATCAAGGATATATCGAACTTAGTTTACTTACTAGTTCTTTAGTAATATCTCTTGAAAGATAATCCGAATTAAATTTCGAATTTTGTAAAACGTTGCACTTTGGGCGTCACGTAAATTTTTGACTAAACGCCAGAATATGTCAAAAAGAAGAAAAGTTCAGAAAGTTTTAAAAATCTATTTAAAAGCACTATTTAGATGTACTCAGAATTTCCGAAGACAGAAAAAAATAACAAACGGTCATCACCCGGATGTGTTGCCTAATTTCACATCATGTACATATAAAAAGAAACTAAAATCTACGAAAAGTCAATTTTAAATTATGCTACCGATTACATAACACATCGTCGGTCAAACATATATATTTACCTTTTCCAAATCAGCGCAAAATCTGAAAATGCCATCATACATGCTGCAAGCTTGTATACTTCAAAAGTTTGCTTTGTACTCTAGAATTCTAGGAAATACTGCCTTTGTTGAATGATTATAGGATGAAGTAATAACGTGTTTCGTAGCTTGTACCGGAATTAGGCGCAGCGTTTGAAAAGGTTAGTTCAGAATTTGATCCCGTGATGATGATGATAAGGAATAAACAGTAGGTAAAGAAATATGGTCAGGAAAAATGATTAAATTCCGTAGCACGTAGAGCGTTTTTAACAACAAAATTAACTCCAATAGTTTTTAACGTTTGCGATTTCTTTTTTTTTTTTTTTTTTTCGCCGGGTTCGAAACAATTAAGCCACCCATATATATACATATCAGCTCGGCCATTTTGACCTCGTAAGAAGGGGCTGCGCCCCTTGACCCCTCTTGCTTACATTTCTGTCTCTTTCTCTTCTATACTTTCTATAAAATGATCAAAATTTACAGCGTAATTCTAAATCGCTCTATATAAATATAAGTTATGCGCAAACAAACGTAAAAAAAAAAAAAAAAAAAAAAACGGGACGAACGTGTAAGCTCCTTTTTTTTGGAAATTTTCATGGTAATTTTGCACATTTATAGCATTTTAAGTCAACCGACTCTGCTATACTAATAAAAAATTATCCAAAGGAACCACACTTTTTCACGTTTTTTGACGAATACTCAATTTATATTCACTGATTTTCATAGTTACTCACATGGTTCTTAAGTTTTTTAATGGACAAAGGACCAGTAAAATCAGTCTATATAAATATGCGTTATACGCAAACAAACATGAAAACAAATACGCGACGTATATATAATCTCCTTCTTTTTGGAAGTCGGTAACAATTGAAATATTACAAACGTTACATAAAATTGGGACATTTTTTCTAATGGGGGCCGGTTTAAAAATTACATTGTAATTAATACATATAGCATGTATGTATGTATATACGTATATATATTAGAATGCCCATTAACAAAGAAGGTAAAACTAATAGGAAATCAAAAATTCAATAAACTAAAGCGAAATAAAAAATATCATAAAACTAAAACCAAAATAGCACCAACAAAATAAAAGCAAAAAACACAATAATAATAATAATAATAAAACAATGAATCCACTTTGTCTAAATTAATTATATTATTGTTTAAGATAAAACTGGCAACAACTCGCGCACTATTCTCATCACATGAAAGTAAATAATGAAGATAATATGTCGGAAAATCTTCATATCCAACAATTTATTGCAAAACACCACCCGGCTATTTACATATTTATTAAAGACAATAAATGATTAGCATTCCCAACGATATGATTATCGCAAGGTTTTTGTACATCCCCGTCCACAAAATTAAGAGCTGTGCGTGTTTAACCCATCGTAATCTGGATAACGTAATGACGAATTTACGCATCAGGCCAAGGAGTATCGGCAACCCATCAGAAAATCAGGGAGAGTCCACTTTGAACCATTTTATAATGATTACACCCCTGTCATTGCTCCGCCAATATTAATTCCAATTTATCTTTACTGTGTTTTTAACATTGATTTTTATACTTTTAAAGGAAATAAACGGATAATGGATACCATCCAACGCGGCCTCTTTAGCCGCGCAATCGGCTGTATCATTTGGACTATCCTGTATAGCGAGGCAATCAACAAAACTGTACTATCCTTTGCAATCAACGATTTTAATACATTTATCCTTTATCTCCCATGAGGTTGGGTGGCATTTATGCTTCAATGAACAATTTTAAAAAGCTGATCATGAACTGAGGCTATCAATGCAAACCGTGCATTTGTCTGAACCATTAAGGACATGAGAATATATTTTCACAAGCCTTATCTATAGCAAAAACTTTTGCAGAAAAAATCAAAGTCTCCGGTGAGAGCTTAAAACGCTGAATAGCAAGGCTGTGTCTACATGGGGGGGGGGGGGGGGGGGAAGAGAGAACTGAAATAGTCATTATAAATAAATCGGGAAAAAATCAAAAATTTAAAATAAATTTTGATAATTTTTTAGGGGTTCTTACATTGAAAAAAAAAATATATATATATGTTCCACATTTTTAGATACTTCATTAGATTTTTTTGCAAAATTTTTTATTACGAGTATAATCAATGGCACGTGTAATTTTTATTAATGTTTATACGGTAATTCATTTATGTACATATATATCAAAATGATGGAAATTATTAATAATACGAATATTAGTGAAAAATGTATTGTTATTTATGAAATAAATGTGCAAAGAAAATTTTCAAAAAAAGGGGCTCTTTTCAAAATCCTGAGCACGGTCCTGCTGAGTAGTTACACTATCTATGATAAAAGCCGTGCCTCTACAAGACTGTTATTTAATCTCGACTTAGAACCGTCCATAAAGGTTTTCGCTAAATTTGTAAATCTCTCATTAATTTAATTAATGAAATAATTATTTACCGTGCTGGAAGTTAGGTATGTTTATATCGGGAGAATAAAGCAGGTCCCATACCCTTGATAGGGCGTCGGCGATTGTGAAGTTAAGGTTCACAATGTACTAAGCCTAATGAATCTAAGGAGAATACTGGGGCCAGTTCCTTTCTCTCGGCCGCCTAGAGAATAGTACCGTATTTATCTTTAACTGCAGGAAATTTGTTTTCTAAAGGCTGGAAAACATTGTAAAGGAACGTGCCGGCATTAATACTGAGTTGCATCTATAGTACAATATAACCCTCACTGCTAACAATAGTAATTTGGATTGTATAAATCCCCAATTCATATGGATATTATAAATATCACCGCATAAGTTCGGATAATTATAATTACAATAATTGGTGCAACCAAGAGGGGGGGGGGGTACGAGAATAAACGAACACCGTTAATAATGGCCAAATTTGTTATCGGCCAAATTTTTGACGGTAAAAATTAATATTTGATAAAAATATAGTGTTTTTAAATAATACATTTTACACAAAAATAAATATATAAATGAGATCAGAGATATACAGATATACTAAACATGTTCGACCTCAACATTTTCCTATATGCTACTCTTTTAGTCCCCCTCCAGGGACAAATCCTGGGTGCGCCAATGGTTACAATACTTTAATAAAAAACGGTCAGCTAGCACAAGTTGCTTCTAATAGAGAGAAAGAGGTAATATTAGGTTCAGCTTGAATGCAAGGAATGGGTGCAGATCTACTCAGTTACGAGCCTTAGGCTTGTGCACTACAATCTAGTTTCCGAAGCTGAACCATAAAACACGGAACCGTAATCCAGTCTAGAATTGCCCTGTATAGGAATTCCGGAATTACAATATTTGAACCCCAGGGTGAGTGACCTACGGCCTTTAGCAGGATAAACATGTTTATAATTTGATCATATAGAAGACAACAATCGCAATGTAATCCTAAATATCTCTTTTAATACCATAAGAATGTATTGTTTACTTTAACACAGTATCCTTCTGTACTATATAATCCTTGGGTAAAAATAACAGATATAGACTTATTAAGTAAAACATCCAGCACGTTGTTTATAAACTTTTATGGAATTGATTAACTGCATACTAATTTTCTTGTATTACGCTTAAAAAAACTTACTGTTTTTACTACAAACTACGAAATCATCCGCATAGGGCAGGATGCGCTACTTATCTGATAGTTAAATACTAAATAAATCATTAATATAAATGTTAAATAAAATAGCACTTAGGACGGATCCTTAAGAAGATCCCATTAAAGTCCTAGTTACTAATCCTCTAGTAACCGAATTTTTAGCATACAAAATTATTTACTTATATAATTTATCAATATATTTCGCTAGCGGAATAGGAATTCCAGTGGTAATCAATTGTTGACATAATACATCAATTACTTTGTTGTCGAAAGTTCCTTTAGAGGTGGCCGTAAGGAACTTCTTATTTAAAAAAGATCCATAGATGCCATTTACTAAGTAAGTAACATAGTCGAAAGTATCCAATCCCGGCCTAAAACCAAATATGAAGTTTGAAAAAATATTTTAGTTTCTGCCCAGCGAACAAATCTATTTCTAATCATCATTTCAAAGTCTTTCCTAAAACATCGTTAAATCAATCGCATCTGTAGCATGTGGTAGAGATCCAACTCTGATTCGGGAGCCATCATTTAAAAGATATACTCGTACATTCGAGTTGCAGAGAATGTCTGACACATACTTCTTTACTATCGTTATGACTACAGCTGCAGCTAACATTTAAAGCGATGAAATTCCCGACTAAAATTACAATGCCCTAAACACTCTCTATTTCTCCATGCCCTGGTGGAGAATGATACGCAATAACGTAACAAATGTTTATTGAAACTTACATGAATGCAAACTACGTTAGATCTGGTAACTGTACCAAAATCCAAATGTACAAAAAGCCAATTCCGCCATTTGCGTTCTCCCTGTCATCTCGGTAACAGCTGTAATTAACTAAAGTAAACTACTTTTAGATAACAAAGTTTTATCCAATATAATATCAAATTTATTATCAACTACGAAAACTGCAAAATCGCATAAACTGGAAAGAATGCTACATGCATTCCATTAAAGTACTTTGAGCATAACAGAAAAGTACAAAAAATTTAGTTTAAGCAAAACAAAATGAATAATTAAATTTTAAAAAATAATTAATTACTACAATGAAAAACAAAATAAAATAGTGATAGATGAAACAGTGTAACCAGAGCCATATCTAACCAAAATTTCGGCGGGGGAGCTACAAAAATATTTTTATACACACACACATGCGAGTATATGTATGTGTATATCTTATATATATAAAAATGTTAAGTTGGTTTGTGTACGCTTCATAAACTCAAGTAGTTCTGCACTGATTGAGCTCAAATTTTGACACGATATACAACCCGCTCCAAAGATTGTTTTTATATATTTCTCATGTACCAACAAGCGCGCCTTCTGCCGAAAGCGAGTGCAACACTCGCCATACTAGCTAATGACAACCGCAGTCACATGTGAAACATCACCTGTTCCCAATTACATTGTTTATTAAGAAAAAAAAAAAACGTATCCACTTGCATCCCATTCAGATTATTATGCAAATTTGAATTAAATATTCACCTTAATCGATTAAGGTACTTTTGTGTAATCGTGTGGTGATTGAGCTAAATTTTCAGAAAAAATCAAAATTTATTAAAAATTTCTGGCTTATGATATTTGAATTTTTTAAATTTAATAGTGAATAAAGAATAATTCGTTTATTTACACACACCATGTTAAATAGAAAATTGAAGTCTCGCGACGAAATAAATGCGTTAACGTTTAGAATTGAAAAATACGGTAGTGCCCCCATATGCAGCCGTAATATTTCTATTTAAATCGTGTGGTGATTGAGCTGCGCCATTCGCTAAATTGTAAGTAAAGGTTATGTTTTGTATGAGAGATGGACAGAAAAAATATGTAGAATATTGCAATTCCGTCAAATCAATTAAATACATCTGCAAGTATGTGAATAAAGGCAGCGACATGGCTGTTTTTGGTGTGCAACCAAAAAATAGTGACAGAAATGCAATACAAGTTATCGATGAAATAGCACAATACCAGGCTGGAAGATACACAAGCAGCAGTGAGACTGCATGGCGAATTTTTTCATTTCCCATGCATGAACGCAATCCAGCTATGGTTCACTTAGCAATACATTTAGAGAATGAACAGCGTGTTTATTTCACAGATGCAAATGTGCAACAAAGAGCCCTTAATCCACCTGGTACAACTCTAACTGCTTTCTTCACCTTATGCCAGGAAGACGCTTTCGCCAGAACACTGATGTATTCAGAAGTGCCCACTTATTACACGTGGAATGAAACTAAAAAAGCATTCATACAACGCAGACGAGAGAAGCCAGTCGACGGTCAACGTGACATTTTCAGAGAAAATACAATTGGTAGACTTTATACAGTGCATCCTAATCAAAATGAATGTTTCTCCCTTCGCATGCTGTTGGTAAATGTGCCTGGTCCTAGATCTTTCCAACAATTGAAAATTATTGACGGTGTCACACATGCCACTTTCTGCAGTGCGTGTCAAGCTTTGAATTTATTAGAAAACGACCAACAGTGGGATATATGTATTAATGATGCGTGCAACACTGCACATCCAAATCAAATTTATTGACCGCTTGCTTCCCTTCATCTCCCATAGAGCTATTGGAAAGATATCGATCGCATATGGCTGAGGATATTTTGCATAGAGTACGCCTAGAAAATGCCAATATGACCATGGAATTTACAGAAGGCATCTACAACGAAACATTGATAAATATTGAAGACAAGTGCTTAGCTATTTCAAATAAAGTTCTTAGTCAATTGGGAATGCCAGCACCCACCCAAGCTGCGACTACTTCATTTCATGTGGATTTGCGCCGTGAACAGAGTTACAACACTGGTGATCTTCAGTCATATGTCCAATCAAACGTTCCCAAATTAACGTGTGAACAGAAGGGCATTTATGATCGCATAATGCAAATGATAAATGACGGAGTTGGAGAGACCTTCTTCTTGGATGCGCCAGGAGGAACTGGGAAAACATTCCTTATCAGATTGATTTTGGCAACGGTTCGATCAAAAAATGACATAGCCTTAGCTCTCGCTTCGTCTGGAATAGCTGCGACATTGTTATCAGGTGGAAGGACTGCTCATTCAGCTCTGAAGTTGCCATTGAACATGCAATTTATCGAAACTCTCACGTGCAATATTTCAAAAGCAGCCGTTATGGGAAAAGTATTACAAAAATGTAAACTCATTGTTTGGGATGAATGTACAATGGCACATAAAAAATCGCTTGAAGCACTTTATCGATCGTTGCGAGATTTGCGTGGAAATGTTCAACCATTCGGGAATGCATTGATATTGCTCGCAGGAGATTTTAGGCAAACATTGCCTGTAATTTCTCGATCGACACCAGCGGACGAAATAAATGCTTGCCTGAAATATTCAACATCGTGGCGACGCGTATGTACATTGCAGATGACTACGAATATGCGTGTCCAGCTGCAGAACGATCAAACGGCCGAGGTATTCTTACGACAGTTACTATTGGGAACGGACAGCTGCCAGTCGATGAGACATCAAGAAGAATATCATTTCCTGATAATTTTTGTAATTTAGTAACATCGAAAGAAAAACTTATCGATAAAGTATTTCCGAATATTCAGATTAATTATCAGAATCACGATTGGCTCAGTGAACGAGCTGTCCTTGCCGCGAAGAATAAAGATGTCTATCTACTTAATAATGTTATTCAATCCCGCATTCAAAGTGACGAAATTATATATAAGTCGATAGACACCGTTGTGGAAGCAAATGAAGTAGTTAATTATCCAACAGAATTTTTGAACTCACTTGATGTGCCAGGGATGCCACCACACATATTAAAATTGAAAATAGGTGTGCCAATTATCACGTTGCGGAATATTAATCAGCCAAAACTCTGCAACGGCACGCGACTCGCAGTTAAGAAATTGATGAACAACGTAGTAGAAGCAGCGACTTTAACGGGGCCTTTCAAAGGTGAAAATGTCCTTATTCCTTGAATTCCCATGATCCCGACCGATACACCATTTCAGTGTAAACGATTTCAATTTCCCATTCGATTGGCGTTCGCAATCACAATCAATAAAGCTCAAGGTCAATCTTTAGAATTGTGTGGTTTAGATTTAGATGCGGATTGTTTCTCACATGGACAACTGTATGTTGCGTGTTCCCGTTTCGGCAAACCAGACAGCCTTTATATCTACGCAGATAATAGAAAAACAAAAAATATTGAATACCCACAAGTATTGTAAAATTGACCTTCTATGAAAAGTATGTTTTGTTTCGTTCCTCATTTCTCATCCATGCAACCACAATGTGCCACAGCAAAGCGTGGCAGGGTACAGCTAGTATATATATATATATATATATATATATATATATATATATATATGTATGTATTTTATCATAAAATAAATTTATTTATAATTAGAACACTAAACAGGTCAGTTATCGCATATGCAATATTTGAACAAACTATGATGAAAACAAGTAAAAAATAATCGTTTCTATAGAATTCATGAAAATTTCAATTTTCTTTTCTTTGTCAAAAATTGAAATGAAAAAATTATTCTGGATTTCGGTCCATTTAATTCGAGCAATTATTATTTCGCAGACATTAAGGATCAAATCCTGAAAACCACCTCAGATACGACCCAAAGTGCAACAATCCGCTTTCTAATATGTTTAAATCTGTCCGATTCACTTTAACATATTTATCATTAATTTTGAGATCACTCCCTTTCCTGGTAATAATTATTTCAATTGTTGACGATTTAGAGCTCGAGAGTAAATTAATAGCTTGAGAATTTTTAATCATGTTTGTATATACGTTTTGGTATATTCGCAGATGACACTTCTTTTAAGCCTGTATTGACATTGTTTAGTAGGTCAGAAATTTCGGAATTCTTATTTTTTAAAGTTGATCTTCTCCCGTTCCTAGGTTTTGCTTTTTTAATCAAAATGCAATTTGAAGTCGAAAAGACACTAGTTACCTATTGACGCATATTCTGATCTCTAACACGGCGAAACCATACAGCGAATGCATATTTTAACCTTAAACGGTTATTGCGACATATTATCAATTTATACAAATATCTTTTTTCAATTTTTATTTCTACTATTATATACCTATTTTTAGAAGATTAAATTGTAGATAAGCGTCTGAAAAAACGAGAAATAAAATTCTCCCGAAAATTCGTGTTACTGTATTCTTTTTAATAATTTTTTTATATATAGTATTCTTTTTTATACCTACGTTCCGTTATATGAAAAAAATGTAAACGAAATTTAATCATAATTTTTCGCTTCAAATGATTTTTTCTTATTAAAAATCTCGTTTTGGGCTATGTTAATTTTTTTTTTCCCGGTTTTATGAGGAAATTCCTGGCTTTTAAAAGTCCCGGCTTATTCCCGGTTTTCCGGTTGGCTGGCCATCCTACATAATTCGAAATGTATTATAACAGTTCGGTTGCAAATCAGTGTACGATTGTGTAAAACTTTAAATTCATTAATTTATATAAATTTTCAATAATATAAGACATAAAATTACATTACACACTCGTCGTTATATAATGACAAATTTGTTATTCCTTTTTTACGTAAAATGAAGTAATATAATTTATGGAAACAGTTTTTGCAAACTGTATGTTTTTTCTTCCTTTTATCGCTATTGAAAAAACGTTATCAAATATTTTTCCTATTTAAAGCAAAATTACCTTACATAAAATAACACTTCCAGCTAGACAATAGGAAAAAAGTTCCGTTTACGATAATACATTAAAAATATTCGGCAACTAATTGTTCTATCTGTTTTATCGAAAAACTGTACTTAATAAAATTATAATTAATTAATATTCATTTGGCGAAAAAAAATTTTGTGATACATTTATTTTTTTGATACAATATAAAAATAATAAGTAAGAGAAAATTTGATTTTCGTTAAATTACTCCGTCAAAATGAAGTACTGATAACAGAGCGCAGTAAACTTTTAACAACAGTTCATAAACAACGACAAAGTAGGATACCATTAATTCTTTATCTCATCATCGGTTATATAAAAAACACAATTATACTTCTTTTACGAATTTAGAATGTGCTAAACTTCCTTTCCCCGAATAACAGTACCTATAATATACATCTAAAATATTTTTTAATTATTCCAAGATATAAGCAGGGAATTATCGAAAAAACCCTACCACTAAATAAATAGGTTAACTGCTCAGACAACAATCAATATAGAGCCTCCGTATTTATTCCCCGTAAAAATATATAAATTTTTTTCGCAGTTTCAAAAAAAATGCATTACAATTATTAACTAAGAATTATTTTTATTTCGTTGCGACAAAAATTAACGGTATTATACTTTTTAAGGATGCAAAACTGAATTACCAGCGAAAACAATCAATCGCCAAAACGAAATATTTGTATCGATATGATTCATAAAATTGTTTTTTTTTTTTTTGTTAAAGGAAAAAATAGGGACTTCAAATTTTTACTCTAAAAATCTAATAAAAATGCACAAAGAAGAAAAAACAATAAATTTCAGGGTAATATTTGTAAGGATGTTATGATAGTCCTTAACATTAATACCTATTTTAAAATTGGAAACAATCTAATGATTACAACAACACAATTACTCGTTTTCGATAATTCAAGCACTAAAAATATCGAAAATATTTAACTTGGATTTGTATTATTATAGAAATTTCAATTTCACAAGGTTAATGTTGCTTAAGAATAGACATAGTATTCTTACATATATTATTCTGAAATACGTTACTTTTTAATTTTTAATCGATTTTTATTCAATTTGTAGAATAAATCTCGATTTTAAAAAATTCACAATTTTTAATGTAAATACATTTGAGTCATGATGAACCAATCAAAAATGCTGCTACCTTTTGTACTCAAAAAGCTGGATATTGGTTAAAAAGTATAATGTTCAGATGTGATATCTGCGTCACTGATAAGCTTATAGATCATACTATCGGAGTTTCAAATTCATTATCCTTATTCAAATTTACATTTCTATGGAAAACTAACATTAATAATACTTTAAGTCACTACCCACGTTCATTACCCTTTTAATTTTAAAATTTTGAAAATTCATATTTTTCCTTTCTTGGGAAATTTTTGTTATTAAGTAAAAAAAGTATACCCCTAAGGCAACTTCTTTTTTTAACGTTTACTTTAACGACTGTTGAGTATCAGCATTTACCAGTATACGAGATCACCATTACCGGTACCCTTTTGAATCAACAAAGGATATCATTAAGGTCACAGTCTGCATGGTCAAAAGAGTTATACGTAACAATGTAAAAATGTAATACTTCCGTTAGTGACGAGATTGTCAATGGCGCTATGGAATTTCAAATTCGTACTCGAATCTATTTATCCGCGGTAATTAACGTCGATAATACTTTAAAGTTTTTGTCTGGCTATATTACAAATTAATTTTTTTCCAATTTACATATTCATAACCAAAAACGCTGATTATATTTTAATCGTCAACGGCGTTTGTTGTATTACCAAATACATTTTTCTAAAGAGACCTTCTCTTTTTAACAGTTATTTCAATGGCCACTGAGTATCTGTGTTCACCGATACTAATCGATACATACTTATACGACACCGCCGCTGATCAGTAAACTTTTGAATGAACAAAGAAACATTGAAATTGGTCCTCACAGGCAAAAATTATGCGTGACCAAACAAGGGGGGAAAAACGTGACAAACATATTATAACCATCTGCTTTTGAAGTCGATAAAAAATACACGATTAATAATAATATTGTATTTATAAAAATAATGGTTAAAAAATTACCTGACATATTTTAAATGAAATATTATTACCGTGACTATAACTCGTTAATTGTATTTAATACGTATATAATACATTATTTTCTCTTATAATCAATTGTAATTTATTTAACGCGCTTCATTTGATTACAATAAAAAAGTACATCAACAAAATAAAAGCTTAACAACGAATAATTATCACTTATGTGCAAACTGATCATACATACACGTTACGTATGAAATATGTACAATTACATTTTAACAGATAAATGAAAAATTTGATACATGCTTACGATGCTGGCAAATTCGGTAATCCAAATTCATCCACATCCGCCTGTAATTAATTTAAAATCTTTTTTTGTTATTATTTTTATGACTAGTATTATACAATAGTTTAGTATAAGTAGCACATTAGATACATGTATGAATACATAACAGTTCTAGAAAATAAAAGAGAATATCGAAAAGAAATAATACGGTTCGATTTAAAATAAAAAAACAAGAAATGCTTTGTCGCTAAAAAGTACATACAAAAAAAAAAAAAAAAAAAAAAAATCATTCACCTTGAATTTTATAAGTATGCGAAAAAAGTTTAACAAAACTAAAAACGCCCACAATATTTTTTACGAATAAAACGAATCGACTAAACAAAATTTATGGATTTTATGCAGAAAACGCGAACCAAAGGCGTAAATATCAAGTATATAAATAGAGTAAAAGAAATGAAAAGATCGACGTTCTTGCATCAATGACAATAGTTCTTTGGTTCACTGAAGAGATGATACACGTGGAAAGATATCACGCGGGTAAAAATGAAATCATCTATATGAAATTTACTAATATGGTTCCGGTAAAAACACATTACAAATTAAAAAAGAAAGAAAAATACAAGATTTAAGAAATAAATTATTTCACAATTTTTAACGTCAATAAAAAGCTTACACTAATTTTAGTTTTACCTAAACCATGACTAATTTTTAAAACAAGCTATTAAAAAAAAGGAAAAAAGATTACAAGCTCAAAACAAAATAAACCATTAACCACTATATTGTAAAGTGTAAGATTAAAAATCATTTTGCAGGAAGAACCTAATTTATTTCTAATTAAGACAATTTTTAAATATAACTTTACATTTAAAAATAAAAGAATAATGTAGTATATTTTACAACATATAATTACTCAAACATCACATTAAACTAGATGGCAATCTTAGATAATTACATTATGACTAGTTCATAGATAGTAATATAATTTTAAAAAATTTTATTCAATGTTCAAACAGTACAAATTGATTTACATTTATTCGTAATTAACTAATGAAAATAAATGGGTCCAAAATTGAACCTACCAGCAATGCCGTTTACTATATTCAAACGCCATGGACTAAGAAAATACTGCGCTTTAAACACGCACGATTAAGTAAAAAGGTATCATTAAATAATCTTCATTATTTTTTTTTTTTTTTTGAGAAGAGAGCTTTAATTTAAAATTTGAATACGAACAATTTTTTAGCGCCCGCAGATCACAACTACGTTCTATGGCTTAAAATGCATAAAATAGACCTGCAATTCGATTACAACATCCATAAAAAAGTTAATTTTTGAAATCTCTACATGAAAATGGCAACCTTTTTTCATTCATTATTTTTGTTTTAAGTAATATTCAAGACAAAATCTAAATAAAAAATACTTTAAAAAGGATATTACTCTGTTAAGTATTATTTGCCGTTTTTCTGTATTTTTTAAATTTAAACAAAGATAAAAGCTAGGAAAATAATGTCCTATTGTAACATTTTAATGTTTAATTCATCAATTTTAATTTATTATTAATATCTCGAATTGCATTTCTCTCATATGCAATAATTTACCAAAACTAAACAGCTCACATAACACCCACATTTCTTTTTTTTTTTTAAATTACGTTCACTCTTACAGAAAAAAAAAAAAACAATGAAATATATTTCGTATTTCGAGCGAACAGAATATTTTAATATCCTACTTTTGCTGCAGCTGGCACTTTATCCGACCCCGGATCTTTAGTTGGCGCAACGGGAGCAGCAATATCATCCAAATAAGAAGTATCCTCGTCTACAGCTATTTCATCTGTAAGTGCTTCCAGTTCCGCATTTAATTCATCATCATCGATTTCCGGTGTACCGTATGTACGACCTAACGCATCTTGTACTTCATTAGCTTGTTCCAACATATCGGCCATATCGTCCTGAATATCCTATTAAGAAATATTTTTGACCAAATTTAACAATTTTAATTAATACTACATAACAGCGTTTCAAATAATAAATAGTGCGGAACTCTTAATCGCATACTATTTTTACAAAAAAAAAAAAAAAAAAAAAGAGGTAAATAGCTAAACATAATCATGCATCCACTTTTGTAAATTAAACAAATATAAAATCAAATTGGTTCATACATGAAATAGTTCAAACATTATTTTTTTTTAAAATTATTACAACTGCAAATATCATTTAATAAGTCGCAAGATAATTAAAATTTATATAAAAGGGTTAAAGAGCATAAGTAAGTTTTCTTTTGAAACATAATGTAATATTTATTAATATTTAACGCACGAAGATACATACATCGATGTCATCGATATTTATTTTCTTGAATTCCTTCTGCATTTGCTTTACACCAGTTTTCATAGCAGTAACAGTTGTTTGCGTATCCTTTAACGACTGTACAGCATAATTTGCTTGATCCATATTAAAGGCTTGATTTCTTAAATTAGCAGACTGGGTTTCATACCTTAAAATAAAACAGTACACTATTTTGATGTTTTTTTTTATTTTTAAATATTTAATGAAATTATTGTACAAATAAACACTTACATTTTTCTCTGTTTAAGTACTCTTAATGCTTTCTGTTTAATCGCATTTTTAGCGGGTCCTTCGCGCATTTTGCCCATTTGTTCTTTATATTTCTTAAGTTCTACATCTAATTTTGTAATTTTTTGATCTATAGCATCAGCCCTACCATCAACCTAAATACGTCAATCAAATTGGTAAATTTTTATACTAATAATCAATATTTTCAAATTGTCTTGAAATATGAAATTTTTACTACCTTATATATCAACAATATGTTTTAAATTTTTAATGTACATATTTATCAGTATAATTAATGTTTTTACAATGAATATTACTAACTCCGCTGATAACGTCTGGTAAATTTGGAGGAGGTGCTTTTTCCTTAGTTCTGCCAAATAATCTGTTCATAGTGATTAATTCGTTAAAAATAAAACAAATAAATAACCTTATTTAACTAAATGCAACTATCATCTCAAATTTATAAAACAATAAAAACTTTGTTGGAATGCAAAGCACGGTGATAAGACATAAAGTCAATACTTTTAACGCATTGCAAATACTGGAAGGCATATGATAAACGAAATAGTTACAAATTCTGCGTTGCAATTTGAATGAAGAATTATTCCACAATGGTCACGATTACAACCGCAATTTTTCATTCTTTACGTAATCACGTTTAAAATTCACACAGTAATATAATAACAGTAAAATACTTATAAACAAATTAAGTATAAATAAAATATGCCTACGTATACTAATATAGAGACGAACTTTTAGTTTTGAATTGGTAACAAATCAAAATTTACATTACATGTATTTAGCGATTAAATACACTTCCATAACAATCAAAATACATATAAATAAATCAAATGCGAATAAAATTTACGTTAATAAAACATAAGTATACATTACGACGAATTATAATGTATAAACACAAATGATTTTTAAAACTTATCATCAGATAACGCTGAAATTGCAGCTACCATGGAATAATTCTTCGTTCAAATTGCAACGCAGATTTTGCACCATTTCGGGTATTGCTATGTCGACAACGAGTTAGGAGAATAACAGGTTCCTACAATAGCTGTTATTTTTGTTTACTATCATGTTTGTTCTTCTTAACATTCGTTCTATTATTTTAAATCTCACAACTTTACTCATCTATAAATTTTTGTTTCGCTATTTAGTATTTTTCATTGTTTGTTGTTATTGTTCTAAAGTTGTTTTTTCTGTTTTTAAATAAAATGTTTAAAAATAAAGAAATTTTTTAAATCCTAAACAACTTTATTGAAAATATAAATTCGTATTTATCCTTTATTGAAGGAGAACGTAATTGTCAAATTTTTAATAACTTCTTATTATCAAAAGCTTTTATGTTTTTTATTAGGACTTCACAATAAAATAAAAGTATGTTGTATTCTAGAAATAGTATTTTCTGTATCATGTACCTAATGGAAATGAGATTTTATTAACAATTTTTGTAAATTTAAATATATAGGCGATAGATTAGCATGGATATTCTTGTTTGGAGTCATTTATAAATCTTACTACATCATTAATGCAATGTACTCATGGACCACAATATAATAAGAGAAAATCACAAGAAACCTCTGAATTAGGAAATTTTTAATTTTTATATTATAAACAAACATTAGTTAAATAATAAAATATAAGTTTGTTACTTCTATTTTAAAACATTTTGCAGAATGATCCTTCAGTAAGGAAAAAAATATTTCGATTACAGCCTACAAAAAAATTTAGTTGTAAAACTGAAATGATAATTAAGAAAATTAAGTGCTTTCCTGATTACAGTGTCCAGAATGTTTCAAAAAATATTTGTGATAGGAAAACTGAAGCATGCACAATTATTATGTTTGCTTTGATAAGCTTTCAGTATACCATATATCAATTTATTACCATTGGCGCGTCCAGGATTTGTCCCTGAAGGGGGGGGGGGATAAAAGAGTAGCATATAGGAAAATGTAAAGGCCGAGGTTGAACATGTTGGGTATATTTATATATCTCTCTCTATTCTCTCATTTATATATTTATTTTTGTGTAAAATGTATTACTTAAAAAAACTTTATATTTTTATCAAATATTAATTTTTACTGTCAAAAATTTTGCCGGTAACAAATTTAGCCATTATTAACAGTGTCCGTTTAATGCAGCGGCGTAGCGGGGGGGCGAGGGGACCATGGCCCCGGGCGGCATACGAAAAGGGGCGGCGGCGAGCACCGCGATTTTTTAATTCAAAAATCAAAAAAAATCAATATATATATATATATATATATATATATAAATGAAACGGCGTATGTTTATGGCCGCAAAACTTGAAAAGTAGTGGATGGATTGACTTGAAATTTTTACACAACTTTGCATTTCTATATATGTAAGAGTGTTTGTATGATTTCTTTATCACTAAGTTTCTCCGGAAACGGAAAATTCCAAGCGTTTTAAGGGACGCGATCTATGATTTATTTTCGGCATTATAGTGAAGAATTTCAGAAAAACATATTATGGCTGTATATGCGGGAGGCTCTGTAATTGCATAAGCGTGTGTAAATTATGTACGCGGCGACAATTTACAATCAGTGATGAGATGAGTGACGGAGAATATATATGGATGAGAGAGAGAGAAAGTGTGCAACAACAATTTCATTGAAAGGAATCGATCATCATCGTTGAGCTGCTAGAAAAAAAAAAAAACGTTTTTTATGACACTGTTCGTGATTTTGATGGGTAGGGTGCAGACAGGCAGGGTAATCGCCGCTCTGAATAACATTAAGATTTTTCTAGAAACATCGATGGCGCTATTTTTTATTAATTGTTAGAAGTGTATTCGATATTTGGTTAAAGATAGTCGTGAGAGACATGATTTTATAAAGACCGGCAGTGCTTCGAGAAAATCGACGAGATAACGAGTGTAATAAACTGAAGTTAGATTTACGATACCACGAGTTTGATTACGAGATTTTATTTTACATACATACTTATTTCATCTAATATTATAGAATTTGACAGGTATAAAGTACCGAAGTTTTTTTTGTGTAGATATTATAGAAATTGTTACTATTTCATCTCTCACCGTTCTTCATTTTCTTTTCGTTCGCCTAATTGGTAAGTAATAAGTTCAATTAAATTTATTTAAATAGATAAGTAAGTGCTTACTTGTCAAATTTTATTTGTAAAGATGATATTTCTGTACAAATGCACAAAAATAGTTGGTCAAATATTATACAAGTTGTAACTATTCATTTTCCGATATGTATAGTAATTTTTAAGTACAAAAATGAACAATAAATAACAATTTGTAACATTGTCAAACATGGCTTCTATGTGACGATGATCCTTACTCGACGCCATTTTAGAAACATTAACCTAATTCTATACAAATTGCATCTCTATCGCACAAGCTTATGCGTTAGAACAGGACCACAGCCGTCTAGCTTTACCAAACTGCATTTACTGGTTTCGAGACGATTTAATTAGAATATTTTTACAAAAACCATAAACAGGTGGGTTTTTATGTATTAGGAGTGAAAACTATTTGTTTTAGGTGCTTGCGCTTTAATCTTTTCTTTATGATGTGATAAAAGTTTTCTATTTTTGAACGTACTATGGCGACTAGGAATTATAAGATTGCTATTAAGCGAAATTAAAAGTATTTTTGTACACAAAAACGAAAACAAATGCTGTAATTTTAATGATTAGGTATTGCTTACGATTTTTTTTGCTTTACTTTTAAGTTGCCGTACATTCTGAAGGCTTAGAATTATATTTTACGTATTTTGTTTACATTTCCAACGATGACGATGTTGTAAAAATCGATAGTATTCTTATTGCTTTACATTCTGCTATAAACTGAAATCAAACATTTTTTAAGGTTATGCGATATTTTTGAGTCATGTTACATTTAACATATTCAAACTATAGGCGCGGATTAAGGATTTACAGGGCGCGGGACTAATCTTGAATAAGGGGCCCCCTTCGAAGAAAAAATAGTAAAAAGCTCATTATCATACACGTGCAATACATCGGCAGTAAAAGTTTGCCATAAAATTGTTTTTTTTTTATATATATATAAACAATTTTTTTTTTTTCTTTTGTAGCACACCTCTAACTAAATATGAAAAGGACAAAAGAAAGTGGAGCATATTATCGGAATAAGAAGAAAGAAAAGGAGGAGAATATCAAAAAGAATGAAGGAGCTATATTGAAGTTTGTGAAACTTTCGGAGACGCCAGAGTGTACGCCAGCTTCGCTAGCGACTACGCCAGGATCTTCAAGTGTGAGTTCTTCAGAGATTAGTGTTGTTCGAACCCAAGAAGTAGCTCAAATAGAACAAATAGCCGATACTGACGACTTGCAACCTTTGATTGATAGTACGAATTTGTCAGATTCAAATAGTTCTGCTGTGATTGCTGAAATTCCGACACCCAAACAAAATATTGATTTCAGCAACATTGGGAAATGGCCTGAAAGTATAGATTCAAACATAAGGTTGCTATTGATACAGAAAAGTCCTGAAATTGTTCAACACTTGAATACAGAGTTCTCTGAAGAGCCAACAGTATCACGCACGGTTCAGTCAGACATACTCTACAACATCAAAAGTATTATCGAGGAGACGGTTGACTAGAGATTGGTTTTACCAGATATTGCCAAACGGCGAAAAAGTTTTACGCTCTTGGATGGCATATTCTCCTTCGAAAGCTTCATTGTTTTGCTTCTGTTGTCGTTTATTTGGAAATGCCAATCCATCAAATGCATCGAAATTTTACTCCACCGATGGATTTAATACTTGATGGGAAGGAGTTGAAAAAGAGGCTTCGAAAAGAACAAACAATTGATAAAAAGGAACAAGAAATTTTGGCAAAGGAAACCAAAAAATGGCATGAAATTCTGACAAGAATGTTTGATATTATACAATTTCTGGCAAAACAAAATTTGGCGTTACGTGACCACAGGGAAAATGACATAAATACTAACAGAGAAAACTTTTTAGAATTGGTGCATCTTCTAGCAAAGTACGATCCTGTTCTCAGAGAGCATTTAGTAAGGATAAAAATAGGCCAAAACATTTCTCTCACTTATATGTCACCTCAAATTCAAAATGAGTTCATAGAAATTTTAAGAAAAAAAGTTCGCCAAGTAATTATAGCTCGTGTTCAAAAGGCTAAATATTACTCCGTGATCTTTGACATCACCCCGGATATTTCCCACAAAGATCAAACAAGCCAAGTATTACGATGTGTGATAATTGAAAACCAGGAGGTTAGAGTAAAGGAATCTTTTATAGATTTCATCGAAATGAAAACCAAAACTGCGGAAGGTATAAGTGACACGATAGTAAGCAAACATAAGGCTGATGGACTCGACATCATGAACTGTAGAGGGCAAGCTTACGATAATGCTGCTACGATGGCTGGATGCCACACAGGTGTGCAACAGCGGATAAAGGATATCAATCCCAATGCCGAATTTGTTCCTTGCTCAAACCATTCACTAAACCTAGTTTGCTTTAGAGGAGGTAAATTCGGTGACTTTGTTTGGTACGCTAGAACGCTGCTACGTTTTTTTTTTCTATGTCGACACATCTGTGGGAAGTTCTTCTTTCAGCCACAGGAAAAAATTTGAAGAGGGTTCAGGACACACGTTGGAGCGTTAGAGGTGATGATGTAAATTCCATTAGACGTCATAAAGAAACTTTAACTGCACTGAAAAAACTGATGGAAACGAAAGAAAGCTTGAATACACGGACAGGTGCAGGAAGCTTATTAGTCGCTATGCAATCATATTCGTTTTTATGTTACTTAGGCTTCTGACAACCGGTACTGCGTGAAGTCAATGATGCTCAAAATTATTTTCAAACAGAGGGACTAAATATACATCAATATGCTCAGAAAATAAGTGCTTTACAGACTGTATTGGAAGAAAAGCGAGAGGAATTCGTGGATGACGCTTTAAGATATGTCAAAAGTTTACGCGAAGAGCTTGAAATTTTTTTTGAACCCCCAAGACGAATCAGGAGGAAGTATAGATTTGGCGACGGAAGTAAAGGTATTGAGATATCGTTCAAAGATGACTTGAGACGAACAATGTTTTTTTTCAATAGACGGAGTAATTGCTGAAATTCGAGAAAGATTCCTAGTGCAAAAATATGATTTTTTAAGACCTGCAGTGATATTGAGCGTGGACGAACTTAACTTAGATCAAGCTCCTCAAGACATTAATAAAGAACAATTTCAACTTGGGTGCATACGTTTACGAGCTTTCGTAGCTACAACAGACCCAGATTGTAAAAAAGAGCTCATTAAGTCCGGCTCTCTAGGTTTATTAAAATATATTATCAAGTCCAAACTTGAAGATGGCTTACCAAACATTATCATAATGCTGAGAATTTTTTTAATATTTGCCATCAGTAATGCCAGTTGCAAGAGAAGCTTCTCTAAACTAAAGTTAATCAAAAATTATCTCAGATCGACTATGTCCACATTGAGGCTATCAAATTTAGCTATTCTGGCAATTGAACATGACATACATATTGATATTGATAATTGTATAAAATATTTTGCTATGAAAAAAATACGCAAAATACAATTTTAATTAATAAAAAAATTTAAAGCTGCTTTATTTGACTTTTACTAATTTTTGTGACTAATAATTAATATAGAGGGGGCGGCAAATTTCTGGTCGGCCCCAGGCGGCGAAAGCCTACGCTATGCCACTGGTTTAATGAAAATATAATAGCTAGGAATTAGTTTAGAATTGGGAATGAATTCTTCATGATTAATTATATAAACTTTATCTGAGATGTATGTTGAAGTATTGTTTTTTCTAGATTTTACTTGGTGTTAGAAAAGCAGTACATAGCATACAATTTTACTTGGTGAAAGGGCTTAACAATTTATTGGAAGCGAAGTGAAATTTCACATTATGATAAAATTACAATAAAATCCGTACATTTTTCAAAACAATATTTTAAATTTCTAACTTGAGTCTTTAAAATGAGCAATCTTAGATATTACTTTTTTAAATTTAAGTAATTGTAATTAGGCAATATAAAAATTTTATTAATATATTTCAGATATATAAAAAAAACATAATTTGTAATAATATCTTATATAAAATCAACAATTGTAATTCAGTTATAATTATTATTCATTAGCGATTTGCGGTTACTCTATATTTTGTTTTTAAATTTCACCTGCTACTAGATTAAAAGTAACAGATATCATAGGAACCTGTTATTCTCCTAACTCGTTGTCGACGTAGCAATACCCTTTTGCTAATGGATATGGTTGTCGCTGTTACAACGCCAGCAAATAGCAGTTTTAAAAGTTATTGATGTTTACATTTTAATAGTTTATTATGATGTATGCATTTGTTCCTCCGTCCATTAAGTAAATTTTATTTATATTTAATTTACTATTGTTTTTAAATTATTTTGGAAATATGATTAAGCGATATGTTATTCTGTAAATTTGAATGGGTTACTAATTTGAAGATAAATATCCTTTTCGTTTGTGTTTGTTTTTAATATATGCATATTTTGTGTATGCTTTTAACATATATAAATAAATTATGAACATGCATTTTTGTGTTAAAAATATTGTTCAGTATATTTTAACGTGATTTATACATTTCATGTATTACGAAATTACATATAACCTACCGCCAATTTGAGATAAGTATTAATGTGAACTCGTAATTTATGTTTACATGTTAATAATTTATCGCGATGTATACAAATTCTTCCGTTTCTACGTCATTTTTATTTATGTTTAATTTACTAAGGTTTTTGGATTATTATGGAAATATGATTAAGCACGTGTTTTGTAAATTTTAATAGGTTACTCGTCTGCAAACAATAAATATATTGTTCATTTTCACTGATGTGTGCATATTTTGTAAATACTTCTAATCTGTTTAAGTATAATATAAATTATGAAAAGATATTTGTGCAAATGTTATGAGCATTTTGACATAATTTACTTATTTCACGTATTACAAAGTTAAATGTAACCCATCATGGATCTGAGTAAGTACAGAATTGATCTCGTAGCATTAAGCATGTAAAATTAAAATATAATATTAGAAACTAATTAGTCTGCAGTTCAGAAATAATATAGGAAAGTGGAATATAAATGAACTAGTAATATTGGGATGTTTTTAGTTAACATATTTGAAATCAAAAACTATAATATACAATTATAATAAAAAAAAAGTTCACATCAGTGAAAAAATTATTTTTTAAAAAATAAATTCTAATGAAAGATTCTCGTTTACAATACATGTGTGCAGGTAAGTAAACAAGTAATAAGTAGACTATATTATTGGAGCAAAATAAAGTAAATGAGAAAGTGTTAATGTCATTCTTAGCTCGATTAAAATCACTTTTTGTTCAAAAACGTTACATATATTATATATATCAGAAGACAAAGTATCGACAAAGCAGATTGTTGCCCTGAATAATTATGTTATTCTTACGTTGGGGTTAGTAAGAAATTCTGCTACGTTCTAGCGTTATGGAAGTAATAACAGACATTTTTATGCAAACCATAAATTAGTAATAGCAGACATAGAATACTTAATTTTTTTTTTTTTTTTTTTTTTTGTATCGAAGCCGGGAAGGATGACATCAATTTTCCTCATTCTATAAGAAGTGTAGAAGTGGCCAAAAGACGGAGCTCCTTAAGGGGTTATACTACCCAAGCATACCGAAAAATGGATCAATTTTTACAAATTTTTTTCTCAATTACTAGTCAATGAATCAGAATACGATTTTGGGACTTTATTGTATATGTCTTAAGGTATACAAACATATTTCTTATCGACATTTAACATTCAAAATGGTGTCGTGGCACGAGGTAATTTGAACGAATGTTTTTTCGACGGAGAAAAATGGACAGGATAGCAGTCTCCCTACACAACCTAGAGGTTTTTTTGTTTTTTTTTTCTTAATCTAAACTAGTTTTTCTTCGGAAGTACACAAAATTTTAATTTTTTTTTTTTTAATTAACGAATTAGCTGACGTTTTAATTTTTTTTCCCCGGTAAAAAACGATCTTAAATTGTTTATTGCAAATGTAATTATTTATCAATCATAAAAAATCGTGTGTACTTCGATAGATAATCTGTCTAAGAAGCTACAGTTAACATTTCAAGTCAATCGGATAAAAATTGAACGAGTTATGCTGCCCGCCAATTTGAAAAACATAGTCTTGAGAAAAACGCGTTTAAAGTTTTGAAACGTATTTACTATATGAAATATCCAAAATATAGGCTTGCCAATTTTTTTACTTTTACTGTGCTATTCCAGCACCATGTAACTGCCCTTCCAAGCATGCATTTTGCTCTTCAGCCCTCTTTCTGAGCGACGTAAGATTTTCCAGAAGGCTTTGCTGATGTTTCGATGCTGAGCGGACTGCAGCTTCAGATTGACGTTGATCAACTTCAATTGTAAAATGGTACAATTCTATATTAACTTTTAGTTGAAATTCGCTCATAACATCTAGCAGTCGTCGAAAACCGTCATTGTACATAATTACAGCGATATTAGTTGTAATATCAACCACGCTTTTGCCGCTAGATATTGCTTTCGGCATTATTGTCCAAATGACGGTATTCAAACTTTCATTCGCATTTTGTTGAATCCTGCAAAGCAACTGGAGAGAAGATCTTCTCTCGTTAGATCTTCATAAATTTCTTGAATAGCTGAATACATCCTGTTTGTTAAAACTGTATAATAAAACAAACTTTAATAACAAACAATATAGAACAATAAATTAGATAAATACCTATTTAGAAACGTTTTCGGGCATAACCCATCATCAGCTAAAACTAACTTAAAGGAAACTTAAAACATACAGAAGTGAATATAGGGAATACATGTGTATATATAGTAGATGTAAAGAGGAATAAACATAGCAGGTATAAAAATCAATAAGTTGAAAATGCTAATAATTAATATAAGATATAAAATAAAACAAGAAGACAAAAAGTTAAATTTTTATATTAAACAGTGGATTATTATTATTATGTGTTTGGTCATTTAAAATATTATTTTTATATTTATTTATATAATAATTTTCTGCAATGTTCATATTATTACCTTTGTGATAAGTGGCCAGGATGGTTACAGTATTTTCTATTGATTTAGGTTTATGTTTATTTTTAATTAAATGTTCTGCATAGGTTGATTTTTCTATTTCATTATTATTAAATGCTTTTATATGTTCTTTATATCTGCAATTAATGTTTCGCCTGTTTGACCAATGTATGATTTCTCACAATCAGTACAATTTATTTTATATATATCGCTATTTTCGTAAATATTATTATTTTTTAAATTTAAGGTGTTTATTTTATATCTTAAATTATTTTTAGTTTTGAATGCTACATTTAAACCTTGTTTTTTGAATAAATTGGTTAATTTGTATATGTTATTGTTTATAAATGTGAATGTTATCCATCCTTTATTGTTAGTAGCATTATTGATTCTTAATTTTTGTATATATTTTGATTTTGATTTTATTTTGTGAATTAATTTATCTATTATTTGTTCGTCATAACCATTATTTCTTGCCAAAGTCTTTAATATATTAATTTCTATTTGTTTTTTATTTATATTCATGGGTGTAGTTAATAATCTATTTATTGCAGTCATGAAGTAAGCATATTTATGTTGGTTTGGGTGATTTGATGTTTTATGAATTATATTATCGGTGGTGGTTTGTTTTCTATAAATATTATATGTTAACTTATCCTTTGATTTTATTATTGTTATATCTAAGAAATTTATTTTGTTATTTTCTTCTTTTTCCATAGTATAATGAATATTTTTGTGAATTTTATTTAAATCATTTAGAATGTCAATTTCAGTATTACTATTATTTTCATCAAAAATTAGTAGAGTATCATCTACATATCTAATATAAGATTTAATATTGTATTTTTGTATTATATTTTCCATGTATATTTCTTCTAAATTTTGTAAAAAGATTTCACTTAAAATACCTGACAAAGGTGAGCCCATAGCTAAACCATTATTTTGTATATACATGGAGTTATTAAAATTAAAGTAATTTTGTTCTGTAATAGTTTTAATTATTTGGATTAATTGATTACAAAAAATATTATTCTTTAATTTATTTACAGATTTTTTAATTATATCTATGGTTTCATTTATAGGTATATTTGTATAAAGGTTTGTTATATCATAAGAAATTAGTTTAGTTTTATTATTAATTTTTATATTTTTTAATTTATCAAAAACATCCAATCTGTTTCTAATAGTATATTTATTATTAATTTTGATATATTAGTTTTTAATATTTTAGTTACTAATTTTGAGATTTTATAAGAAGGTGCACTAGTATAATTTATTAGTGGTCTTATAGGAGCATTATTTTTATGATAAAAACAGAAATAAAATTCACGATTCGGTAGCCTAATGTAGCATCAATTTCAGTATCATCTTCAGATGTGTGTAATTTTAATTTTTTTTTTTTGCGAGCCTAAAAACATTTTCAATGTCGCCTTCAAAGATGAGCCCATTCACCTTTTGTTAATCGCAGAAAACTATTTGAAAGATCATAACTATCGTACCCTTTGGACTATCGGAACACTAACCCCTCCCAAATATTAATTCCGGCTACAAGCTTAAGTAGTATCTTTACAAACAGCTGCTGCGAGACAGGAGAATTTGTAGTAATTTAGATAAAATTGGTTGAAGAATGCTAAGCGGGTTTTAAAAACACCTGCAAATATCTAATTGTTAGGGAATATTGAGACGTCAAAAATTGAAGTTCAACAAAACGAGAGCGAATCCCCTACCTGAACAATTAAGAGTTTGTAACCATGAACTCCGGTCATTTTTTAAGGTTATTTATTAATAGAGAAGAATATAAAACTGCAATGTAGCGACTAGTGTGTAAGAATGGCCTCAACAAATAAAATTTACAGCAATATTATGTAACATTTAAATATACAAAGCTTATAAATAAACAAGCGAAACTTAACAAACGATTAGTTAATTGTTGAAAAATGGAGTTAACTATTTTGATTGTTGAACTGTAGTTGTTTCATGATCTTGCGAAGAATTTTGTAAGGTTTGTCTTTAAATAATAATTCCTAATGGTTGATTTATAGGAGTTGGTCGTAACAATTAGAACAGATGAGTTATTATTAGCAAATTTGTTAAAAGTCAGTAAAAGATCCTTTGCATTTTGGTGCAGCTTCAATGAAGAAAATTAAGTGCTCATGTCACGATGCAAACTTAGTCGAAGCTTGTTTAAAGAGCTCTTTGAACAATAGGAATCCTATTATGATATTAATTAATCTCTATGCTCAGATCTGTTCTGGTTCAATTCTACTTGTTCCAAATTCAGTATTGGCAGTTATGTATTCAGACGTCGTTATTTTCTAAATCTGGTGGCTTTTTTAAAGTAAGTGGAATTAAATTGATTTTTGTATTTGCTAATGTGTGACTTTCTAATTCATTTTTTTCTTTTTTTTTTTAAATCGGCGGTACTGTTGTTGGAGATAAAGGTATGCTAAGATTTTTTAATGTTGTATGAATTTAAAAAACTTTCCCTACTGGTCATTTATTTATGGACACTAAAAACGGATCTATTATAACTATGTAGATTCTTGTTTTCTGTACATAACATCTTTTGCTACTTCAGTTTTAGGAAAAACAGCTTGGATCGTAAGTTTAGAAATGGATTATGTTAGAGGGTCACTCAGCGGAGGATTAATATACTAGTTTGGACAAACGTGATTCGGTAGCTGGAGGAATATGTAGTAATCACGATCTTCGTAAAGAATAATAAAACTTTCGGGTAAATCGGTACATTTCGTGTTTGATACGTGTGGAAATTCTTCATCATTGAGCTAACTCAAAGCAAATTTGTGAAAAGTTCGTATCTTATTGCCTTGATGTTTCAATTTTTTAGTTTGATAGGACCGTCGTTTAATATAAAATTGTCGGTTATGTCGTTTAATGATAGAAATATGATATTGTGGAAATTTAAGCTTGTTTTCAGCGCAGTGATGATGTTTTGAGTGCTTCTGAAATTTTATTTTAAAGCTAGTAGATAATCTTTTAATTCAGTTTGTGGTAAGGCTGAGAATATTATTTCCAATTCATCGGTGAGGTATTAAAAATTTATAACCATAAAAATTGTTGATATTAATTTATTCGGGAATTAAGTATTTTATGTTTCGAAAATATTACGGGTAGTCGCATGCGGTATTTATTTAATTTTATATATTGTTAGTGGGCGAATATGATTGACAGCCAAAATGTTAGTATCGGTAGAATTATCCGGGCTTCCCCAGGGAAGTACTCTTGTTTATATCATTCATATCTCATATACTCAGTACCCCTAACACAAAACTGCCCATCTTTGCTGATGATACATGCATAATTGCTTCTGATTCTGACGTGACTAGAGCAACAAATTACTTGCAGCAACAACTTACCCGTTTAAAATCATGGTTGACAGACTAGAGGATAGGGGGCAAGGAAAGAAAAAGCAGCCATATCACCTTTACATTACGGAGAGGCATCGTATCTTCAGTTTATCTTAGCGTAGGTAAATAATGAAAGGTACTTAGGCTTGTCCCTAGATAAGCGCCTTACATGAGGACGACATATTACCGTCAAAATTGGCAAAATAAGAAGGCGATATAGACTGCTCTCGCGGTTGTTGGATACTCGATCCAGATTATTATTAGATAATAACACACTAATATACTATGGTTTAATTAAGTCGATCTGGACATATGATGTCGAGCTTTGGGGAACTGCTAAAAAATCACGTATACGTCGTCTTCAATCAGTTGAGTCTAAGATCTTATGTAAGATAGTTGGTGCACCGTAGGTTGTATCGAATACGTCGATAGGAAGAGATCTCTGGATTCCTTCTGTTACTGAAGTAGTAAAACGAGATGCAAGACCTTCTTTGACAAGTTGGTGGCTAATACAAACGTGCTGGTTACTGACCTTACAGATCAAAATATACCTGATTCCTCAAGTCATCGATTAAAAAGGCTGTGGCCGCTTGAAATTTTGAACAATTCGTGAATTTATTTAGATCTAACACAGCAAGGAGACTGGAGTCATTGGATTGACCAGTTGTATTAAGTTATTTGCTTCATGCTATTCTGCTTAGGTCACTTCTACTGATTGCAATATTTGCAGATTGTAGAAAGAAAGAAAAAAAAAAAAGCAATAAAAAACTACCTTTCCTATTGAAACCGTAGGTTGTTGCATTTTAATGTCGCTGTTGTAATAATGCAATTTGATTGTCGTCTACTTTGTGGATCGATGAAGGGAGCATAATAATTGATGATTGTAGTTTTATTTATTAGAAGAAGAAAAAAAAAAAAAAAAACAAGTCAAAAAACATGTTTTGCACAATGCTAATAAAAAAATTTAATTTTTTTTTGAAAAATTGTAGTCACTTAATAAGTATGTATTTATTGGCATTTAGAATATCTTTCTTGAATTAAATGTTTTTGTCAAATAAAATTTATTTTAAAAGAATGTTGGATAATAAAAAGTATTCAACATTTTTATTGTAAAATTAGTTTTAGCAATCGAAAATTATTTTCCTGAAACGTAAACCAAAAACTTTTTTCAACTGAACCAAAACAGAAAATATAATATTTCAAAAGCTTAGTAATGAAAAATAAGAACAAGGTCTCACAAACGACAAGTATTAAATAAAAGTAAATAAATAAAAACAGTTGAATAATAAAATAGTTCATCTTAATTAATAGAAAAAAAGCACTGTTTTATTATTCTTATTATTATTATTGTTATTAACATTAAATTTTTACATGCCAGTCTGTAAAAAATTAAATATATTCACAATGTAAAATATGTTATATTAAAAATTACGTCAGTTCCCTTCAGCGTTCTTCCATATTCAAGGTTTGTAAGTATGTATTTGTTATTACCTATTTTTATATCAAGTATTATTATAATACGAAAATAGTCAGAAATTGCCGTTAGAAAACCGTAAATTTAACTTATTAATCCTTTATTCGATGTGAATCATTTTAATATGCTTTAACTGATTGAAATTAAATGCGTATAAAAAATAAACCACATGTAACATGGATATTTTTTCACTGCTATCTATGTGACACATAGCTAATTTGTTTAAAGCGAGCACGCATATTTTAAAAAAACAAAACATGAATAGTTTTTTGTAATAAAATTTGTCGATAACTGAATTAGAGTCAATTCGGGTTTCCACTAAAGCAATAAAACAGAAAACGCAAACAAAAACAATATTTAACGACAAGCAGCACAATTCGTCTTTTGAAAAATGCGAACAGCTTCATAATCGTTCTTTTTGAAAATTACTATTTTTAGAAACAAAACACTCTCTCACGAGAAAACATGATTTATTCATTTTTTAAGAATCGAGTTCGTTTAGTTGGAATACATAGTTTTATCACATATAGAGTCATGTTTTCAGCATCATTTAAATCGTATTCAACTTGTTTCCTTTTGATTTTATTTGTTTTCATCACCTGTTTTGCAGTAACATTTATTTCGTTAAACTTCTTGTCTGGATCTTAGAGAAAATAACTACACAAAGTTTTCAGTATTTCGAGAGAACTGTTCATTCTTTTTTATATTTTATTTTTATAACTGAAGAACTATTAGTATATTTCCCTATTTTTAGGTTTCGAATTCTAAAAAGCAATTGACGAATGAGAAGTCCAGCCAGACCCGTGCCCAGAAATTTGAAAAGAGGAGGGTTTTGAAAATTTTCTTCACATATTTATTTTATAAATAACAATACATTAGTTTCCGATTTTAATGTTAAGGTGCGTGTATCTAGTAATCGCACACTGATAAAGTTATTTAAAAAAAATATATATATTTTTTTTATTTTTTATTTTTCAGTCTGGACTTTTTACTATGTATTTCAATGAAAAACAATAAATTTAGAATTGTATTTTATTTTGTTTTATTTTATTCAATATCTTGATTATAGGACATTTACAGAAATTTGTGTTACATTTTATTATGAAATAATGGATCGCATTCTTTCAATTATATTGTCTTTTGTTTTTTATACAATACATACGGAATCCTCAACACATGAAACACAATGTAGGACTAATTTGATTAATCACATGACTGAAAAAATATATAATTTTGTGAAACTTTCGAGCTTTCGGCACCTCAAGGATCCGATTTTAAAGTTGAAAACCCAAATGTTCCAAAATAAAGAAATACACAAGGATGCGTATTTTTTTAACCTTGTTCAAAATTTTTAGCTCTAAAGTTGAGCCACAAGCGGGGATTACACGTCATTTTTTGTGATTTTTTAAACTTTTAGTAAACTTAGAATGTTTCGTTAAGAAAATGAAATACGAGTTTGCTCCCGACAAATACCGCTCTTTCCGACAGTATATCATATGCCCCAAAAAAAAAAATATATATTTTTCCCAAAAGTTCATGTTTTCGAAGCCCAGAAGGACTAATTTTAAAGTTGGAAACCTAGATGTTCCAAAACAAAGAAATGTACGTGCATGTGCATATGTTCAACCTTGTTCAAAATTTTGAGCTATAATACTCGCGTCGCAAAAAGGGAACTACATATTAGATCTCGCGCTTTTTTGAACTGTTCGTAAACTTCGAAAGTTTCATTGAAGAAATAAAACATGGTTTTGTTCTCGACAAATAACAATCTTTCCAGCAATATATCAGATGCCCGAAAAAAAACTTTTTTTTCTTCAAAATTTCGAGCTTTCAGCGCCCCGAGGGTCTAATTTTAAAGCTGGAAACCCAGATGTTGCTTAATATTGTATTGTCATCTCTAACAAGCGTTTCTGCAAAAGGACACTTTTTTAATTCATTGGGAAGTAAGTGAAAAATCGTTTCCGAAATTCCCCTCAGTTTGGCGCCCAGAGGGTCTAATTTTGAAGTTGAAAACCCGGATGTTGCATAATATTGTATTGTCATCTATAATAAGCATTTCTGCGAAAGGACACTTTTTTAATTCATCAGGAAGTAGGTGAAAAATCATTCGCAATGTTCCCCCCAGACAGACAGAATGACAAACCGAGTTAAATAAAAGGCTATAAAAATTACATATATTATTGATTATACTCGGAACAAAAAATTTTGCATAAAATATTAATGAAGTACATAAAATTATGGAGCATATTTTTTCTTTTTTCTTTTAAAGGTAAGAAAACACTAAAAAATCATCAATATTTATTTTAAATTATTGATTTTTTTCAGATTTTTGTGTATTTATAATAACTATTTCAGTTCTCATGGGGGGGGGTGAACCCCCAAAACCCCTCCGTGGACACGGCCTTCAGTCCAGCGATCTGATTGAAGTTAATCAGCAACCTTTTTCCCTAAGGGGCTCAAAAAATATTGACTATAGGAATAGAATTAAAAAATTGAATGCGCTGAAGCGAGTGGCTGATTATTTTTATACTGATTATGAAGAAATCGACCGGAAAATAAAAAATTTAATCAATCTGTACCGAAGAGAAAGGAGGAAGTACAAAAAAAAGTCAGAAGTTGGTCATTCCATTATTTCAAAATGGTGTTTGCATATGAGTACATGAATTTTTTGCGTGATAAATAAACCGAGAAAAAGAAAGCGAGCCTGTTCGAATGTGGATTCGGAGGTAAATTTCGAATATTCGAAATTTTTTCCCCTTTTCCTATTGTTTTGGGCTACATTGTCAGAGCAGATGTGCTGAGAACGTAGAGAAAGGTCTTTTTTACTTGAAAAGAGTGTTTTACAAATAGAAATATCTACTTCATCCAGGAAAAGCGCATTTTAAAGATTTTACCACGGACCGGAAAAAAATGTTTTGAAGTTAGTGATGATCACTGCAACTACTCTATAAATTATTTGTTCTTAAATTTTGAAAAATATGAATATTAAATACTGATAAACGTAGTTAAGAAAGGATATTTTATTCGAGTAAAACCAGGTTTGAATTCCGTAGCCAAACTGAAAATTCAAATAATAATCATTGCTCTCGGTAAATGTCCATAGTTGACGAGCCCCCAAAAATTAAGTATTCGTATATGTTTGGGATAAACACAACATGCCTAATTTCTGTAGACCCGATTTAAGTATTATGCTAACATTTATAGTTAGATGTTTTCATTTCCTGTAATTATCAGTAATCAACTTCCCAAAAATCTACAAAATTATATGCAATTTCATAATCAAAATGTTTCTTTTTTAGGACTGTTTAATTAAAAGAAAAAAAAGAAAAATCAGCTCACTACAAACAAATCTCGTTATCAGAAAATATGCTGTGAAAGACTGTCCGTTTGGTCAAAACACGCCAGAACAAACAAAACAAAATTACGTCTTATCAATGGAAATACTTTGTTAGAAAAAAACAGTTCTGTTTGAAAAAAATAAAACTTTTTTTTTGTTTGTTTTTATAAAACAAAACTGCTCACAAAACATGTCCGTTTGATGGAAACCAGCTTTAGATAAACAACATGGAACGGTATAATCTAACAAGCACTCTGAGAAGTGTTAGTATCATATTCCCGCTCACCGACATGCGTATATAAAATATAATATCTTACACGTGCATACCTTTACATAATCAGTCACTGAACTATTTCAAAATTTCATATTTAAATGATTTCGATCAATACGACGCACATTATTGTCACCCAACGTGTAAAATATAAATTAAATATTAATAATACTGATTATGTATAAGTAGCAGTCCAATCCCATTGCAATATAAAATTTTAGTTGGCACAATATTATAAAACATTAACTTTTTAAATTAACGCCAAATTTAAATTACAGTAATAATCAAAAACTGCGTTAAATATTCATTAAATTGTTTCTGGATATTGTAATTATGATTTAGTGCCACTGTAATAAGTATCAATACTGTATAAGAATTATCACAATCCACCTTGCGGTGTATCACTTTAAAATGTATTATTTTTGATCGAATACTTATTTTTTACTTTTCAAAATGCATTTTTATTAAATTTTCATAATAAATCATGTAGTAGGCATTTTTTTAAAAATTTTATTAGAAAATAATATTTATAAGTTTTATTTATGAAAAAAATAAAAACTCCATATTTTCTTAATGCCTAAAAATGAATGTTTCCGTTTTAGACGTTCCAGGTTATTTAACTAATGGAATATATAGCATTATTTTAAAATTAATAGTTCATTAATATGTAATCAAATTAAATAACTTTTATTTCAAAAACTGTTATTGAAAAAAAAAAAGATTTAAAAATATAATTGACGTATAATTAAAATTATAGGCAATAGCAATAAAATAAAAATATAAAATGTATCAAATGCACATCTAAGATTTTTGTTAATTAAAAGAATGAAGATTTTTTTTGTGGTGGCATGCCACAGACTCAAGCATAGAAAAATAAAGGGAAAGAATTGTCAGTTGAATTTTAATTGGGCCAAAAGGAACCAATAATTGAAATGATTGGTGAAAATGAAAAATGCGTAGTACGGAGTAAGGAACCTGATTTTTAACAACCTAAAATATAGAACAAAACACTGGCTAAAAAACAAAAATAGATGAACATTCAAAAAAGATATAATCGGCATTACACAGGGCCGTAACTGAGGGGGATTTTCAGAGTTCACCCCCTCCCCAATCTCTGCGAAATAATAACTGTTTGAATTAAATAGACCGAAATTCAGAATAAATATATTTCTTTTCAATTTTTGACAAAAAAAAATAAAACTGAAATTTTTATGAATTCCATGGAAACGACTGTTTTTTATTTGTTTTTATTGTAGTGATGTACAATAATTGACTACAAGGCTTTAGTGTACTATTTATAAATAAATATATTTCATGATAATATATATATATATATTTATAAAAATATTTTCGTAACCCATCCCGAAATTTTGGTCTAGATACCACCCTGGCATTACATACACCGCTACTTTATTCGGATGAAAAGAGCAAATGAGGAAGGAAACAAAAGGAAAAGCAAAAAATAAAGGAAGTTATTCATTCGATTAGTATTGAATGAATACTCATGAAATTAAAACAAATTATAAAGACATTTTATGGTATAATTATTAAAAGTCAAGTTAGAAAGTAAATATTTTAAAGAAAAAAAAATTGTTCTGGAAAACAGTGAACGTAATTAAAGGCATATCATCTAGAACAGCTTTTCCGACTTTAAAATATTATGAATGTAGCTGGAAGTGAGCAAATATTTAGTAGTCTAAAATTTTCTTCCGATTAATGTAAATAAATTACGATATTAAGATACGAAACATCGTACTTTTTTCACTGAGATGTGCAAACGCACCAGCGGGGACCATGAACACGGGTAGTTTCCTAATTCACCATCAAAGCTTTTAATGTAAGCAGTCTAAAGAAATTCATGAAGCCAGTTTTTTTTGAAATCTGATGTTATTCATCTCACAAAATTTTATATTGGTTATTATTTAAAACTAGATATAGTAGTTTTCCTTTAAGAAGAAAAGTAAGATGATCAACTATTCTAAAAGTTAACAACTATAAAAAATATATTATTAGAAAGTATGCCCAAAATTATTTTTATTTTAAAAGTCATAAAAGAGTGTGGACAAAAAAATTCTTTGCTTATTTTATTAGTCAACATTAAATTACCTACCCGGTAATTGTAACTGATCATATTCACTTCTATTCACCACTTGTTGTTCCAACATTATATTTCATCAGATGTACTTTTACAAGATTTATGTAAGTTTTACAATATTTAGAACTAAATTTATATGTTTAAACATATATATTTTTTTATGGGTACGCTAACAAAGAGCAACAGCCCAATCAACCAAGAAATCTAAGTAATAGCTCAAAAGGAGCATAACATGTTAGATTTTAATCTGGTGCGAGATTGATTGAATGAAAGAAGCTAGAATAGGAACAACTGACAAGGAAGGAAGTGAGAGAAAATAAGAGTCATTGTATGGAGTAGGAAGACCAAGATCCAAAAGCTGAAATTATACGGTGCTTTTTATATTATCTAACCAGTTTTAGTTATTACATATTTATTAGTTTACTTCAAATACTTAGATTTCACTATTGATAATTTAGTACATGATAAAAATCACATATAAAGGTAGAGATTTTTTAACTGATATCAATATTATAATAATGTCCCTACTCACGGTGAAATTTTTAAAACTTATTGGACTTCAATAAAAACTTTTATTTATCCTACAATTAAGTTAATTTTTCCATGAGTAACAATTATGAAATTACGACATAATTATAAAGACAGTATTTTAACTACTTTTTTTTCATTTAATGAATTTTATTTCATTTTAATTGGTTCATTTGTATTGTTAGTTGTCTTATTGTTTCTGTCCATATTTTTTGTACAATTAAATAAAATGGTAAACCACTCTGAAAAATAAAGATGAAAAATTATGCTTTAAAAATAAACAGTATTGACAGATTGGCAAATTTTTTGTTGATTAAAAGGAATCCATATAGCAATTATTAATTTAATTAAACTAGGAAAGGATTATAATTTTTAAAAATCCATGGGACGATCATGCACATTAACTAATTATCAAAAAATAAATTAAAGACAGTATTGAGTTCTGCACTTCATGCTCATGAACTGAATGAATTTAATGTAAAGATAACGTTCATAATGTTTAAAAACTATTAAAAAAAACCGCCATTAAATAAACATAATAAAATAGCTCGTTAGACTTCATAAAGAAAACGTTAAATGGAGTAAACAAATGGAAATAGGTCATATTTTCAAATGAAAAAAAAATTAATTTCGATGGTCCAGAAAGTTATTTATTTCAATTTAATAAAGTATGAAAGTATAATATCAAGACAAATCAGAGGAACACCGGTAATTTACAAACGGCAAAATGAGGTTGTTTTTATGGATAGTAAAATAAACGCTTTAGAATATAAAGATCCCTTAATAAATCAAAAGCCATATTTCTGTAAAATGACAGAAAAAATTTTATATTTCAGCAGAAAAATGTACTAATTCATTCATTTCGTCTCACAAAATTATAATTTTGTATGCTATTAAATTTATCTACGCAATCTACAGAGACCTATTTATTATTATAAATATTTGAAGATTTCTTGCTAAAGTAGTTTATGGAAATACCAAACAATATTTTTCAATATAAGTTAAAACAATCAATTACAAATGTTTTGGCTCAGTTTTCAAAGGATGTTATAAAAAACTGTATGAGAATACTTCAAATAGAATTTTTCTCACTATTGTGTGGTAATGAAGATTCTGTAAAATAATTAAATAGATAATTAATTATTAATTTGATAAGAATTAGAACCATAATGTTAAATTTAATTTGTTATAAAAGCGTATAAGATGCCCTTCATTGGCCCACCCAGGATTTGTCCTTGGGGAAAGGGGACTAAAAAAAAAAAAAAAGTAGCATATAGGAAAATGTAAAGACGGAAGTCGAACATGTTTAGTATATCTATATATCTCTCTTCTCTCATTTATATATTCATTTTTATGTAAAATATATTATTTAAAAACATTTGATATTTTTATCAAATATTAATTTTTACTGTCAAAAATTTTGTTGATAATAAATTTGGCCATTATAACCGTATTCTCCCTGCGGGTAGAGGGGGCTGCAGCCCCACCGCCCGCCTTGAATGCGTCAATGATGACCTTATCATTTGGTCACTAAAATTTGTTAAAATTATTATAATGTAATTTAAAACTTTGAAATTTATTTAAAAATTAAAGATTTATGTATAACTCAGATTATAATGTAAGGTAAACCTAAACACCATAATTTTTATAAAAAATTGAAATGTATATATATAAATATTTAAAGTCAGTTTTGTTGTGTATGTATGCA